>CADEBD010000276.1:5721658-6211475 GCA_902825455.1 Arctia plantaginis | reverse complement strand
AAAGGCCCCCCCCAAGGCCGGGGGGGGGCCCCGAAATTTTTTGCCCCCCGGGGGGGAACCCAACCTTAGGGGGGGGGCCGCATCGAGGCCTCCAAGTTGTTAAGAAAGACCTCGAAGTCGTTCAAACTCCGGTTGGGGGAGAAATATACACCATAAATGGTGATTCCCCCCCAATCGGCGGCAACATATCCAGTACCCTTGTCTCTTAGCGACAAGGGCGGGGAATGAGCCGCCGTGGAGCCGACGACTGCCACGGAGCCGTCCCGGTCACCCATCCAGTTTGGACGGGGAGGGACAAAATAGGGCTCCGCGACTACGGCAACCTAACCTAACCTAACCTAACCTAACCTAACCTAACCTAACCTAACCTAACCTAACCTAACCTAACCTAACCTAACCTAACCTAACCTAACCTAACCTAACCTAACCTAACCTAACCTAACCTAACCTAACCTAACCTTTTTTTTTTTTTTTTTTTTTTTTTTTTAACGTGTGGAAATCCCCTCGGACCGTCACCCCTCCGGGGTTTGCGGCGGGGTGGTGTGTCGGACTCGGACCGACTAAAACCACACGGTGTGCCACTCTGCGCCTGTAACAGGAGGGATCCGGGAACAGCTGTTGTTAAGACATCCGGACCCCTCCTAGCGCCAGCCCGCTCCTGGTGCGGGCTCCGTCTCAATGTGGATGTTCCTCTCTTTAGGCGACGTCCGGCACACGCGGACGCCGCCCCCTCGCGGCTGGCCAACTAATGCGGGTGGAGGGGAAACCCACCCCGTCCACCCGCGGCCACACTCAGGGCGGCATGAGGCTGTAACCTAACCTAACCTAACCTAACCTAACCTAACCTAACCTTTTTTTTTTTTTTTTTTTTTTTTTTTTTTTTTTTTTTTACGTGTGGAAATCCCCTCGGACCGTCACCCCGCCGGGGCTCTCGTTCGGCGGGGCGGTGTGTCGGACTCGAACCGACTAAAACCACACGGTGTGCCCTCTTTGCGCTTCCAGTTTAGGAGGGGTCCAGGTAGTTATCGCCTTCTGGACCCCTCCCAGCGCCAGCCCGCTCCTGGTGCGGGCTCCGTCTCCAGGACCTCTCTTTTAAGGCGGCGTCCGGCACACGCGGACGCCGCCCCCTCGCGGCTGGCCAACTAATGCGGGTGGAGGGGAGAACCCATCCCGTCCACCCGCGGCCACACTCAGGGCGGCATGAGGCGCAGGTGAGCGCGCCTCCGCCGCCCGGTTCGCCGGCGGCGGATCAGGTCCGAGTGGAGGTCGTCCTCCCGGGCCTTCTCCGCCGCCTCCTTCTGCGAGATTACCTCCTCGCAGAAGGTTGCGACCGCGGTAAAACAACTGTCGCTACCGGCCATGGAGCGAATTACGGCCGGTAGCGAGAGATCCGCTCCGATGACTGCAGTGAGGGCCCGGCGCTGCGTCGCCCATGCGGGGCAAACCGCCAGCGTGTGCTGGGCCGAATCCTCACCGCAGTCGCAGTGGTGGCAGGCGGGACTCGATTCCCTCCTAGCGACCGAGTACAGGTACTTTCCGAAGCAACCGTGCCCGGAAAGCACCTGCGTCAGCCGGAAGGAAAGGGTCCCGTGCTGCCGCCCTGCCCACTCGGCGATGACCGGCTGGAGAGCCTCCACGGCGGCGAAGCCAGCGCGTGGAGTCTCCAGCCGGAACGACCATCTCACCATAGTGGCTCGGCGAGCGGCTTCGCGCCACTCGCGCACGTCTTCGGGCGGAGGGCGAAATCCGCTCTCCGCCCGGAAGTCAGCCACCCGCCGATAAACTTCGGCGAGCACTTCCGCCTCCAAATCCCACGGGGGTGTTCCGGCCAAGGCGCAAGCCGCCTCGGTGGACACCGTGCGGTATCCGCGTATGGCTCTGACCGCCAATATCCTCTGGGGGCGCCAGAGGCGCGCCCTATTCGGGGCGGTCAGAGCCGCCACCCACACCGGTGCACCATAAAGCGCCATGGACCGGACAACCCCCGCGTACAGCCGCCTCGTGGGAACACTTGCCCCGCCCAAATTGGGCAAAAGTCGCCCTAGGGCGGAAGCAGTGTCCACCAGCTTCGGACCAAGCTGTCGGAAGTGCTCGTCGAAGAGCCACCTACCGTCTAGGACCAGACCCAGGTACCTCATCTGGGCCCGGGCCGGTACGAGGACCGAGCCGACCTCGATTGAGGCGCCGGCGGGTGGACCACGACGGGGCCCATGAAATAATAGGGCCTCCGTCTTATCCAGGGCCACCCGCAAACCCAACGCCTCAATGCGCCCGACCACCAGGGAAACTCCCGTGGCGGCCAGGCGCGCCGCCTCCTGGAAGTTAGCCCCCCGGGCCGTGAGCAAGGTGTCATCCGCGTAGCAGATTACACCCAGCCCGGGGGGGAGACGCCCTCGTAGGGCCCAGTCGTACCCGATGTTCCACAGGAGAGGTCCTAGGACAGACCCCTGCGGAACACCGCACGACATGGCCCTGCGTCTCAAGACGCCATCTCGGTCCTCGTACATGACGGTTCGCTCCTCAAGATAGTCTGCCACCAGCCGCCTCAGGTACTCCGGCACTCCGTGGTAGCGGAGCGCTTCCCTGATGCAGCTGAATGGCAGACTATTGAAGGCGTTGGCGATGTCCAAGGACACCGCCAACACCACTCCGCCGCAGCTCACGGCCTCCTCGGTCACGGCCCTAAGGCGCATTACGGCATCGATCGTCGAACGCCCCTCTCGGAAACCGAATTGGGCGTCCGACAGATCGGGAACCTAACCTAACCTAACCTAACCACCTATAGCTTTTTGCCTAAAATTGACTTTGGACCTTCACCAAATCGTTTTATTAACGCACCAGTAGCAAATTTATACTGTTTTGGCTCATAATATATTTTGAATTTGACATAACCTATATATTGACGCCTATATATTGACTTAGAAAATTTTTGGTTTGTTTACTTTAAGAAATAAATTATATATCTCTCTTTGTTTATTGACATATCTTCGATCGTTTTGGTTTCTAAAATTCGGCAACGGCGTCACCTGTACGCGGACACCTCGTTTTCGGGGATTCGCTGTATAGATTTTTCCTAAATTTTTCATTTTCATCGTAATTCTGTAAAAAGGTACAAAAACATACTTTTAAAAGTATACCTACCTGTGTTCCTGGTCTTTTTGGTGCTGGAAGCTTACACCATCGCTGCGTTGACACCTCCCCTGCATACCACCGCCGCCTGAAGCACCTCCGGCGTCCCGTCGGAGACCTATCACCTGTGAAAGATAGTTTTCGGTGTAAAATTTTGTTAAATTTACACGTTTTCGGCTTATAATTTGGCAACCCCTCATTTGTTTTTCCAAATTATTACATATTCGGATAGGGCTCGTCTAGCCCTATCACCCGACACCTCGTTTGTTAAAATCCGTTCGGTAGAAAATTAAAAAATTGCCCGCCCACCCTCCCGGTTTTCTCTAGGGAGGTAAATATTGAGCAGGGGAGCTAAACATTTTGTCGTTTTGCAGGGGAGAAAAATATTTTTATTCTTAAATTTAATTAGTTGTTAAGTCTAGTCTAGTTTCGTTTATTTAGACACCGGGACCTATACATCCCTTAGAATAGACAACCCTGCACGCAGGGTATAACATAATATAGTTAAAGATTAAAGTAGCGTTTTTCGCTACTCTCCATAGTATTAAGTTTATAATAAGTCTTCTTTTATTTTATCTACCCGTCTCACCCTAGTTGTGGGTTTTTATTTCACATTGACACGGACCCCCCTTTACAGGGTCTAACATACACATTTTACAAAGGACAACTTTCCCCAGTACACACCGAAACACACTCACATAAAATGAGTACATACCGCACACCCACAACCTCTGGTGCCACCAAAACACCCACCACTCCCAGTCCAGCTACCAAAACCGCAGTGGCGCAGGACGCCGCGAAAACATTCATCCGGAGACCGGGTGCAAAAAGACGATCGCTCGACAACATGGAGATCTATATGAAGCGGCAAACCAACTACGCTGCGTTGTCGAGCGATCAACTCCTCCAGGAATTGATGAAGACCTTCGAGGATATACCCTCGAAGGTCCAAGAGTATCCTCAGATGAGGAAAGATATAAAGACCTTCCTGGAGGTCCAATCTGATAAGGGTTTGCGGGCCCTCTACGAGCTCAGCGGTCGCATCCAGCGGCTGGAAGCACACACAGAAGCTTCTACGTCAAAAGGCCAGGATGACGTCATCACGAGGCTGGGAGGGATGGAGGCGGCGCTGACAGAGCGCATCAATGAGTTGGAGCGGACCGTAAAGACCGAATTGCAGGAACTCGATGACAGAGCCGGCGACCGAGGCTCCGACCTACTGGACCAAATCCAGGAAAAGCTGGACGAGCACAGGGAGCTCGTGGATAGAACGACGATGGATGCCGGAAACCAGACGCATGACCGCCTCAAAATCCTGATCTGTGGACTGGCCGAAGGAGTCGTAGCGGCAAAAGAAGATCTGAAAGAGGCCGCGAAGGAACTGGCAAGCGTTACCCAGGCCCCGGTTCCTGTGCCAAAAACATACGCAGCCGCCGCAGCACTCAAGCCCGCTCACCGCCCCGCACTTCACTCGATGGCGGTCACCCTCGAGGGTGGACAGGAGACCGCGGACGAGGTGCTCGCAAGAGTGAGGAGGGCGGTCGATGCCAGAACCACCGGCTTGAAAATAACCAGAGTGCGAAAAGCGAAAAACCAGACGGTCATCTTGGGCTGCGACACCGTTCAGGAAATGGAAAAAGTCCGGAAAACCATCCAGAGCCGCGGGGACGGACTAACGGTGGCGCCCATGACAAACAAGGACCCGCTCGTTGTGTTGAAGGAGGTATACGTGGACAGCGAGGATGAAGACCTTCTAAACGCACTATACGCTCAAAATGGCGAAATCTTCGAGGGCCTATCGGAGGAACAAAGGAAAATTAAAATAAAATATAAGAAACGCACCCGGAACCCTAAAACAGCGCACATTGTACTCCAAGTGGGACCCATTGTATGGCGGAGGATGACGGAGGCTGGAGCCCTCTACCTGGACCTTCAGAGGGTCAGGGTGGAGGACCAGTCTCCGCTCATACAATGCACAAAGTGCTTGGCGTTTGGGCACGGTCGGAGGTTTTGCACCGAGAGTGTGGACAGGTGTAGCCACTGCGGAGGGCCGCATTTGCGTGAAAAGTGCGCAGACTTTGTTGCAGGCAACGAACCGCAGTGCTGTAACTGTTCGCACTCTGGGTTGCGGAAAACTGGCCACAGCGCCTTTAGTGCGGAATGCCCAACAAGAGTTAAATGGGACTACTTGGCTAGAGCGAACACGTCATATGCCTAAAACGCATGCAGGACAAAACACAACACGTACATACACTCACGAAAACACACAGAAACAGAAACACGACATACACAAACACGAAATACAACACGACACACAGATACAAATACACGACATACACAAACATGAAACACAACACGACACACAGATACAAATATACAAATCGATATACAAAACGTATAATAAATATACACGAATATATCGAAACACTTACACGAACATAACTAAGTATAAAATGGAAACCAGCGTAGGAAATGGCCAATGAGTATATATTATAAATATATATACATTATTGTCTAATAGAGATATGCATAAATATATATAAATTGCTAGATAATACACAACATGACAAAATTTACAAATCCTGCAGTAAATGTTGAGAACCACGAATAACTAATATATAGTAACCGAACAAATAAAATAAGGCATAACTATTGTGTAACTAAAGAACATAGAAAAGATAAGTAAAACATAACCTGTTATAAGACTCCAAAATAGATGTAAATAAATAGAACTGTGTACTTGCTAAAAGCTAGATCACGTTTAAAGAGTTATACCAATGTAAGACAAATGGAATAAAGATAGAATAGAAAAAATATGTATGATATAAATGTAAGAAATATAGAAATATATGTATAAGTTGTAAGCTCAGCCAATAAGTCACGCCATGTAATGACTGAAAAATAAATATTTCAAATAGCTGTATAGTATTAATACGTAAAATATTTATAGTAAAAATTTGCATAATAAAAATATATATAGTAAAATATGTATAGTAAAAATATATGTATAGTAAATATAAATATTAAAAATACGTATAGTAAAATATGTACCTATAGTAAAATATGTATAGTAAAACATGTACAGTAAAATTATGTATTATAAAAACAGGTATAGTAAAAATATGTATCGTAAAAATATGTATAATCCCACAAGGGGTATAGTGTAAACTAGATATAAGATAAAAAGATAAATATCTATAGTAAAATATGCATAATAAAAATATATATATAGTAAGTTATGTATAGCGAAATATATGTATAACAAATATATATGTTAAAAGTATGTATAGTAAAAATATGTATAGTTAAACATGTACAGAAAAATTATGCATAATAAAAATAGGTATAGTAAAATATGTATAGTAAAATATAACCAGTAAAAATAGCTGTAGTAAAATATAACCAGTAAAAACATCTGTAGTAAAAATATAACCAGTAAAAATATGTGCATAATCCCACAAGGGGTATAGTGTAAATTAGAATATAGAATAACAATAGGTATAAGATATATAAGGTCCCGGTGTATCTTTGACTGGGGAAAAGCGAAATAAAAAAAAAAAAAAAAAAAAAAAAAAAAAAAAAAAAAAAAAAACCTAACCTAACCCACCTCCGGCGTCCATCTTCTTCCACGGGCCTCGGCAGACGCCGCCTCGAGATAGGTCGATTGTGGTGGGCGGCATCCCCATCGCTGTCGGGAACAGCCTGAAATATCTCGGGCTCGTTCTCGACAGTCGGTGGCGGTTCGAGGAGCATTTCCGGCAATTGGCACCGAAGCTGCTGGCATTTGCCGGAATGCTCTCGCGTCTGCTGCCCAACAGCGGAGGCCCGGGGTCTGCCTGCCGCCGTCTCTATGACGGAGTGGTGCGCTCCAAGGCGCTCTACGGAGCGCCCATATGGGCGGAAGCCCTCAGCCCGGCGAACATCGCGCTGCTGCGGCGTCCGCAGCGCGCCATCGCGCAGCGGGCTGCACGGGCGTACCACACCGTCTCCTACGAGGCGGCGTGTCTGATCGCGGGCAGTATCCCCTGGGATCTCGAGGCCGGCGTCCTCAAGCGAGTGTACGTCGAGGGCGCCCTGATGCGGCGTGTACTTGGAGGTCGGCCGCTTCCGGAGGAGATCGATCGCTGGAGACAGTCGGCTCGCGATGATCTCTTCCGGAAATGGGCCGAGAGGTTAGAGGCGACCCGTAGCGGGTCGGTGCTCGTGAGGGCCGTTCGGCCCGTCCTGCGTCAGTGGGTGGAGAGGGGTCATGGGGCTCCGACATACCACCTCACCCAACTCCTCACGGGTCATGGCTGTTTTGCCAAGTACCTGTGGGAGGTGGTAGGGGTGGAGTCGGAGCCCCGGTGCCGCAACTGCACCAGCGGCGACCCTGACACGGCCTATCACGCCATGGCCGTGTGTGAGGCGTGGGACGAACAAAGGACGGCCCTCACGAGCACCGTTGGTGCGGACCTGTCGCTGTCGGCCGTAATTCCAGCTATGGCCGACAGCGAACAGTGTTGGGCTGCCGTCGCCTCGTTCGCTAGCGAGGTGATGGCGGCCAAGAGAGAGGCTCTGCGGGAGCGGGAGCGAGCTGGTCTCACACTCCCGCCCCGCAGACCGAGGGGACGCCGGCGAACACGATTCGCCCGCGTCCCGGAATGAGAGTGGCCACGGGCGGTGGGTCGGGGGACCTGCCGCCCCATACTACTGTGGCGGAATGCGCCCCTCTGTGTTCCTGGGGTGCATTTATGAGGAGGACAGGCCCCACCATCCGGGCACGGTATTTGCCCGGGTGGTGGGGCCTCGAGAGAGAGGCGAGCCCGTTAAATAGGGCGTCCCTAGCCGAGTCGCGGTGAGCAAACTAGCCCGTGGCTCGGATTAGGCGAAGGAGGAACACCGTGGTGGTTTAGTGGGTAGTCTGGCCCGTCAGGAGTCCCACACGAAGCGAACCCCCTGCCCCCGCGGGGGGGGAGCGAAGTGCGTAAATGCATTCCACCACGTAAAAAAAAAAAAAAAAAAAAAAAAAAAAAAAAAAAAAAAAAAAAAAAAAAAAAAACAAACCCACCTCCGGCGTCCCGCCCGAGACCTATCACCTGTGAAAGATAGTTTTCGGTGTAAAATTTTGTTAAATTTACACGTTTTCGGCTTATAATTTGGCAACCCCTCGTCTGTTTTTCCAAATTATTACATATTCGGATAGGGCTCATCTAGCCCTATCACCCGACACCTCGTTTGTTAAAATCCGTTCGGTAGAAAATTAAAAAATTTATATATGTTATTGCCTAAAGAAGAGCGTATAAAAATAGAGGAAATGCAACACAACACAGAACACCAACCCTATTATTGAAGGCATAACTGTGTAAACTACATAGAAATGTAAGACAGATACAATACTGTGTATAAATAAATATCGAGACAGAATTAGGTTAAGACAAATAGAAGAATTTTAAAACTAGAACACAAGGAAAGATATACATAGATGAAACAAGATAATAGATACAATACTAAACACATTATACACAATAAATAAATGTTGAGACAGAACTAAGTTAAATAGAAAAATGTCAGAACTAAAACACAAGGAAAGATATATACAGATGTAAAACTACAGTACAGTACAGTTAAGAAATATGAAATGTCAAAAAATTACAAAATAAGATATAAAATGAAAATAGTTATAAATAAATAAAATGTAATAGTTATAAGATGCTAACTAAAAACAACGGCACTGGACCAGTAGTAAATACACTATAGTAGTAAACGAGTATAGTTGCAAATATAGAATAAATATGAAGAGAGATAAGAAAGATAACAGAATAAAGATAGAAATAGTAATTAACAGATAAAGAAATAACTAGTAATAAACAGCACTTAGAACTTGAAATGCGCAGAGCAGAAGAGGTCCCACTCTACAACAGATGGGGTGGGTAGATGTATATTCGTGGATCGGGTCCGAGTGGAGGTCGTCCTCCCGGGCCCTCTCCGCCGCCTCCTTCCGCGAGATTACTACCTCGCAGAAGGTTGCGACCGCGGTAAAACAACTGTCGCTACCGGCCATGGAGCGTACTACGGCCGGTAGCGAGAGATCCACTCCGATGACTGCAGTGAGGGCCCGGCGCTGCGCCGCCCATGCGGGGCAGACCGCCGGCGTGTGCTGGGCCGAGTCCTCACTGCAGTCGCAGTGGTGGCAGGCGGGACTCAGTTCCCTCCTAGCGACCGTGTGCAGGTACTTTCCGAAGCAACCGTGCCCGGAAAGCACCTGCGTCAGCCGGAAGGAAAGGGTCCCGTGCTGCCGCTCTGCCCACTCGGCGATGACCGGCTGGAGAGCCTCCACGGCGGCGAAGCCAGCACGTGGAGTCTCCAGCCGGAACGACCAACGAGCCATCGTGGCTCGGCGAGCGGCTTCGCGCCACTCGCGCACATCCTCGGGCGGAGGGCGAAATCCGCTCTCCGCCCGGGAGTCAGCCACTCTCCGATAAACTTCGGCGAGCACTTCCGCCTCCAAATCCCACGGGGGAGTTCCGGCCAATGCGCATGCCACCTCCGTCGAAACGGTGCGGTAACCGCGTATGGCTCTGACCGCCATTACCCTCTGAGGGCGCCAGAGGCGTACCCTATTCTGGGCGGTCAGAGCCGCCGCCCACACCGGTGCACCCTACAGTGCCATTGACCGGACAACCCCCGTGTACAGCCGTCTTGTCGCGACGCTGGGTCCACCCATATTGGGCAAAAGTCGCCCTAGGGCAGACGCAGCGCCGACCAGCTTTGGAGCAAGCTGTCGGAAGTGCTCGTCGAAGAGCCACCTCCCGTCGAGGATCAGGCCCAGATATTTCATCTGGGCCCGAACCGGTACGAGGACCGAGTTGACCACGATTGAGGCGCCAGGGGGTGGACCACGACGGGGCCCATGGAATAACAGGGCCTCCGTCTTATCTAGGGCCACCCGTAAGCCCAGCGCCTCAATGCGCCCGACCACCAGGGAGACTCCCCCTGTGGCCAGACGCGCCGCCTCTTGGAAGTTTGCCCCCCGGGCTGTCACGAGGGTATCGTCTGCGTAACAGATCACACCCAGCCCGGGGGGGAAATCGGCGCGAAGGGCCCAGTCGTACCCTATGTTCCACAAGAGGGGTCCAAGAACAGACCCCTGTGGAACACCGCACGACATGGGCCGACACCTCAGATTACCTTCTCGGTCCTCGTACACGACGGTACGCTCCTCTAAATAGTCTGCCACTAGCCGCCTCAGGTACTTTGGCACCCCATGATAGTGGAGTGCTTCCCTGATGCAGCTGAATGGCAGACTATTGAATGCGTTGGCGATGTCCAATGACACCGCCAACAGCACGCCGCCACAGCTCACGGCCTCTTCGGTCACGGCCCTCAGGCGCAACACGGCGTCGACTGTCGAACGCCCCGCCCGAAAACCAAATTGGGCGTCCGACAGATCGGGGCCCACCTCGCAGAGGTGCCGGACGATGCGGGCAGAAAGAACCCTCTCAAACAATTTGCCCGCCTCGTCCAGCAGCACGATGGGCCTATAGGCCGCGACCGAATCGGCAGGCCGTCCCGGCTTCCTCAATAGGACCAGCTTCCCGCTTTTCCAGCACTCAGGGAAGCGTCCCGACGCCAAGCTAGCGTCGAACACCTCCCCGAGGCGGTCTGCCATGTGGTTGAGGGCCAGGGCCAGCACTCGGGCCGGTACCCCGTCTGGCCCAGGGGCGGTGTTCTTGGAACGGATCCGTAGAACAGCCGCCCCTACCTCCGAATCCCGGACGGGCGGAACATTATCCTCCCCGTGCTCCCCGTCGTCTCCGGCCAGGGAGGCCATCGACGGGGGAATGTGTTCCGCCCGTTGTGGGAAAAGGCCCTCAACCACTTCTCGCAGGAAGCTGGGCTGGAGAGTCTCCGTAAGGGGGGGGCCCGACGCGCGGAGCTTTTGTCGCACCGCGCGGTAAGGGCGACCCCAGGGGTCACGATTAAGACCCTCCAGCATCTCCTGTCTCTTTTCTTCTTTGGCGCGGCTAATGGCCAGCTTCAGAGTTTTCCGCGCCCGTCGGTACTCCTCATGAAGCCGGTCCTCCTCACCGTCTCCACGGTGACGCCGCCGACTGCGTGTGTAGGACCTCCGGGCACGTGTACAGGCCGCACGGAGGTCCGCCAGCTCCTGGGACCACCAGTAGACCTCGAACCTCGTTTGCAGTACGACGTGACACGATCGTCGTCTCGCGGGAATACGAGTGTGAGAATGTTGAGGGGGCGGCGTGTTGTGCGTGCGTGTCACACACGAAACGCGCTCGCGCGCCCTCTTATATTTTTCGCGTTCTATTTAGAAGCGCGTCAAGGAAAAGACTTTAAAACCCGACAGTTAAGTCGTTAAAAACCTGACGCTGCCGTCGCCTCGTTACTGGCGAGGTGATGGCGCGCAAGGGGAGGGGCTTTGCAGGGGCGGGATCGAGCTGGACTGGCTCTCCTGGCGGGATCGAGACGGACTGGCTCTCCCGCCCCGCAGGCCACGAGAGTCGCCACGGGCGGTGGGTCGGGGGACCTGCCGCCCCATGCTAATGTGGCGGAATGCGCCCCTCTGTGTTCATGGGGTGCATTCTTAAGGAGGCCCTACCATCTGGGCACGAGGCGAGCCCGTTCAACAGGGCGTCCCTAGCCGAGTCGCGGTGAGCAAACTATCCCGTGGCTCGGATTAGGCGAAGGAGGAACACCGTGGTGGTTTAGTGGGTAGTCTGGCCCGTCAGGAGTCCCACACGAAGTGAACCCCCTGCCCCCGCGGGGGGGGGAGCGAAGTGCGT
This sequence comes from Arctia plantaginis, assembly GCA_902825455.1. Taxonomy (NCBI): domain Eukaryota; kingdom Metazoa; phylum Arthropoda; class Insecta; order Lepidoptera; family Erebidae; genus Arctia; species Arctia plantaginis. The sequence goes on along the minus strand of CADEBD010000276.1, from coordinate 6,199,560 downwards.
AAATGCATTCCACCACGTAAAAAAAAAAAAAAAAAAACCTAACCTAACCCGCCCGTCACTCCTAGTCCTTCCACCACAACAGCAGCAGCGCAGGACGCTGCAAAGGCCTTCATCTCCTGATCCCAACACAAAGCGGAGATCGCTCGAGAACATGGAGACGTATAAGAAGCGGCAGGACAGCTACGCCGCAATCTCGAGCGATCAGCTCCTCCAAGAGCTGATGAAGACCTTCAAGGATATACCCTCGAAGGTCCAAGATTACCCTCAAATGAGGAGAGATATCAGATCGTTCAGAATAATATATTGGGAATTTGACATAACCTATATATTGACTTAGAAATTTTTTCGTTTGTTTACTTAACAATAAATTATATATCTTTTTTGTTTATTGACATATCTTGATCGTTTTGGTCTCTTAAATTTGGCAACGGTGTCACCTGTACGCGGACACCTCGTTTTCGGGGATTCGCTGTATAGATTTTTCTAAATTTTTCATTTTCATCGTAATTCTGTAAAAAAGCTACGAAACGTACATTTAAGGGTCACCTACCTCTTGTGTTCCGAGTCGTTTATTGGTTGAAGCTTTTAATATCGCTGCGTCGACACCTCTGCTGCATACCACCACCGTTCGAAGACCCTCCGGCTTCCCGTCGGAGACCTAACACCTGTGAAAGAAAATTTTCGGTACTAAAATTGTAAATTTTTCAAGTTTTGGCGCGTGCGCGAAGACCTGACCAACTCGGACCATAATGGTATATCCTTCACGCTACGGACAAGGCGCATAAACAAAAACCATATTAGGCAGACCACAAGAGTCTATTTTACGAAAAAGGCGAATTGGGTCCAGTTTCGTGAGAAACTGGGTCAAATTTTAAACAGAGAAAATCTTACAATTGAACATATAAAAAATTTACTTACTGACTCAGATTTGGATCGAACAATTTCAAAATTTAATAAAATCATAGCGGAAGCGTGCGCTTTGTCCATACCGCCTATAAAGCGGAGGGACGTGGTGGCTGTGCCGTGGTGGAGGTGAAGTATGCGCAGACGCGCAGCTGGGTCGCCTTCTGTGAGCGCCAAGACGGGGAATCTGTTTGGGGAGGCATATACAGGGTGAGACGAGGATCAACCGCTGGTAGTGAACAACATAGAGCTGGACGCCAGGGGCTCGGCGAGGCTTATGGCCGAAACCTTCTACCCGGAGGACTCCGAGGAGGATGACTCCGAAGAGCACCGAAAGGTGAGAGTACAAGCCGAGCTCTTTGGCATTGAAACCTCTTCCGATGTGTCGGACCCGCCTTTCACTCCTTTGGAGTTGAAGTTGGCCTGCCGGTCCTTCAATCCGAAAAAGGCCCCTAGCGCGGACGGTTTCACCGCCGATATATGCTTGCACGCGGTGGAGTTAGACCCCGAGCTCTCATTGGCTCTTTTCAACAGGTGCCTCGAACACCGGCATTTTCCCGGGCCCTGGAAGGAGACAACGGTGATCTTCCTCCGAAAGCCGGGAAAGAACACCTATACGACTCCACGGTCGTATCGACCGATAGGTCTCCTCCCGGTGCTGGGGAAGGTGCTGGAGAAGATGCTTGTCGCCAGGCTCAAGCACCATATTGCGCCCAGGCTCAGTACCCGACAGTTTGGCTTCATGCCTCAGCGGAGTACCGAGGACGCCCTCTATACCCTGGTTCAGCACATAAGAACCGGACTTAAAAATAAAAAGTTGTTGACACTTGTGTCCCTAGATATAGAGGGCGCCATCGACAACGCTTGGTGGCCTCGCATAAAGGTCAGGCTGGTGGAGGAACGAGTGCCGATCAACATCCGGAGGCTCTTGGGTAGCTACCTGAGCGGCAGGCATGTAAGAGCTAAATACTGATGGGGAGGAGCACGTGATTGAAACCGGGAAGGGTTGCGTGCAAGGGTCTATCGGTGGGCCGATATTGTGGAACCTCTTACTGGATCCACTACTTCGGGAGCTGGAGGCTAGACATTATTACGTGCAGGCATTCGCTGACGATGTGGTGCTGGTTATCGAGGGTGAGACGGCTCACGAGGTCGAACACCATGCTAATGCCGCCCTCGAGTGTGTGAGGGAGTGGGGAGTCCTTAATAAGCTGAGGTTCGCGCCGCACAAGACAAGTGCTATGGTCATCACGCGCAAACTGAAGCATGACACCCCACGCCTTCGCATGGGCGGGGTCGACATTGGCATGGTCGCAGAAGTCAAATTACTGGGAGTCGTCTTAGACCAGCGCCTTACCTTCAACACGCACGTCGCGAGTATTTGTAAGAATGCCTTCTATGGCCAGCTTTCGAGGGCCGCGAAGGCGAGCTGGGGCCTCCACCCCGAAGTAATCCGCGCCATCTACAGAGCGGTGGTTGAGCCCGTGATACTGTACGCGGCTGCCGTTTGGGCGCCGGCCGTGGATAAGCTTGGGGTTCGTAAGCAGCTGAACGTCGTCCAGCGCGGCTTTGCGCAGAAGCTGTGCAGAGCATACCGCACTGCCTCCCTGAACTCAGCGCTGTTGCTGGCTGGGATGCTCCCTCTCGACCTGCGCGTCCGCGAAGCCGCGGCGCTGTATGGCGCGAGGAGGGGGGTGCTCCAGCCTGGAATGGGGGACCAGGAGGTGAAGCGGATGTCCTCGGCTCTGTGGTCCCTGCACCCGGCTCTGCATATCGACCTCGACTTCAAGTGTTTGGTTGACCAGGAACAACTGGCCGCGTCAAGGAAAAGACTATAAAACCCGACAGTTAAGTCGCTTAAAATCTCGCTCGCTCGCTAGCGCGGTGATGGCACCCACGAGGAGAGGCTTTGCAGGAGCGGGAGCGAGCTGGACTCACACTCCCGCCCTCCCGCACCGCAAGCCCCCGGCGAGGGGACGCCGGCGAGCACGATTCGCCCGCATCCCCGCCCGTCGGGGGACCTGCCGCCCCATGCTAATGTGGCGGAATGCGCCCCTCTGTGTTCATGGGGTGCATTCTTGAGGAGGAAAGGCCCCACCATCTGGGCACGAGGCGAGCCCGTTAAGCCGAGTCGCGGTGAGCTAACTATCCCGTGGCTCGGATTAGGCGAAGGAGGAACACCGTGGTGGTTTAGTGGGTAGTCTGGCCCGTCAGGAGTCCCACACGAAGCGAACTCCCTGCCCCCGGGGGGTGCGAGCGAAGTGCTTAAACGCATTCCACCACCAAAAGGGACTGGATTATCAAAAACCGACCCAAAGTTTTCTAGCTAAAATTGACTTTGAACTTTTACCTAAGCTTTCTATTGATACACCAGTAGCTATTATATACTGTTTTGGATAGACATTGAATTTATCACATAACTCATATATAGACGCCTATATATTGACTTAGAAAAATTTATTCAAAGAATTAATAACTCTTTTGTTTTCTAATATATATTGATCAATTTGGTCTCTAAAGTTTGGCAACGGCGTCGCCTATACGCGGACACCTCTTTCCGGGGTTTTTGTTGTATAGATTTTCTAAATTTTTAAATTTTCTTGTATTTCTGTAAGAAAAGCTCCAAAAACATACTTTTAAAAGTAATCGACTTCATCGATACCGAGGTTACCTTATCGAATCAACTTCCAATCTCAATAAACTACTCGTATCCAAACAACAAGTTAGGATACGAGTAGTTATATCCACAAAGCTTTCATAATTTTGTGGTTTACAACATATTTGCTTTTCATATTGTCTATAGCATAAGTATTACTTTCTATTTGTGAATCACTTTATTAATACCACTTTAACTTTAACACTTGAACATAAATCTATAAGTATCAAGCCTCTACACCAGATACATTCATTCTCCCAAGAACATAATATTCTTAACAAGTTATAACCATACAACTGACAGTACTCAGTTCTTGATTTTTCTATTTTACCAAAATATATTGGAATTCTTTTCTTACCTAAAATCATTAAGTCCAATTTGTTTTACATTGTACACTTACAAATGCAAAAATTACATTTATGTTTTGCACCTTACATTAAATTTATTGTTTTATAGTTAGTTCGACATCGATAATTTAGAGGAATTTGATTTATTTGGTAAAAGAGACTCATATAAAGGGTTTTCCAATAAGAGGTGTTATTTTAGTATTCAAAGAAAAATGCAATTTTTTAAGATAAATAATCGGCTGTTTATTTTATAATAAAGAGGAAGGTGTGCCGTTAATAATGGAAGATAACATCAGCCAAATGGCTACCACGACCACGCTTACAGGACCATATCCTTTTGATGAAATTTTGCATAACCAAATCGCAAAGTGGCTGCCCTATGTCCTCGATAGCCTCACGAATTCCATCTTTGAGGTCTTGAATCGACGCTGGGCTGTTGGCGTAGACCTTATCTTTCACGTGGCCAATTGGCCAACCTCATTTTCGAAAAAGTAAGGTCCAATGACCCCGCCGGACCATAAACCGCACCAAACAGTCACACGTTGAGGATGGAGAGGCTTCTCAACAATAACTCTTGGGTTTTCCGAGCCCCAGATGTGACAATTGTGCTTGTTGACGTAGCCTCCTAGGTGGAAATGGACCTCATCAGTCAAGATGATTTTTCGATGGAATTCCGGATCATATTCATGCATTTCAAGTACCCAATCAGCAAAGACACGACGTTGTTGATGATCGGCCGGCTTGAGTTCTCGTGTTAACTGAACTTTATAAGCCTTAAGACCCAAGAATTTATGCAAAATACGGTGTAATGACGTTTGTGGAATGCCCAATTCCAAAGAACGACGAGGAATGGACAAACCTGCGTTTTCTTCAACACTTTGGGCTACAGCAGCAATATTCTCAGTTGTTCTTGAGCGACGTGCACGGGTTTTATTCTTCACATCACTAACTTGTCCCAACAGCTCGAATTTTTCCACCAATTCCTGTATTGCGGTCCGACAAGGTGCTTCACGACGACCAAAAAATGCTTTAGTTTTGCGAACTGTGACTGCAAGATTTTCACCATTTTTGTAGTGAATTTTAATAATTTCAATGCGTTGTTGAAGTGTGTATCGTTCCATTTTTAGTAATGGCGTAGTTTCTACTTGTCAAATGTTAAAAAATAAAATCTTCAAAAGTGACAGCTACCGAAATACCGGGTGATTCAAAATAACACCTCTTGTTGGAAAACCCTTTATTTTTGAACCGGTACATCAAATCAAATTTGCCTCATTGTGTTACAGAACCTACGATGTCTGATGCCAGCTGTTTGTTGTGTAATGTAAAGTTTCATAATACTTCATGTTTATAGCTACTTCATGTTTATAATTAGAATGACTAACCACTTTAATGAAGTTTCAAATAGATCTAATGATATAGACATCTTCAGTAATACTATAGGACATTTTAAATTCCTTATCAATAAACAGCTGACATCAATTTAATATAAATTTATTTGATTTAAATTATATATTATCAATGTAACTGTATATGATCTTATATTGTTGACTATTTAATTATTAACCATATTATCAGTAGTTAACTTTTGCAATGTTATTATTGTTTGTATTGACTTAATGAATTTAACAGTAATTTAATTTAATCAATTTTCATTAATTTATTTACTTCTAATTTGTGTAATAGTAATTTCTGATTCAAAATGTTATGTTTGACTCTTAATGCAGGCTGTGATCTTCTGTAATTAAGAATACACCAGATCAATAATTTATTATTCTCTGTGAATGCTATGTGATATTCTTGTTGAAGATCCTTAAATAAATAAATAAATAAATAGCGTTCCATTTGAAATGTTGATACTTTTATTGATGAACTAGCTGAGACCCGCGGTGTTACCCGCGTTTGTTCGCGTCATCAGCTATATGCCAGTAAAAGTCCCGTCGAAATCGGTCCAGCCGTTCCAGAGATCACCCGGAACAAACAAACATACAGACAGACAAAAATTGAAAAAAATGATATTTTGGCATATGTACCGTGTAAACATAGGTACATATGCATTTAGTAAAAAGCGGTTATTTTAATATTACAAACAGACACTTCAATTTTATTTATTTGTATGGAATAGATTGGACTACATTCTTACTCGGATGTCAACCCTAAAAATATTGTCATGGTGGGGAACATCAATATCGATATTACTCCAAATGTCATTATCTGCCAATCAGTACTTAAACCTTACTGCTACACATGGCCTTCTTCCTGCTCGCCTTCTGCCTACTCGTGGTAATTCTTGCATTGACCACGTAATGATAAGGTCTGATCTTAAAATTACAACCTATATCACCAACCACAGGCCCACGATTATTAACATCAAATACGTTAAGTCTTAACCTGCATCTAAATGCATACAAAAAATTGTTGATTACTCGGCTGCAGTAGCCGACATATTAGCATTTCATTTGAGTGCTATATTGGGTACTCAGGACGCTGGATATTTTTGTCTCTACTGTTAGTTCCATTACAGTTAGTCAATAGCACATTAAATCAGTACACACATCTTCTAAACGAAGAATTCTTAAGCCTTGGATCACTAATGGATTGCTAAAAGTATCCGAAATAAGGATAATATGGCACGTACTCTGAAAAAGGACCCTGACAACTATACCATTAAAGTCACGTATTTAAGATATCGAAAATTTTGTAATAAACTCCTCAAAAACATTAAAACAGCTTACGAAAAAAACAATTTCTTAAGGCTAAAAATAACACTAAAGCTACATGGAAGATCATTAGGAGTGATACTGGGACTGCTGTCAATATTGTCTCTAATCACGAATTATTGAAGTCGTCTTATAATGAGAAATCTTCGATTAATATTGTCAACGAGTTTTTTGTAAGTGTAGGGGAAAATAATTTAAAAAATTCCTAAATAGCACGAGTAACCTAGAAAACCCTTGTGCCGGTAATTTTGGACATTTCTAATGTTTACTTTCAACGGGCTGTTCCCCTAAAGCCTACAAGAAGGCAATTGTCCATCCTACATTCAAGAGTGGGGACAGGCACATCATCAATAACTATAGGCCTATCTCAGTGCTGCCTGCTATGTCGAAGAAACTGGAAAAAATCTTAATAACAGATTAATTAACTTTCTTGAACATTATAAAATCCTAAGTAACAATCAGTATGGTTTTAGATGTGGCAGATCGACTGAGAATGCAGTTGCCGCTGTAGTAAACGATGCTGTAGCAAAATTAGCCAATAAGCCAATGGCATCCGTGGAGATACTTTTAAAATCTTCCAAGACATCTTAATCTAAATTCTAACCTAATCCTAATCTTAATCTGAATCTACATGACGAAACTCAGTGCGTAAATATTAATTTAATTTTATTTTATTTTTTCTCTGTTTGGGATAAATACAGCTAGCATTATTGAAAAACACATAATACATAAGCATCTGATGGCCATTTACAAATATCCGCGATTAGAAAATACACGCGTAACATTAAATTAGAAGTCAGTAAACAAAGACAAAGCCAGCACACGTAGTCAATCCAAAAATTTCTTAGCTAACATTTTTTTAAGTTTAGAAACACTGGTACCATATAGGTCTATTTCATATTGAGATGACATTTTATTATACTGTCGACTCGCGAGTATTAAAAATGAATTTTGTCTGTATGTACTCCTTACGCAAGGAACATACAAAAGATTAGGATTGCGCAGAATTGTGGGATGTGTTACTAATCCTATCTTACCCAACAACTCAGGGCACTCCACTGAACCATTGGCGATTTTGGATAAGTATGCTATGTCTGAAATATGTCTACGCTCATACAAGGGTAGAATGTGAAACTTTTTACATCGGGCAGTGTAACTAGATGAGTAATAACGGGTTTTATATTGTAGATATCGCAAAAACCGCTTCTGTATGCGCTCGATTCTATCTATGTATGTGTTATAGATCGGGTTCCAGATCTGAGACACAAATTCTAAGTGGCTGCGAACAAACGTGCAGTAAAGGATTTTAAATGTTTTGACATTTTTGAAATCCGAAGAAAGCCTTAGAACAAAACCGAGGGCTTTTGAGGCTCTACTTATGATGTTTTCGACGTGGGAATCAAAAAGTAACTTGGCATCAAATGTGACGCCCAGGTCTCTGATGACATTAGTCCGACTTATAATGGTGCTATGTAGTGTGTATTGGAAGGTAATGGGGTTAGGCTTCCGGGTATAACTATTTACGAAACATTTAGCTACATTAAGTTCAAGTTTATTGTTATGGCAATATTTCTGCAGCTCATTTGAGTCTTCTTGGAGGTTAAGGCAGTCACTAAGATTTGATATTGGACATAGGATCTTCATGTCATCAGCGTAAAGTATTATTTTTGAGTGAGTAAAGCATGTATGGATATCATTAATAAATATAGTAAATAGAAGCTGGCCGAGAAGTGATCCTTGAGGTATTCCCGAGGGAATAAAGACTGTCCTAGAGCTGTAACCATTCAGAACTACTGTCTGGCATCGATTTTCAATTTATGACTTAAACCACCTAAACAGATCACCGCTTATACCAATAGCTTGCAATTTATGTAAGAGAATCGAATGGTCTATGCGATCAAAGGCTTTTTTGTAATCTGTATAGATTACATCGACCTGAGACGGCTTACTCATAATCTCAGTCAAATAGTCAGAACAGGCAAGTAAATTCGAAACTATAAATCTATTTTTTACAAAGCCATGTTGAGTACAATTCAATGAATTTTTGATTGCGTGATAAACGGATGATACACGATTTTTTCCAGTATTTTTGCAAACAGACAGAGTTTAATGGCACTATTAGTGACATTGTAATATTAAATTATGGCGTTCCTCAAGGTTCAATCTTATCAACTCTTTTCCTAATTTATATTAATAATCTATGTAATATATCCATACCTCATTGCTCAATATTTATCTATGCAGATGATACAGCATTGGTCGTTGACGGTAGAAACTATGAAACACGCAGAGCATGCTCTCAGATTGGTGATGTAATGGCTATCAGATAATGTTCTAACCTTAAATATTGATAAAGCTGTCTACTTAACTTTTTCATTGCGCTCCAATAATCTTAATCCCGCTGTTACTATGACGCTTAAAGCCCATCCTCTTCACAATGCGACTGTCCACAAATAACTAGGTCGTAGGATATTAAATATCTTTGTGTTAACGTAGATCGTTCTTTAAACTGGAAACCTCATATCAATAAACTCATAAGTCGGATTCGCAAGTGTATGTTTTTTTTTAATGAGGTACTCTGCGGGTCCTGAGACTATTAAAACTGTTTATTTTGCATTATGCCAATCTATTATTAGTTACTGCGTTGTCGTATGGGGTGGTGCACCTAAAACTTCTCTTCTTTCTTTGGAGCGAGCACAAACAACAGCTGTCTTCAAAGTCATGGCCTCGAATCCTTGCCGGTCCTTACCACTGCTCTGTACAGTGAGCTTCAAGTTCTGACTGTGAGACAGCTCTTTGTTTCCAGTACCATCCCCATGATGATTCCAGTAGTATCAGCAAACGCAGATACTTTAATGTATGTTCAGCGCAACAGCAATGCAGAACGAAGCTCGCACAGCGTAATTATACTTACGTTCTAATCATCTGTACAAAAAAATAAATAAGTTATGTGCCATGGCTCCCGTGTGTCGTTATAATTGTAAAGCCTCTCTGTCTGTCACACACACACACACATATCACCTATTATTAAGAAGCTACAATCGTGACATAATAATGAAGTTGTATAATGTAGTTGTTGATGTTATTTTATTTATTTGATTTTCATTCTTCCAATTATATAATTTTCTTGTTTGTCTATTAGTTTTGTAGTTTGTTTCTAGATTAACGCTGTGTTGCTGTCTAACAAGTATTAGCGACATATGTTATGTTATAGTGTGCGCGAGATCGCTGGTACCCTAAACACAAATTTAATCTTATTCTGGGTACCAGTTTATCGTAAATACTGACAATATCGTGTTTGTAACGCTGTTTATAAATTTTATGCCATATTGAGAAATACATCATATTATTATAAAATTGTTATTATGATGAGTTTTATTTAAGTACCGGCTTTATTAAACAGAGATGAACCCATAAGAGTGGCTCACTGTCAGTGATTATGTACGAAGGTAACGAATGACCCTGAATTTCTATCCAACATCATGTGGACTGACGAGAGTACCTTCACACGTAATGGTATATGGAATCGCCAAAACCGCGATATTGGGCCAGGGAAAATCGGTATAAATAATGTTTATTATTATTAGAATGAATCTATTTTCGAGATGTCGTGCCCAGACGACAATAAGTTTATCCAATAAGATTAGACAATAAGATTATGATTAAAAACGAGACATACTGAAAGATTTATTGAACAATTAAAGACTAACCCCAGTTTATTACAAGTGTCTGTGGATCAATTAATAGTGTCGTCAGTGATTAGACACGACACTAGCTGGCAGGTGACCCACTCATTGTACACTCGTACCTTGGCCTCTTCGACCTTTGCTTTACATTTATTATGTATCATTAAAATGTTTTATTCAGTTGCTATATATTTCGCTGTTGCCATTTGAACAATCTCTTGAACAAACTGGGAGAGTCCACGGAATGCAGACTTTTCTAAGTAATGACCAATTATTTGTTTTAATTATGTTATTGAGCGGCATTGCCAGATCTCAGATAGCTCATTAAATAAAGCAAAAAAAATGAAGCCCTTCCTCTTAATCTGTAAGAAAGTGAAATTGTAAGGTAAGATTGAAAGATTGTAAAATAGAGTGTAAGGGTGAACTGTCTGGTGAAGGCGGTGGGCATTCGTTGGTTCGTGTAAGTATTGTTGTGGGCCCCTTCAAGGCAAGTTAACACATTGTGCTGGGTTTGGTAACATTTAATCAACATGTCTCAGCTGTTACGATAGTAATGCATTTGCTCATTTATTTATTTAGAATTGTTATAAAATATGTAAACTTCTTACATATTTCATAACATTTTGGTGATGTATCATAAAATGGTGTATGTAATGGACCGGTATGACTGAAATCACTCCGGTGTAGCTACCTATTCGGCTCGCTATTCTATTTGTATGCCATCTTAGTGGTACTAAAACAATTTTAGCATCTAAATTAAATACCTCAAAATGTTTAAGAAACCAATGGCACCGTTTAAGGTCGGCATAGCCCTACACGGTATCTACTAAAATAATAATATTCTGGAACACATTGCACGGCGTTGCATAGTGCTAAGTTAAGCACAGCTCGTGTTCTAGAACTCAGATATATTTGTTTGTTGATAACGAGAGATTATACGTACAAACACCCAGGCCAATGCAAATAGACACCCCGAGCACTCGGATCGGCGGCTGGCAGGCGGCGTCGCGCCGGACCATTTCTCTTATCGATGTAATTAGCATTCGGTGGATGCGGATGATGTTCTTAAATGGCAGTCGCTAGTGTATTGTTAGATGAGCGGTGGCGTTGGCACCTTGTAGGGGCGCGTGCAGGTGCCAAGTGCCGCCGGGCGGCGCGTATATAGCGCGCACCCGCAGCGCAGCGCTCACTACCGCCGCCGCAGCCACTGCGACACCGCCGTGAGTGTCCCCCCTCCTCCGAGTATCTGTCTGTCTGTTGCGTGTTGACACTATTAGTAAAGAGTGTGGTGTTGGTGTTACAGGTGTAACGAAGCTATAGTTGGTGTCGGTGCGTGACTACAAGATCCAAGATGTGCGACGACGATGCGGGCGCGCTGGTAGTCGACAACGGCTCCGGCATGTGCAAGGCCGGCTTTGCGGGTGATGACGCACCCCGTGCCGTATTCCCTTCCATCGTGGGCCGCCCGCGCCATCAGGGTGTCATGGTGGGCATGGGACAAAAGGACTCCTATGTCGGCGACGAGGCCCAGAGCAAGAGAGGTATTCTCACGCTCAAGTATCCCATTGAGCACGGCATCATCACCAACTGGGACGACATGGAGAAGATCTGGCACCATACCTTCTATAATGAACTGCGCGTGGCTCCTGAGGAGCATCCTATCTTGCTGACTGAGGCGCCACTTAACCCCAAGGCAAACAGAGAAAAAATGACGCAGATAATGTTCGAGACGTTTAACTGTCCCGCCATGTATGTTGCCATCCAGGCAGTGCTGTCGCTCTATGCGTCTGGTCGTACCACCGGCATCGTGCTGGACTCCGGCGATGGTGTTTCTCACACCGTACCCATCTACGAAGGTTATGCTCTTCCTCATGCTATCCTGCGTCTAGACTTGGCAGGCCGCGACCTCACAGACTATTTAATGAAAATCCTGACGGAGCGTGGGTACTCATTTACAACAACGGCGGAGCGAGAAATCGTACGCGATATCAAAGAGAAGCTCTGTTATGTGGCGCTCGACTTCGAGCAGGAGATGCAGACGGCGGCCGCGTCTACCTCACTGGAGAAGTCGTACGAGCTGCCCGACGGACAAGTCATCACTATTGGTAACGAGCGTTTCCGCTGTCCGGAGGCCCTGTTCCAGCCTTCGTTCTTGGGCATGGAGTCGTGTGGTATCCACGAGACGGTGTATAACTCGATTATGAAGTGCGATGTGGATATCCGCAAGGACCTGTACGCGAACACGGTACTGTCCGGTGGTACGACTATGTACCCCGGTATTGCCGACAGGATGCAGAAAGAGATCACCGCTCTCGCACCTTCCACCATCAAAATTAAGATCATCGCACCCCCCGAGAGAAAGTACTCTGTATGGATCGGTGGCTCTATCTTAGCCTCGCTGTCCACCTTCCAACAGATGTGGATTTCGAAGCAGGAGTACGACGAGTCCGGCCCCGGCATCGTGCACCGCAAATGCTTCTAAGTGCACCGGTCGCACTCCGCCCCGCCGATGTTATGAAACTTTCCTGTTATATGTACGTTCGTACAAATGTATTTATTTTATACTCTCTGTCGGAGACTGCACGCTGTTGCGTTATCATGTAAGTGAGCTACGTTTAAGTGTACGTTGTTAATATAATTTTGTAACGGACGGTGTGTTTATTGCTCGACCCCGCTGACCCTCGCCACTCGTCGCACGAACGCACCTTGCCCATATTAGGCTGGGCGGGAAATGCGCACGTATAAATAGCGCACGGTGACAATCGAACAGTTTAATTTAGTATCGAACTGCGTGCGCCAATAGTTCGCGCTGATCGAATTGCCGGGCTTGCCCTGCACCGCGGTTATTTATATCACTCAAATCTTTAACGTAACAATTGTAGCGTACAATATGTCATCAGCTCATTACAATCAACCCTCGACGACGTGAACTACGTATTCTGATTCAATGACTGAAATATGTAGTTGCACTAGTCCATTGCGTAATAAACTGCCAATAAACAATCAACCAAGCACAACACAAATTCCTGTAAGCAGCACCATCTTCGATGATTACTCCTTATAGCGCGCTACAAATACACTATGTGATTGCAAAGGTTACTAATTATGGTATAGAGATTGGCAAACGAGCAAACGGCTCACCGGATGGTAAGTGACTACTAGTGACTGACTGAGTACTAGGGCAACTCATGAGTCGCAAGCGTGCGGTTGCCCTTTCGGCTAAGTTTTTAGTTTTTAGTTAAGTTTCGTAACCTCACTCACTCGGTGAAAATAACTTTATTGCTTAACAGCGGTTTTCTGTGAGGCCGTGGCATCACTCTGGTCGAGGCTGGCCCATTTGTGCCGAGTCATAGCTCTCCTATGGTATATATGTATTTTGGGGGAAAGTTAACTTTGAAAACTGCTTGTCGCTCGCCTACTATTGATATTGCACATTTTTTTGAAATTGACATTAATATGGTGAAAGACAGTGTCATTACACATTACATTAACATATAATTGAATGGACGCTTTGGCAAACACACTAAGTCTAGTCCCAGTGTTTATTTACAACATTATAGATAATATATAGATTGTAGATATTTTTCTTTGTTTCTTATCCTAATTTTAGGAAATAAAGTTAAAAGAGTGAGAAATAAAAATTGAACAATAGTGTAACACCCTTATATTTTCACTTTATAAAAATATTTACATGTATGTACATAGCTAATTACAACAGTTAACATACAACTTAACTTTAGCTCTGTCACTGTCTATAGGTACACTAGACGTGACTCAACTTACAAATAAACATTACCCGTTAGGCCCGGAATAAAACTATGCAGCGATAGGATTTACAATATAGGTAGTATACTACAACACGTCGTCAAGTGTCTCGAGTTCAGCGATCGGCGGGAGACGCTCACAGTAAGCGTTTGTCGGGTGGGGCATCGTCGTCACTCTCGCACTCGAAGCGGATGTGTCGGGTGCGAGCAGGAGCGGAAGAGTCACGTGGGGCGGCGGGGTCCAGTGGCGCCTCACCGCCCGCCGATAGTCACACCTTGTCCTCAGGTGCGCCAGCCCCCGACCGCACGAACTGCAACACGCGCACTGATGAGCGGCGCGGAGCGGAGCGGGAGCCTCGCCTCGGTCCACCCATACTCACCGATACCGTTGTCGCAGTGGCGGAGTTGGCTCGCGGCCGGAACGTGAGAACTCGCCAGCGCCGGCGTAGTTGCGCCAGCACCTCGCCGTTGCAGAAGCAGTACAGTACTGCCACGCAGAGTCCTTGGAGCGATGTGGTCAAAGCCGACACATACTCGTACGCGAGCCACCAGCGTTCCGTAGGTTCGGGTCGGATTAGCATCAAGAGGTACTGCAGGCCCAGCAACGGTGCTAACAGGCAGGTGGCACGTAACGCGTGTAGCGCGGTGGCGGAAGGTCTGGGCGGGCCACCTGCGCCCCCCACTGACCCTCCCGCACGCAACTTTGTGCACAGTACGCGCACAATGTTGCACAAGAACGCCACGTTGAGGAGAAGAGCGCCGCACGCCAGAACGATTAGCTCGGGTCGCGGCTGGCCTTCGTCTGACCAGCAGATCGTGTCACCGGCAGCACCGCGGCGACCTGCATAAATAGCGGCCGACGTGACCGGCAGACCCCAGCCCAACAATAGCAGGGCACGGAGCAAACGACGCTCAGAGACGAAGGCGCTAACCAGCACGGTGTGCAGGTAGAGTCCCTCGCATAGCATCCACGTGTACGTGGTTAGCATAGCGTATTGCAGGATAGTGTTGAGCGCGCAGCACCACACCGGCGAGTCGCGCAGCGTGTCAGGCGAAGGCACCACCAGCCCGTACCACACCAGCCACAGCGCATTGTTTGCCGCGAATGACGCAAACAGGTTCATGTGCACCGTGATGCGCGCACACCGTAGGTTCCTGTGGCACATGCACGGACACTATTAATGTTTGTTTTATATAATTTTATTACAATTTTGAACTGTCGGGTGATCCAAGTGATCCCTTTACTTACTTGAAGTAGAGAAGGATGAAGAGCGAAAGCAATAACGCGACGAGGGAGATGCTGTATCCGCACTCGTACACCGCGATTATATCGCTCATGTCCTGAAACACACAAGCACAGTTTAAGCAGGGTCCACACACACACGCGCACGCGCTGTGATACCTACATCCTCAGGCTTGATGCAGGTGGTGTAGTTGGACCAGGGCTGGCCGGTCTCAGGGTGACGGAACCACGAGCCGTTAGCCATGCACTCCTTGTGCGCCATCACTGTAACATGTTGTTTTCAAAATATTTTACTTCAGTTTTTTTATTAGTCATAGCAAATATAACTAGGTTTGCTATGCAAGTTAACGCGATCATGGATGCCTTGCACATATTATCGTAAGGTTAAGGTGTAACTTACTTGTTTGGGGTACAATTGCAGGGTTAAAAAAGATTTAATTTAATGAGATAAAATGTTTATTGTTATATAAACTACTCAAATGTTTTCTAAACCCTACGATACCAAACTATGTTAAATGTTACTAAAGTTAATGTGAAATGTGAATAATGTATGTTGATATCTTTATATAAAAGTAAAAATGTTAATATGTTATAAATATATTTTTTTCTGTGCGGAAATCCCCTCGGATACCACCCGCCATTAGCTGTCGGGCTCGAACCGACTAAAAACCGCAAGCCGCCTCGGGTACCAGTAGCCAAGGAACCAGGTGTACCCTAGAAAGGAAATCCCTGGTGTCCCGTACCTCGTTATGAGTGCACCTGGTCGTAATTGTCCCGAAAAGTAGTTATTTTATTTGTTAGAATTTAGTCATTTTGTCTTCGATCAAATAAACTATATAAGGATTACTCGTATGTATAATGCGTCTTGGCCTGACCGGATTCAAATCAAGTGTTCGATATCAGCAACAAATAGAACATTACTTTAAATAATAGTTTTTAATTGCGATAATTGTGTGAAGATTTTTATTTTCATTACTTTATTACACAATAAAGTCACCTCCTAGTCTTGTACGCTTAGATCTTTCAAACTAAGCCACACCTTGTAATGCGGTTTTTCAGTAATAGTGGGATCACTTCAAGAGAAAAGTTTCTATGTATAATACATGCATTTGGCAGTTTGTAACAAAAATGTAAAACATATTTTATGAAAATTAATTTCATCATTTTCACCATATTTTAAAAACATCCGCAGAATACAAGTCATGTAAGTACAGGTAGTGTTTTGCGAATTCTTGCACAACGTATGCATGCGGCCTGCATGTGCATGTGTGAGTGAGAGAGGGAGTGAGAGAATACGCACATTCGGGACTGAAGCCAGGCACGAAGACGGGGCAGGGCCGGTAGACAGTGGTGTTGGGAGCAGCGTGGGGCCAGCACTGCCACGAGTCGTAGGTGCCGGCGCAGTGGAGCCCCTCAGGGGGCGCGGTGGCGTTGTTGGTGAGCTCGCACGCCACCGCCTCGCGGGCAATCCGCTCCGGGTCGTTCATTGCGCCGCCGCCACCGTCTAGCGCACCACCAGCGCTCACCGCTCGCTGGCCGCTACTGCCCACATGTCACACCGTCTGGAATCATCAATTTCATTATATGAACTAGCCATTGCTCACGTCTTCGCTCGCGTCATTATTTCTTACTTCTAACTTTGAAAATGGTGAACTGCCATACAATCGTTCAACACTTATTTTACCCCCTTCATAGTGAAGTTTCCAAAAATCCTGTGGTGGGCGCTTACAACATTGAAGAATGAGCTGTCAAAATGTCAAGTTTGTAGCTCCAGTCGTTTAGGCTCTGCGTTGATGAAGCATGAATGTTGTACGAGTAGATAGATGAAGCGACACGACGACAAGCGTGACGAGTCATGCAACTAGTTATTTCATTTCAGCATTTTTTTCTAAATGATTTTGTATTTAATACGAATATACTCGTACGTTTTATAAGATAGGCGACGAGTAGATTTCTGTCAACATTCCTGGATGCCCAGGATATCACTGTAAATACATTAAAAAGGGTTATTGAAGTCAGTTGAACTTCAATAGTTCTTATTAAGAATTTCCTCGAAGTCGGTTTTACTTTTCCTTGTACTTGTATAATAATAATGTGAGAGCGGCGTCGCGTCAAGTTACACCGCAGCGTGCTGAGGTTACGTCAGCGGTCCTATCTTTTACTTGTGGGTGTTGGTCAGTGCCTGTGACGCACTGACGTGTGACGTGCGACGTGTGAGTAACATGCGGTAGCTTTGATGTTACACGCTCAAATTGGCAAACGTGCCCCCCCCCCCACTCCCCACCTCGTTATAAGCAGTTCGACCTCACTGCCTGCCTACACTTAATCATGCCCTTCACTAAACAATTGTAAATAGACGCGAGGAGGAGAGCTGTTCTTCCTAAAATAATATTAATCACACTCCCCTTGCTTGAGGTCACTTTATTTATTTAATTTAGTTTGGTTTATTTGGTGTTGGTGGAGCACGTCATCTTATATGAAGCAATATTTTTTGATTGACTGCACGGATGGCGTAGTGGTTTAAGCGGTCGCCACGCCGCTTCCTACTACGTCGAGTGTTGTGGGTTCAAACCCCACATGGGACGACTCTTTGTGTGATCCACAAATTGTTGTTCTGAGTCTGGGTGTTCTTTGTGTCCGTTTCATGTATGTTTGTAAAGTCCCCCGCGACACAGGATATATTCCTAATGCGGGAGTTGTCTCTTTTAAAATAAGAATAAATAAATAAAATAATAAAAACGTTGATGTGGTGTACCGCACGTTAAAGACGGTGCTCTGTTCAACGAATCAGAACCCGATGTGTTCTAGTAGTTCGTTGTAGCGATGTAGCGCGATCCCGCTCTATCACAAAGTTTCAGTGTAAAGACTTTCACGCACTTAAAAACCTTATGATATTCTGGGCTATATTACACGTCTAGCGATCTAGACTCAAACTAGGCACACCATAGATAAGGCTTATGGATTCTAGAACAAGGCTAAACATAGTTTTATAATTTTGTTTGCAAAGAAAACAATAATATCTAGGCAAATAGGCATATTCATGAGTACAAATCTTAGAACTAATCGTAATCAAACCTGTGACCTCCGCTGTAATTGATATACACGCTATCGCCGCGCCACAGTGGTTTTTAGAGAAAATGAAAAACACTTTGATAAAATTGCAATTCAGACACATACGAGTAGCCCGAAAAATTTCAAATGTGCTATTGTATTGTGCTATTTAAGCCGAGGGAGCGTTGAATACCGAAAGTTTCTGTAACGCTATAAGTATCGTTGTTAAAACGAATATTCAAATCATTCATGAGGATGAAATAAAAATGGGTGAAAGAGTAAGCGTTTGAGGTGAATATCATATGAACGTTAAATACGAGTCTTGAATTAATTTAATAAAAGCCTTTTTAATTCATTGCAAATCACTTTAAATATACCTGAAGTGCTTTCAGACAAAAGTAGGTGACGAGAGCCAGGAGGTCAGATTACTAGGGCAGGCAGACAGTCTACCTTAGGGTGGTGCGGAAGTGTGTTACGGAAGTGTTTAAACAAAATAATTGAGAAGTTGAAAAGCTTCCCTTCGCGGCACCGTGCGACTAACGTGTGACTTCATGTGCTAACAATTTAAATATTGTTTTCTGTTTTTCTGCGACTAGTTTCCGGCTTGCGGGCGGCTAAAGGTTGTTTTAAAGAAAGTCAGTAAGTTTTTATTGTTTTTAAACAGTAATATAGTGCTGAATTATTTTATTACGACTATTGGTGAGTAAATTTATTTTCTTTCTAAAAGTGGGTAGGAGGTATCCTTTGTTTATATTGATTTTTCTCTGCGTGTTATTTATTTTTAAACTTGTTCCTTTTGAAATTGTTGTTTGGCTAAGTCGGTCGTTAGCGAGTTGCCGGACCCCGGCGGTACAAGTGAATTTCTAAAACCAACCGGGAAAAGGACATTTATCGAAATGTCACCTACGGATTTCTCGTCGAAAGACAGTAGCCGTAGGCGCATTATTAATTCGGACTTAAGTGGTAATGTTTCGTCTCTTACCGGTCGTGATAACTGTGGGGAGTACAACTACTGTGACTTAGTGTCACAGGCCACTGATTATTTGGCAAAAATTAATGAATTAGTCAGGGATCTCGGATGAATGTAGGTAATAAAACGGCGATTATGGATATTACTCAACAAATTACCGGTATCGTATCCCTGTTAGCAATAAAATCCTTTAGCAACGAAACGAAGTTAGCGAATTTTGAGCGACAAATGGAGGGTATCAACAAACGAGTTTAACGTACGCGGACAAACTTAAGCTTCGCTTACCACCTAAATCTGCTCCGTGCCCGGTATCTACTGAAGCGCGCGTTCCTAGACCTTGTGTTATTGCCTATCCCACTACGGAACGCTTAGCGGACTATGTGACCTCGTCAGCAACGAAACAAGCTCTCATGAAGGCTATTAAACCGAGCGATGAGGGATTTCAAATTGTAGGCGTAAAAAAAACCTCTAAGGCAGGCGTCGTGTTACGTGTAGCTAACGAACGGCAGCTTAAGAAACTGGAATCTGTAGACGCCATTAAATCCGTAGGGTTACGGTTAGAAAAACCGAAAGGCCGAAAGCCCCGCATAATTGTTAAAGACGTACCCGGTTCTATGGAAGATCGTACCTTCCTAACAGCCTTATACCGTCAGAATATCAAGGACGAATTAAAATTAAGTGAGAACGATTTTATTAAGTCAACCAAAATTGTTAGGCATCGTAAACTAGAAAATGGGCGTCAATATAGAATTAGAGGCAGCAGTTAGGAAACATCTAGCCAACACAAAAGATAAACTTTATATAGACTGGGCCACATGTAGATTCATAGACGATATAGAAGTAGTTCGTTGCTTAAATTGCAATTGCAATTCGGTCATGTACAAAAGTTTTGCACCATTAAAACCCCTACTTGTGCTAACTGCGCCGCCGCACATGAAACACGAGCTTGTCCAGATAAAGACACACCAGATTTTAAGCCCACGTGCGCACAGTGCAAGCGGTTCAAAAAACCATCTGACCATCGATGCGGCTCACACGACTGTGCCACATACCAATTAAAACTGGAAC
The DNA here is from genome assembly GCA_902825455.1 of Arctia plantaginis. NCBI lineage: Eukaryota > Metazoa > Arthropoda > Insecta > Lepidoptera > Erebidae > Arctia > Arctia plantaginis. Next base: position 6,179,155 of record CADEBD010000276.1, on the reverse strand, counting down.
AGCTAACATTAAATACCAATTACTGAGTAGTTTAATTTAAAAAAAAAAAAAGTTTATAGAGTAACTTACTAAGTGATGGATAATATTTCAATAGGCCAGTTAAATCTTCTTCTTCTTGTTCTAAAATTAAACGGTCTAATTCTGATGTAGCTATTTTATCGTTATGATAAAATAGCTACATCAGAATTAGACCGTTTAATTTTAGAACAAAAGTTAGACATTGTCCTTATACAAGAACAATATCAGAGCGCTCGCTTGCGTCGTAATGTAGTACAGCTTGACTGCCGTTCGCAGGCTGGGATATATGTTGCAAGTTCTAATTTTACGGTAACATCTTTGCGTAATCTTATGACGTCACACTGCGCCGTTGCTGAGATCTCATCCTCTGCCTGTAAGGTTTACGTAGTGAGCTGCTATTTTCAATATTCACATCCTATCGATCCTCACTTACATCACTTACGTTACGTCTTGCAGTTCCTCGTGGGACATAAAATTATCATTGGCGCTGATGTTAATGCGTCATCTTCATTATGGTATGGCAAGTTGCGTTCAACCGACACGGTTCGACGTTGTGCGGTTGAAGATTTCATTGCGGAAATGAATCTTACTATTCACAATACCCCCGATGCACCACCAACTTTTTGCAACCCAATGGGTGAGTCTTGATGGCGTGTCCTTCCGGACGCATCCTGTAGTGATCACCGCTTGATCGTGTACGAATTCATACCAAGGGTTGCACAGGATCCACAAAGGGCTCCCTATAATTTTAGATATAAAACTAAAGGTGCGAACTGGGCTTTGTTTGGTTCACTCTTTGCAACTCATGCCAAAGACTTCAGTCGCAGTAGTTTATCAGCTGAGGAAAGCGCAGAATAACTATCAGAAACTTTCACATACTGCGCTGATGTATCTATTGGTCGCGGATCTATCACTAACACTCGTAGATGTGATTGGTGGAATGATAGATTAGCCGACCTACGTAGAAGCTACCGGAAAGCTCGTAGAAAGTTAAACACTATTAAAAAACATAACGTAACAGGAGATTTGTACAATAATGCTCTCATTGCTCTTAGAGTTGCCAGGTCCCACTACAGAGCTGCTGTGGAAAAATCCAAGGGAAACTTAATTCATAAACTTGTTGATAAACTCGATAGAGAGCCCCCGTGGTCACCTTTATATCACGAATTTAAGGCAAATAGATCAATCGACCTTGCATACATACAGAACATCAAAATTAATAACAGATATACCACAGGAGTAGAACAAACAGCAGAATATCTTTTAGAATCACTTGTACCTTACGATCGGCCGGAAAACGACAATGATCATCACCGACAGATCAGGCAGTGGGCCATCGAACCACCACTGTCTCCAATGTCTGATTTACCATCTTCAGACGAATTTCTCGGTATCATTCGATCCTTGCCGCTAAACAAGGCTTCGGTCGATGATAAAATATCTAACAAAATGATAAAAGAAGCTTGTAAACTTTCGGGTGACACGATTTTCACTGTCTTTAAACGTTGCATTGCTGAAGGAATATTTCCTCGTATATGGCGGTGCGGTAATATTCGTATAATACCAAAAAGTGGCGACAAGCCACCGGATGATCCTAAATCCTACCGACCAATCACATTGTTACCATCGTTAGGAATATTTTAAAACGTCTTGTAGTGCCCCGGCTTCTGCCAGGTGGAGTCAAATTTCATAATAGACAATTTGGATTTACGTTGGGTAAATCGACAACTTTATTCATTTAAATTAGTCGAGTCACCATTGTGTCAATGCTCAACACCTAACTCTCGCTATGAACAGTCTGCTCATCATATCCTCTGGGAATGTAGTCTCTGGTATAATGAACGTAATATAATGCTGAATACCTTGCAGGTGACATCTGGGGCGGTATACTATGGGGATCTTGTGTCAACTAGGGTGAATTTCCGTGCGTTTAGGCGATTCTGCCATACATATTATAGAAATCAAATATAGCTCACGTAGGACCCGTAATATTTTGTGGCCGTGGTGCTTCCCTGTTTAAAAGGGTGTATGCCCATTTTACTTCATTTTGTCTCGAGCTTTGCTAAGGAGGGAAGTGGATTTACTGTATTTCCAACTCCTCCAATTTTCTTCTGATTAATTTCGTTGCGGGTTCCAAGACAGTTTAATTTCTTCCTGGGACTTCCCGAGTGTCATAACTCGGTGTGTTCGTGGGTCACTGCTGTGGATCCTGGTGTACAGGAGTTACAGTGGTGGGCGCGTGGGTGGGATTAGTCCCAATTAAAAAAAAAATCGACAACTGACGCTGTTATATCGGTTAGAAAGTTTGTCACAGAGTCAAAATTTCAATACGTGCTGGCTATTTTCTTAGATATATCTGGCGCCTTCGACAACGCATGGTGGCCCATGCTGTTGCTGAAATTAAAATCACGAGGGTGCTTTAAAAATATTTATTCCCTTAACTCTTCGTACTTTTCACAAGGTACAACTAAACTAAGACTTGGTCATTATTCTGTGTCGAAGGCGCTTACAATGGAATGTCCTCAGGGATCGGTGCTAGGTCCATACTTGTGGAATATCGGCTTCGACGCGCAAATAAAAAAATTAAAAAAAAGCGCACAAAAGCATATTTTTTACAAAAAATGTTTAAAATTTCCGGATTTTCTCTGGTATAATATGCATGTATTACTCGTATACATACAAACCTTCGTCTTGAATCACTCTCTCTCTATTGGTGAAAATTGCATTAAAATCCGTTGCTTAGTTTAAAAGACCTAAGCTTTATTTTATACTATAATATGTAAAGATGATATATGACGCATTGAGATTGTGATGAATCTGCGAGGTGCTAGGGTATCCTCTACCTTTGGTCTTGAACTAAAAACAACTGGGTGCTATGCTGATATCCAGTGGGAGAGCGTTCCCGAGGTGAAAGCATAAAACATAGAAATTGGAAGGAGGATGCCATTAAAGAAGGGGTAGTAGGTGAATTGATAATGGAAAAGAGATAGATAATTCAAGTCGTGACGAATGCAGGAAATATGGTCATATTTACGATGTTTAAAGATTAATTTATTGCAAATTCATTTTCAAGATTCTCTCGTCGGAAAGACGTTTCCAAAGTGAGATTTTTTTTTGTTTTCTTGTAAAATAGCATAGTCGAGTGCTTTCAACCGAAAGAGAGCGAAATAAAAGTGCCGGCCTCGAGCCAGTGGCTGGCAAATGGACCGCACTAATTGCGCCAATAAAAATGCAAATATGTGGTGTTGGGTGCGCCGCTCCCCGTCACTGTGACTAGCCAGTCGTTTAATTTGGTATGCTGGTGGTTATGCTGTATAAATCAATGCTGTTACCTAATTTGTCCATAACCCCTGCGTACACTATCCTTCAAATGAAAATTGTTACTGGATAAAAAATACAGTTGTAATTTATTTATTTACTTATTTATTACGCTTTATACCTCACGCTACGCTTTATTACGCATTATACCTCATATGTATGACAATAAGTAAATGCTATTTACACCGTACATAGCATTTACTCAATGTAGTAGTGTAAAAAGTAGTAAACTAATAACAATCAAACAAGAAAAAAAAACAAAAAAAAAGTATACTTAATAATAATAAACTATTTGAATTAATACTACTCTAAATCTGTTTTATATCTTATTTACATTTGTTTGGGGTTAAGGTCGATGGACACAAAACACTTGTTATTTTAGTTTTAATATAATGTGTATTATGTAATAACAATATAATATTCTAACACATCCACACAACGCCATCTAGTCCCAAACTAAGCACAGCTTGTACTATGGCTACCAGACAACTGATATAAATACATATATACTTTTTGTTTGTAAATACATACTTATAATACATAGAAACACCCAGACCAAATCAAACATTAAATGTTCATGCACACAAATGTTTAAATCGAGCGGGAATCGAACCCGCGACCTTTGGAATAGAAGTCCGTTACACAAACCACTACGCCATTTGGTCGTCGTTTTAAATTCATTAATCGTTTTTTCTGCTGCGCCTCTGAAGCCGACCAGTAGATATAAATTTAGAGTTTTGTACGGGTTAGCGATAGAAGACTTCAAGACGTACGTTCGTTCGTAGCACACGAGCTACGCGTGTATAGCGTAGCCTGTAGGAGTTTCTCTGTCGTATGGCTTTTACATCTTTACACATGAGTTATAAACAGAACAAGACAGGAAATCCCTCACATAATTTATTATAATATTGTTTTATTCGTTTTATTATTTAATCGTATTTCAAGTAAAGCGTAATAAGGTCAAATGCAATTTAGTTGTATATGTAGCTTACATTTTGTATCACGCACTGCACTTGTATACTTGTATGCCTACTCAATACTATTATAACCTCATGTAGTGAGGCAAGACTGGTGAGCGGTAAGTACGCTGACATGAGAATTCTTTTGATATTAATTTTAACAATATCGGGAGCGATAGGAGGGTCTTCCATTACTCGGCTGACCGCTGCATTCCACGAGGAGTATTTAATGAGAAACAGAGGAGCGCGTACGCGAGCCGCATTTTTGTCGGCGACCGGACGACCTAATGACAGGACTCTAACACACAAAATGCTAACTATATATTGGGTGAGGTCGGACTACACTCAGTGTACCTCGGGTACGGTACATTTTTAACAATTAGGTAATCTGAACCGTTTATATATCTATATATAGTTCAATTAACGCCATGCCTGGGCAGGCACTTTCACGAAAGAAGCCGCGGGCGTCCGCTCTGGCTGGTATCGCCGCCGACGTGCTCTACGCTCGGGATCGGTCCTGTCTCGATCCGGTTCAGCGGTCTCTTTCTGGAGCATTACAGCTTCACAGAAAGAGACCACTGCGACCAGCTTACCTAACCCGCCAGCATGGTAGTAATACCGTTTTAGTACCTTATGTCACTTTGAAAGCACTTTCCTAACTGCCATAGCCAGCATTGGATCCTTGGCGTAATGGCCCACCGACTGCGACTTTATAAGGTGTAATTTTGGCAAAATGCTCGTCGGCGGTACTTTGCGCCTCATACAATCTTCAATATTTCAAGAAAAAAGCCGTGTCGAAGTGATCCTTTAAGGACTCCTTTTTCCTCTTAAGGAGCCGAACCCTGAAAAAAATACTGCTGAACAAAATCCTCCTCCATTTGTAAATAAAATTACATTCGTTTAAAAGGCTACACTGATACTTGTTATTTTGTTAAGTTGTACTAATTCGCTTTACATAGAATTTATTGCAACATGACCTTATTATCATTTCCGTTAGGTATTTCTACGTCTAACTCAAATTCTAATTTATAATGAACGGTGACGTTTGGTCGTAACCAAGAATGAGATCCATGCACGTGACAGGAGGAAGGTTCTCGAGCGAACACGTACTCAACTTACACTCAGATATGCGAGAGTATAAAAATGAAATAAACTCATCAATTTCAGGCTGATCCCCTCAATGCGCGTGGATCAAATATAATAAAGGGACCGATATGCTGACTGAGCTGTGCAACCCTTCCACCCTTCACCCCCTGCCTCCCGAGACCGTCTCCGCCGCCAACAGGTTATTTACGTCACTTCACGGGTATCGCAACACACAGAGATGCGTGGATATGATAAACAATATTTAGGGGAAAAATATACGAGCGTACTAAACGAAGGCCTTAAATACGTTATTTTGGCACTTGAGCCGCTGCATCTCGCTCGCTCAATTTTAATAATTATGGCGATACGTTCGTCATAATTATTAAAATTGAGCGCTGTTTTCTTTGAAGTCGGCAATGGTAAATTGCCATCTTTGCTCTAAGTTTCAACGGCTCTCAACTCCTTTGATGTAGGACGAAAGATACAACACGACGCGATGTTCGTTTAAACACTCCAATAGTTTTCGTTACTGAAAGGATAGAAAAGGTCTCGGCGTAGTTGTTCCCGTAGCAAGGAGGAGCTACGACGTAGCGAAAGTGAAGAAATATTATGTAATTATTTTGCAATTAAATAAATCATTCATTGGCCGTAACATGACGCCTCAATGTAGCACGAAAATGGTCTCCGTCTTGTTCTCGCAGAGTTATAATTAATCTACTCGTATTTTCAATTTGCGTGTTCTTTACAAAATACACAACAAAGTGCCGCCGCGCATCGTGACGGAGTGAAGAGCACTCGGCAGCATAGTGAACGGTTTCTTACTAGTTCATTTTGTAAATTTTTTTTTTTACGTTTTTCGCTCCTTGCTCCAAAAATTAGAACAGTATGCTGATAGATATTAGTGAAAAATATTTAAGGCACGTTAATAGGTACATATCTACTCTCAAATAATACCAGCACATGCGAATAGAGAAGAAAGCAATATACAGTTGAACATCACACCTCTGCCCTCACTTCACTGTGAACACGCACCTCGCCGGTGCGTTAAAACCTCTTATGGATACTAAGTGTGCTTGCCGTTGCGAGTCCTATACTGTAATAGTTCCACATGGACTTTAATAGCCTTGTTGCTAAATGCTCTCACCCCATCACATGTAAGTTTCAGAGTGAATGCAGAGCGCAGTATGCAAGTCTAGTAGCCGCACCTTGAGTCAAATAGCAACTAATATAGACAGACGAGTGCAGTTACACCGCTTAACACTTTTATATTTCGATATCGATACTTACATATGTAATGAGTCTTATCGACGATCAACGACAGCAAAACAAAATATAATAAATGAATTGTGATAGAGGGTAAACCAAAACCAGTGCAGCAGCGGTTAACTCACCCGAATGGTGCAAGTGTGCATTGTTTATTGTAGGTTTGAACCTTTCATACATTTATTATCTGTTAAAACTCCGACCGTATTATAGAGAGTGCAAATTAATTGTGCGCGTAAAGTGCCACGTAGCTTCGACCACTTCCAGCAAAGGAATATGTCTCAATATGTTATTAAAAAACTCGATATGGTAAATACCAAGTTTTAACAAAAATGTTTTTATACTGACATTATTATGTATATTTTTATGTAGGGAAAGTAGGTGGAGAACGTGCCTATTGTTAGAGTTGTATAATTTGTATTGAGTTGACTCATATTAATTGAACAGAAAAATACAATTCTTCAATGACCAGCTTTCAGAGCATTTAAAGGGCTAAGAAATGTTAGTTTTATCTAAAGGAGACGTATCTAAAGCTGCGTTTGTAAGTGGGCTCTACTTCGTGATCTTATCTATTTACAACTTTAGATTTTTATACTTTAATATTTTTAACAGTTGTAAGACTCGCTTGGTCAGCTTACGACACAGTAAGTAGAATGGTTATGCAAAAATGCGTAGTATACCGGCGAGTCGGCGTTGCTGCGGTGCGGCGCGGTGTACCGTTGGACTCGCGTCGCAGAAAGTCACAACACAGGAGCTATTTGGCTCCCTCGATACCCTGTAGGGCCGCCCGTGAATTCGTCTCCCTGCAACAACATATCATAAATAATAAAGCGCAGCGCCTTTAACGCATTCACGAAGATTGTGAATTAGATGCACACGATTGAGAAATTATATCGATTCCGATGTGGTAGTAACATAATGAACAAACAGAATTAACAGTTTGCCTAAATACTGTAGGCGATGAAGTCAACGAGTATAACTAGCTAATGAATACACATGCATAAATGTTAACATGTCACCGTAACCACCGTGTCTACTACACTTCGTGAAACCTACAAGAAATAACTCTAAAGAGTACCTGTGAGCTCTTTGATTGTGTTGTTGTTACCAATAAATCTCTTAGGGGCTATTCATTAATTGCGTAAGGGTCTCCAGGCCCCTCTTGTCTTGGGGAGGAGGAGGGGTAAGACCCATTCTCATGTAACATTTAAGAAGTCGATTTTTTTTCTATTATTATTATTTCTATTTCGGATGCTGAATGATTTTCTTCATTCCATAATGTGCACTTCGATTTACATCTTATTTTACAAATTTTTATTGTTTAGTAAAATGTTATATGTATATGTTCATTTTCATCCATTTTAAATGTCATAAATAATAATTATATTATAGTGAATTCTGCCCGAGTATCAACTTTTACTGTAAAATTCATTTTCTTTAAGAGTCATTTAAAACTAGTCGATTATTATTTTAAAAGTTTTATTCGCTTAAAGATTGTTTAACTGATTTATGCTAAATTACTTTAAAATTATTAAAAAACTTACTTTTAATTATAATAACAATATTCCAAAGACTAGCTAGTTAACTTATAATATAAAGATAATCTATATCTGATAGCAATGATAAAGTATAACCTTAATTATCTGCTAAAAATATAAATGTTTGATTCACGTCAAACTGTCAGTTTTAGTGTAATTGATCCTTTTCTAACAACCTTTTATTATCCAGAAAAACAAAATTGAATTTTACGTAAGAAGAGGGAGGAGGATATAAGATTTCTCGACCCTACCTCTCGGTTTGAGAAATCTTAATTTTTGTCGATGTGTGTCAAAATAACTGAACTTTGATACCTAACTCTAACTCTCTAATTAACTAATGATTGAATGACTAGTCTAACTAATGATTTACGAATAATTACAAATTTTGTAGGATAGGATATTAAAAAATATCAGTTATCATTACGTTTTACCGTTTATCGTGAAATTAAACAAAATAAAGTCGTGAATATTTTCGAATTATTATTAATTACAGTCTTTTATCTTAAAATCACATTTAAAATTACAGGTTTTATTTAATTTTAACAATCATAATTACTTCTTGAATTTTGATTAACATTAAATTCTAACAAAATCCTCAATCTCTCGACATTTTAACTGTTGACTACTGTTATATTATCTTATTATATTAATTAACTTTTCATGAAAATCTTTATTAATGTTCTAAATATTTGGGACAGTAAAGTAACAAAGTTGTAATAAAGCAACATAGTAGCCCTTTTTTGTATTTTAAGCAGCATACAGTACAGATTGCTGTCATACATAATAGTGAATCTTGATCAGATACTTGGTCAACAATAATTTTGTTAAGATCAGAGGTTGATATAACTTTGTTTTTACACAAAGCTATTGCTAAGTTCATATAAATTCAACACAAACATGTCTCTCTTGCAGTTGGGAGCAAAATATAAAATGGTCTGTATCGTGTAAAATTTTCGGAACTACGAGTACATCTCAACATAGGGTTTTGACGTTTCAAAGATAGATAAAGGTTCTTCATATTATCGAGCAAGTAGCGCTTCTGCATTTTATTCTTCTTTAGAAACTCTGTTTCCTTCTTTCCGGCTGTCGCTCTTGATATGTCGTTAAATTGAAAAAAATCCTTGAATTTGCAACCTAAAACCTTCTTTAAGCAAGGGTTGTGTTTTTAGCATGTAACCTTGGTTTACAGAAGGACAATTTCGTATGATTTCTATTTCATTTCTACTTTATATTTCTACAATTTTAGATTTCTTTCGTTATTGTATCGTTTTTTTTTGTAATTTTTCTTTCATTTTTATGGTATCTCTTACTATCCTTGATCTGCTTCTTGTCACTTGCTTTCTGTCGCGAACAGCTGCTAATTGAAAGGAATTAGGAGTATTTTCATGGGATGTAGACAGCTGGGGTGTAGACAAAGGCTTACAAGCTATTGGAATAACTTGATCTTGGTCTGAAGGGGCTGGACTATTTAAGCGAGGAGGTGATGACTCTGGTGTATGCATAACAATACGGAGAGCACTGGCCTTATCTCCCCGTTTAACATTTCCCTCGCTATTTCATTTTTAATACTCGATGTTAAAACGTGTTGTTAATTCTCGTACTAAGCGTTTGCTTGCATGGTATCTCTCTAGATCTTTTCTTTTACAATCTGCTTCCTTCTCAGTATCTTCGCTGCTTCTCAGCAGGCGTGAGAGGAATCCTGAAACCACAAAGAAACACAGAGTATTCTGTATCCAGTATTGATTTTATTTAAAAGATGGGTACACAATTTTTACTTACTAAGCATGGAAATTGTTTAAAAAAACCGATAAATATATTTAAAATTAAACATTTAATATACATATACAATTAATTATAGGCATACTCAACTCTATTACTTTCTTAAACAGTCTGTAATGACGCACTGTCACAATGCGCACAATGTCATGCACTAACAGTTAGCGCAGTGGAAGTGTTGTGTTGGACATTTGTCGTCCACTGCGAGCAGTAACGGTCGAGGGCATCGCGCCAAACAAGTGGATTGACATGTAATGGGCAGTTTGCATCGCCCGACGAGTTACAGCGACAAGATAAGTAGCCAATAAAGTGATCGCGCGCGTATATGCCACTATTAACTGGTATTTAATGGCGCGTTTGGTCGTTAGCCTTACACCGCGCCGTACGTACTGGACGTTCGGAGCTCTTCCATTGGTGATCCATCAGCGCACCGGCTGATGGATCACCCGAGACTCACGTTAACTACATTTCATGTGCTTCTTCTGAATTCTAAATTATTTTGTAAATATGTCTATAATTTTATTGATCGAGATGTTCCAAACGTGAAACAATAATGTAAAGACTGTCCAACGTCGAAATCTTAAAAAACTACTTAAAGGACAATGGCAGGTCCCCATACATAATTTTATTTGAACTGAAATGTTAGCGTTTAAATATCAAAAAATCCTTAACACTTGAGAATTTATTCTTGACCATTCTCATATCAAAATAACTTGCAAAAGAAGTCTAGGAAAAAAGATATTGGATTTTGAATGTTTCGAGGTTAAGTACTAACATATTGTTAATGTTTTGTTTGAAACTAGATGGCGTTGTGTGTCAGATAGCCGAAAATATTATTTTCATTATTATTATTGTATATGATATAAAAAAAAATAAAAGCATAACATCTATTCGAGTTTAACACTAAATTAAACAAAAATAAAATAACACACGTGGTGAGTCCGGAATTCGACAGGATCTAAACGACGACGTATCGACATTTTGAAAATATCGATGTATGTCTATTTATGTGCCGTTATCAATGACAATGTATTTTTCTCATCACACTGTGTAGTGGAAATTATCGTAACTATATTCTATTTCTTTAGTGTGTTTAAAATCATTTAAAGAGAGTCAAAAATATTTTAAATAATTTCTAATTATGTTGATTCAGTCACTCTACCGTACGAGTGAAGACGTGGGCAGAAGCAAATTCATAATCATAATAGGTGAACCTTCGGTAAATATTTCAGCCAAAGCTATAAGAATCGATTATCGATAAAATGTTCCCTAATATAATATTGCCACCACGCATCCCTAGTCAGTTATACATGATCGCGAATCTGACATTACGTACTTAGGTCAAATAAATCTTCAAAAATATCTTATCTCTTATAAGACTTATACAACACATGGTGGTGTAATGATAAATCATAGAAAAAATATTGATTGAGTTTACTGTGACTGGATTTTTTAAACGCTTAAGTTTTAGGTAAATATGTTTCTGCCATTGTTCTTTATTATGAATAAATGTGGAAACAGTAAAGTGTATGCAGAACTATTGGACATACTCCGATATTACGTCCCGAATAAAAGTCTCGTCGATAACGTGCAACGTAATGTGTGAATTGTGCTACTTAAACGCGTTCAGGGAGTTGGGAGGCTCATCAAAGGCTAATCCACGCCTTAACAGCGAACGACGCTTAAAAGTCTGCACTAAATGGCAACGTCAAGTTAGCTTTGCAAATGTAGGGAGAATTCTCATGTAACTGAAGTCGGGCGCATCAGGGCCGCCGCCGCGCGTTCACCGACCACATCGACACCCGTCTCTCAAAGTTTACCAGGAAACTTACGCCAAAGTTTGCTCTTGTAACCCGCAGACAGAGTCTAGCCTCTCAGAGATGACAATCAGACTAATCACAGAAAAATAGGATCCGAACATCTCTCCAACTGGTCCTTTGAAGGCTTTTGCAAAATTTCATTAGCGTCTGTCGCAAAATTGTATGTTTTTAAGAAGAGGTCCGTAGTGTTCGCTACAAGTTTTGGAATTATTATAATTATAGTCTCGCTCGCAAGCTCCTAGGACCATACTTGTACATATATTGGCACACAATAAACTTTTATAACTACGAATAAGTCATTGTCTGAATAGAACAAACAGACACCGAACAGTATAAATGAAAATATACAAATTGTATGTGTGCATGCTTCGCAACAAAACAAAATTTGTTTATTTATTTACATATATTTATAAAACTTAACGCACAAGTTGTACACAGGTGGACTTAATGCCCAGGGAGTTCTCTGCTAGTCAACCTTCGGGTGATGTGGAAAAATGATGCGGTAGGTGCAAGAGAAAACAGATTATTATGAGTCTGTAGCGGGTACTTACAAACTTTTAAACAAACCTGATGTTTTGACCAGGCGTGTTGACTACTGTAATCGGGATAATGAAGGTACGTATAAATAATTATATAATAGGTCCTACCTATGAAATTGAAGATTTTTAAAACCAGCATTTTCAGATTTTAATTATCAGTCGATTGGCGCGCAATTTGAAATTCAAATATATTTTATTCTAAAGCCATGCTATTTTAATATTCAATTCATTCATTGGTTTTAGTTAGATGTTTTATTTTGTGATATTGGGGTAATTTTTGGCGCCATGGTTAAACTAAAAATTCGTGCAAATTTTTAAATATGTGTTCCTCTGTGGAAATACTGCTGCGCTAACATAAATAATTAACAACGAGTACGTTCCTAACACTGCTTGCATGAACACGGTTCTTTATTGATACAATCATTTCAGATCTGGAAATTTTGATTTGAAGAACGAGGCTCGCTGTCCGCCGGTAATTATAGTCGACAACGACGAATTGAAGGCGACAGTGGAAGCGGTCAACATTGAAGCACTTGCGTCAAAAGCTAGCTGAGTCGATAAGATAAGCGACCATCGGCGAGTGTTACACGTCGAAACATGCATAGTACGACTGAATCGGCATAGAAACGAGAGAATTCTGAATCGAATGAAAAGTGAAACCTGTGATGAAAAGTGGATCCTGTTCGACACCCGTAAGCGTTCGTCGTTCGTAAGGGCTTTTGCCCTAATCTTACATAAACTATTTAACTGAAAGTAAAAATGTTGCAAATGTGTGCAATCATAATACATCACTCATCGTGTTGTAGCACCCATTTAATAACATCTTTTACTCCACTGACATGAAACATTGTGTAAGTTTGTAAGTGCTAGGTTTGGACTTCGGTCCGTAGTAACATCTATCAAAGGAAGTGTTTTAAAGATGTTATTGATTGCTGCTTACGCTAACGGCGACTCCTCAGCACTACACTTTCTTACGGGAAAGTAAATCATCTGAATACTTAGATAAACACAAATTTATAAGCCTTTGGTGAATCGAGTAAATGAATGCTCACGGCACGGTACTATTATAATACAGTACTGCAACTTCATACAAACGGACGAAACGGGAGCTATACCTACGCGACTCGATCTCGGGGTGCGCTCGGGGCGCAGACAGTCACGGCTGTACCGCAGTGTCGAACGGACTGCGTGTTGTTTTTTTAACAATAACCGCGCGATTTTTTCTCTAAAAATCAGTTAATATGACGAGTAGGAAATATTGTGCTGTTTTTGGTTGTATGAATTCGTCAATAACGCATCCAGACATAAGTTTTTTTAAATTACCTGGAAACTCTGAAAAGTAAGACTATAAAATAATTTTACTTACTAGTACGTAGGTACATAATGTGTGTCTTTTTAATGGATAAGTATTTCCTTTTATCTCACGAAAAAAAAGGTGTTTGGATGAATAAATAAAGCAAATAGAGTAACGGAAAGTTATTGAGACGAGTGAAATAGGGAGTTACATGCGGTTCTGAATGAATCATGATACGGTAGGTACCTACCTACTTACGCTTGTGTTAAAACTTCGGTGCATGTTTGTTTTGTTACTTTGCATAATTCAAAAAAAAAAAAAATTCTACTTAAAGACGTGGTATTTTATTATTAATAATATATCTTTATTATCTGTGTGTATGAATAATACTAAAAAAAATTTGTTACCGTCTGTGTGTCATTAGACAGTTTTCGAAATTTTCACAAAGTGTTTCTGCTGCTACTATAACAACATATACCACTAAAAACTGGTTTTATTTTCTCGGTATTAACAACAACAGCTAGACTCATATATAATATTTAGATGTTTGAGGGTTGTGATTTTAAAACATTCGTAGTCAGCTGTTCAGCTTTTTAATAATTAATTAATTGGTGACCAAAGAATTTTTGTTTTGAGTTGTTGCGAGTTGTAGGTTATAGATTAGGTAATTTATAGAGACGTTAATTAGCTGAGATAAAAAGTTACTTACTCGTCAGCTGTTTCTTGCATTCTAGTTGAGTAGGTGGTAGGTGTTGGAGTTTCTAAGGATTGGAGTTTTGTAACGCGTATGGAGAAAGCACATTTATTTTATTTTATAGAAGGATTTTTTTCGGTCGCTAATTTATAAGCCCGATTGGTTTTTCAAACAAAAAAATGTTTTGACGTGACAACGTCTTATAAATTGGTTTGCCGGGTGACACTTCAAGAAACTGCGTTACGCTCCGCTCACGTTATGCGCTCACAATGAGAGCGAGTGAGAGGCACGCGTCCCTTCCAATCGGGCATGGTTAGCCCGCCTAAGAGCGAGAGAGACAGACATAGTCGTTGTCACGTAAAACTTTCGCCCGTATACCGACTTTACAGGCAACCAATTTTTTTTTTTAAATTAAATCTACCAATCAAAAAACAACACGCATTTTTATTGAACAATTCCTATTCAATATACAAAGTATTTCATTTATTTATATAAAAAGGATATTTACAATCACAAATCTAAATAGAAACAGAAAGTAGGCAAATATCACTAAAATGCTGGAGACGGGCAGCCCTAACGCATGTTTACGTACCGCGCGGCTGTAGGCATTTATTTCTATCATGCGGCCGAGTTACAATACTGTATTATAATAGTACCGTGCTCACGGTGAGCACAGATAACACATTTACGAGCACAAGTAGGTGCAGAATGATGATCGATAGGTAGACATAACAACGTATCTGCAGGAGTCCAGTGAAAGTGATGACCTGCTCTGGTACGAAAAGTTTGTACAATGAGAGTTTTAATTATTCTGGTGAAGGATATAAAACAGAAAGGTTTGAACTTAATAAATGTCTCTGGTACTTATACATAATTTACAATCATAATAATAATTATTATAATAGTTCTGAGTGAATTCACAATTAAAGCACTTGGTAAAATTTGTTACTCATAGGTTTAATTGGTTTGTTATTTAAAAATTATGTTACTACAATATCGCATTGGATTTAATCTGTAAGGATATTGTAATAAATAAAGAAAAAAAAAATTAACCGATACGAACACAACAACTGCCAAACTTGTTTAGATGGTTTCAAGTTTTTAATAATTTTTCGATACTTTAATTATTTTGTTCGGTGAAGCATTCTCATGCGAAGACGCATAATAAGTCTGGACGCGCCTCTGACATAAACCTATCGACGGATAATAAAGACAGAATATTGCTCTAAATATTGCGCGATGAGCATAAGCGCGGATGAGCAGCTTGGCGAAGTGCCAGCTCTTGTTTATACTTTTCTTATATTAACCAAAACTGTTATTTAGAAGGTTTATTAGACTGTATGTCTATCATAATGACGTGTTACATACAATTTTGCTGAGCTCCAATCCCAATGACATCTGTTTTATCATTTACTTCTCCCTATACTTTTTAGTGCATATTAATTTGTTTTGGAATAGTGTTTTTTGAAGTCGGTTTTTTGACGTGACAACGTCTTATAAATTGGTTTGCCGGGTGACACTTCAAGAAACTGCGTTACGCTCCGCTCACGTTATGCGCTCACAATGAGAGCGAGTGAGAGGCACGCGTCCCTTCCACTCGGGCATGGTTAGCCCGCCTAAGAGCGAGAGAGACAGACATAGTCGTTGTCACGTAAAACTTTCGCCCGTATACCGACTTTACAGGCAACCAATATTTTTTTTGTTAATTTTTTTATTTATCTGTAGTCCTCTCATTTAAGACGAAAGTCCGAGCTCGAATTCTCGACACTCTGGCAGGTTCATCACATCCCTAAAGTTTTATGTAGTGTATTATATGTATATATATATACACACACGCACATTCACATAAACACACACACACACACGCACACTCACATAAACACACACACATAATTAATCACTCACACACATACACATACACACATAATCACTCACACGCAACACACAACAATAATTTATGTACCTCACTTAATATGCTATGCTACTAGAAATAAACTATTAAATATAGTAAAACATGCAACTTTGTAGTGCCGACTTGTGTAAAATAAATAAAAAAATATTAAAGTGTAAATATACACGGGGGGGAGACCTGGTGTCCTGAAACACAGGCCTCGAGCCTAGCTTAGGCACCAGTCTCCCACAATATTCTGGAAATGATAATTTGTATTTTTTTGTTTTATTCAAATGTAATGTATACTATATTGTGGTGAGAAATTAAATTATTATTATTATTAAAAAAAAAAAAAAAAATATATATATATATATATATCTGTATGTATGTAACTCAACAAGTATATATGTATGTGTATCTCAGTATGTATGTATGTATATCTGACACACTGTTTCTGTCCATATCCTTAATTATTATTATCTCGTTACATATAAAACTTAATTTCTAGTGTGCCTACTCAGACATTTCCCCGCCACCCAAAGGTAGAAAGGAGAAAATGCCTGTGGCATTAAGTCCACCATTGTACAATGAACTAATGTTTGTGCAAAACGAATTAATTAAATAAAATACTGGCCATTGAGACATCTTACAATTTAGTTGCAGTGAAAAAATAAGGTAAGCTTAAGTAAGATACTTCTTCATTTATGGTGTCATTTCATAGGAAGGCGAGAGGTAATCTTCGCTCGTCTGGACGATTTGCGCGAGTGATGGATGGTGTGACCATAAATAGATGGCTATGAAAAGTGAACAGAAATTATTGACCGTCGCTGTTGTCAACATTGAAAGATTTATAGTATCGAGGTTTTTGCGCCACGTGGCCCAAATTCCAAGTTATATGTAGTGTGTGTTTAGTACTAGAGATGATTTCTCTAACAGATTACTTGAAACAGAACAGAAACTTGGAGATTACTTGAATGATGACAAAAATAGTGTTAGTAGTTACAAGCTTCTGTTTTGATGTTTTGAAGATTGTGATTCTCGCTGTTGTTATTGTGCCTTAAGGGGTTGTATCGTAAGGTTAAATATATTTTAAGAATAAAATCTTTCTTACGTAGGTCACTATATAAGTATTGAGATGCTCGAAATTTGTAAATGGTACTCATCTATGTCATATATTCACATCACATCATCACATCAACAGCCTTTAATGGTCCAAAAGCCTCTCCTTCGAAAGGAGGTTGTGGCCTACTATACCACGCTGGCCAGACGGGTTGGTATGGGGTTTGCGTCAAGTTTTCCGTCTCTCTGCAGTCTCTCACTCTTTTCTCTGTCAGTATATTATTGAAAGGCAAATTTATTTGAAAATCATTTACAGCAATAAAAGGTATTATACTATCATCATTGCCCGCTTTTTCGTCTGCTACAATGGAGCTTAAACGTGAACATTTGAGTGCTATAAAAATCACGACTTTAAATGTGGTTTATCTAAAGGAATTTAGAACTTACAGCTTAGAACGAAAATAATAAGGAAAAAACAAATGAATGACTGTTTTCAACACTTAAATGTACGAGCTAAATGAATTTATAAATTTGAATTTTGAATTCTTAACCAAAGAGGAGATATTTCAGATCAAAGTGGTCAGTACGACAAAACGCTAATTTCATACGTAAGGACCTAATATATAATGTTTAGTTTTTGCGTGTCTCAAAATTTATAGAGTGACCTACGTAATTGTGCTTTGTACAGTACAATAAGAGTGATTCAAGTCTCATAGTTCCTGAGATCAACGGGTTTGAATAATTACCAATCACAAAAAATCTCTGCAGCTTTACTGTATAACGTCCTTGTATTTTGAAGGAGAGCAATGAATAGTATAATCACATAAATATATCTAGACTACACAACATGGTATAGAAAATTCACAAGCCGTGTTTTATTTCTGTTGAGTTTTCGACGTTTACGAACTATGGCGCGAGTTACGTTCACATAACACGGGTATTACTACAGTGCTAATGATGAAGTTAAAACAAATAAAAAGTAATCTCCCCGGGACTACTATCCAGACGATTCAACCGAAGTGATTATTTATTCATCTCAAGTAATAAACGTAACTGTACTTTCGCCATTTGTTTATTTTTTTTCGTTGATTGCTAGTTGCTTGAGAACGTGACTGCGCCAGTGTGGATAAAATTAGACAAATATTATTTGTATGTATATTATTTATTACCCTACTTTAAAATAGAAGGCGGTTCTATGTTCGCCTGTATTTTTTTTTTGTATAAATGTGTTCACATGTTTTTATGTGTGTAAATATCCATCATCTTATGAACCTTAATGCCCTTTAATAGAACACCTATTGTCCGAAGTCCGGATCTAATGACAGTATTTCGGAGGAAACGAGAGCAGCCCTCAGAAATGAAGTGTTTAATGTAGTGTTTGTGGATTTTTAAAACTAAGCAACATTAACGTTTTAAGTGATGGATTATTGCTATAAACTGAGTTCAGGGGTCTACATTCAGCTGTACATATCAACTCAAGGCTTCATTCCGCAAATAGGAATATGAATCCCTACAGGATAACTTCGTTGCCCGTCCGTCTGCTTGTCAAGACCCTTTTCCTTAGACACGTGTGGAGAAGGGAAGGGCAGCTATAACATATGTACTTATATCAACGATCAACGGTCCCTTAAAGTTCTAAAAACCAATCTTCTAAGTAGAAATCTCTACATTCATCAGAAATCGCCGCCATTTAAGACTTACATTTTAACCAATTTTTTACCTTACCTTACCAGAAGGAACCTTGTGGTTTTAAAATTGTCATCGAACCCATCTCTAGCTCAGCAGTTAATCTCACCGATATATTTTCCGAATAAAACAACGTGACAAGCTCGTGTTTTTGGATATTGTGTGGACCTTACTCATGGATTATTCTGACCCGCGTTGAGACAGTTTAAACAAACACTACTTACTGGAAGCTATCTTATTGCTATCTGTAAAACTTAAACTCGTTTTATATATACTTTGTGTCGTAAAAATGCTATCCTTGAAGCAAGTTTATAGCCTCGAGGCTTTTTAATTGTGGACTAGTGGCTACCAATGTACAACATAATATATGTCACTATGCGCAGTAGTTTCTTTTTACTGCGAATGTACTCGTACATTGTTAAAGTTATTAAAAGTAGCTCATAGTACAAGAGCAACGAGTGCGAGCTTCTAATTACAATAAGTACATTACGTGACGATGGTCACGCAACTTGCTTAATTAGTTCCTCGGGGAATCGAACACACAAGGATACAACATCGATTGAAGGTCGGAGGCGCGCTCGTTCCTGGACTCAGAAAGGTAGCGCGCCCGCGATACGAGCCCGCAGCAGCGTTACCACTACGCCACGGGTCCGCGATACATAAATAGCGATCGTGTATTTATTTCTTGTAGCGCAGCGGCGCGGACCTGCGATAGCTTTATGATAATATATTACTGATTTGATAACCTATAGGGCCCGTGCACCGCTGTTTGGAATTATTCATTTATTTACTTTACTGGTGGCAGCATTTTATAACTTCCCATATAGACTCAAATTTACCCAATCGAGTTAATAGTGCCTACATGGTACATATGTTGAGAAAATCAAGAGGTAGGGACAGACAGCCGAGTAAACGCGGTAAAAAATAATATTATGTAGATAAACTGTACGATAAAAAGAATACTAGTCTAGTGCTTGCTGAAATTGTTTCCATAAATCGTGGAACATACAGCTTTAGTGAAATCTAATGTGATCATTAGCGCCGACGTCCAAAATAACTAGTTGAGAGTGATGCGCGCCGGAGGCGATCGTAAAACCGTACTTGTTTGAAAGTGGCAGTTTATTTAAGCGCCGCATTGTTTCATGTAACACATTCTCGTCATATATTACTTTGTGCTCGTAAATTACATCGCAGAGATTACGCTAATGGCGCGCGGCTCCGAGCGCACAACAAGGGAGGCTTGTCCACTCATACAATATTCCACTTTTAATTTAATCCCTATAGTTTTAATTTAATCGTAGCTGTCGAAATAATACATTAAAGACGATCAGGCTGTATGGGGTAGGTACCTTCTAATACCCGTGATTATTTAACCACCAGCCTATCTATAAAGTGAGACAATCAAGCCACATACACAGAAAAAAACAATAATTTAATACGCGGTAGCATTTACTTGTACTTAGGAATGGAAGCCAATAAGCAGTAGCTTATGTTAGTTGACGCTCTCGTCTATGGCGTCGCGTCGCCCCATCATTCACCGGTCAAACGCTTGGCGGTGATTAACTGTCATCCGCGCCAGCTGTTGCTCGCTTGTGGGCCTATGCGTGTTTGCACATACCTACGTACACTGTACGTAGGTAATCTAACAATTTAATCATTTTTTAGCGTCTTAAGCAGATCATGTTTAAGGGGAATTGGTCAATGGTAAGCTTTGTTTTTTTTTGTTCTTATATAAGGTAGATAATGGCGTATTTTAAAAAAAGTTATAATTGTAAGTAAATATAAATAGAATATTAAATCCTTCAAACAAAAAAAAACATAAAATCTTGAGAACTAATAAATTACGTACCTATTACATGTTTTGTAGTTTTTGAAGTATAGCGGCCAAGTTTTTAATAACTTCTTAACGAATACTTACGTATGTATGTGTTATTAGTATCAGACTCGGCCGTGAGAATTTCCGCACTCTGAAGTGATCTTAATCCGAAGCGAATGAACTCTAAGCCGACAAGTGGTGGATCGTCACGGCTCCGCTTATGTTGTGCACTCGTTTCTTAAGACGAGGCTGTTTAACATAGCGCCAAGTGTTTCAATCATATTAAGTAGACATCACTTAGTATGACAATATTTGCCTTTCTGAATGGAGTGCGGCGTTTTTGTGTTATCATAATATTTCCCTCCCGTAGGGAGCCGCGCTGACACGCCGAGACCGTTGTCACGGGCCACGGAGGTGACAAACTGAGAGATTAATAGTCGACGCGAGGGACGAGAACGTGAAGGGCTCACCGAAGAGCTGATAATACTCTTAACTTGTGTACAAGTACAAGGTACAAGTTAAGTGACGGTTATGTGTGTTAGCTAATTGTATCTAACTTTTTTTTATCGAATACATCGATTAAACAATTTAGGTTTATTAAGTACATCGTAACGCCGAGGCAGTTTTTATTCCCGCCGCGCCGTTTGGCTAATTACAGCAAATTGTCACTCTTTTCGGGAAACGGAGTAGGTCCTATAACATGAACGAGGGAATGTCGTTCGTCGTTGTTACTTAAGTTTCTTTCTCGTTCTGATTCTTTACAAGTGAAATAATTTGGATATTTCTGCCGTTTTCTTTTCTATTTGTGATAGTACAAATATTTTCTGATTTCGAATATTGTTGATATTTTTCCTGTGTCGTAAAGATCCTGTTTCCACTGGAGTATTACAAAAGCCTGACCGTTTTTGTGTATATCAGCGAGTATTTTGGTGACTTATGATTTATTCCGTACCCAAACTAGGCTCTTCACATCTCATTATACATAATTGTATCAAACACTATTGGGTAGTCCTTTGGTACAGAAGCTACGTGTACCCGTTTTTTCTGGACGGATAATTATTTGTCATATACATCCAACCAAAAATATTTTCATGTAAAATGTTGCTAAGACGAGACCATGTGGCTCGCACTGCCATAAAGCTATCAGATCTCACAGAGAGCCAAGCTTCTAACTCTACATGCCTTAGGGCTTTAAAAGCCCTAAACTCTTCGTCTTAGTTAATATATGTGGCTTGGCCGTTTCGTTACTACAATAACTATTGTATAACAGAAAAGTAATTAACAGTGAATAAATTTTTCACCTTACGGCCATGGGACGATGGCATTTCACTTCTTTTTGTAAATTTATTATATATTACGACAATATTGAACCAAACTCTCGTCAGTATCGCTCTAAAATAATTTATTTTGAAAACTCTCTGAGCTGGCCGACTCCAAAGCTTTGATATGTCCGTAGTTTCTCATTCAAGTGTTGGCACCGGTTTGTCCCTGAAAGCCTCGTGTCTTGTAACACTGACTGGCTTTATCAAATAATTATTATGTTTTGTTATGTATTTGTCAACGAGAGACCTTAAGTAATGATGACACTCTTTGTCATTAGATGGTATTTCAAATAAAGTCCTTAAATGTACATTATGTGCACAAGCTGCTCTTTGTTATAAAAGCGATCACACACCAACTTGCATGACACTTCACAACTCCTATCTGTAAGCTCAAGCGATTCAATCACTGAAGCCGCATTAACACAAAAAAAACATTTCAAGTATTGATATTTACTTACATTTGGCACAGAATAAGAACGTGAATGAGAGGAGAATAAACAACATAAAGTTCTAACCATTGTGCCAAATATTAGTAACAATAGAACTTTCCAATAGTGAACGGCACACTGGCTCTGACATGTCATTATTTTAAGTTTAAGCGTTTTAATGATTTTTATTTAAAAATGCAGCACGTGATCCAGCCCACCCAGGATCCAGGTCAAGCAGACCCGATCAGCGTTCTTTTTTGATTTTATTCATAGAAACACCCCAGACTTTCCTGATCAGATTTCAGATTTCGTTCACAAGTCTATGTGATACAAGTTAAAGTATGTAAAGTGAATGTGAAAATACTTTGATTCATAAAAATAAATATGTATTATGTTGGTATAAAAGAAATGTAAGTTTTGTCAGAGTCAAGTGGCTACCCATATACAAAAACTGTTGGCTTTAAAGATCTGAACTTTATGATGGATTCAAATGTTACGGATTAATGACAAATAGTGTCAAGTGTACGTGCACTCTTTTAGTGTAAGAGTAATCGTTGCCTACTTTTAAATTACTGACATGTAATGTGTGGCCGTATTTCAAACCGGTGACCCTAGGTGATTACACACACATCTATTACAGGGGACGTAAATAGCAACTGTTTGAGCAACACGCGCGACACCGACTCACTTTTTATTGACCAAGTCTCTATACGTTGTCTCTTGTCTCTTCTCTTATAGTTACTGTTATAGCAGTGGTGTACCATTTATGGTGTGATTTACTGTCTAAGCACTTGAATTGAAAGCGTGAGATAATCACACACCCGGTATCGAGGCCGTGTGGCACTCACTTGACGCCTGTTAACAGCGAAGAAATAAGTTAGCCACTCAATTATCTCCGTCCGGCCACAACTTCCACAGAGACAATCACGTGCCTCACAACAGAACAAACAATATCAATTAAAGTTCACAAAGTGCCGTTTGTATGGGCTCCACTTTCGTGTCATTTTAATCTCTATTTAATCAGGGGATATCCGCGGCGCGCCTGCCCACCGCTCGCTAGGGCTGCCGTTAAATACTACTAAAGGGCTTATGTGGTTTCTCAAAATATATACCTACAACTTGCGACAGTACAACTTATTCTTAAGAGTCTTTTTCAATACTATACTATATTTTAAACTATTGGCGTTGGCTTACGATATTTTGTATGATCTCATGCATATTTTTCAGGTTAAACACAATTATTCTTCTCTGCAGTGTGGTGGCTGGTGGGGATCATGACCTACTGATAAATCACTGATGGGTTATGAATATTAAACCAATTTACCCTAAACCTGCAAACAATGTTCTGTGGCAGCCCTGCGCTTATCGCAAGGAAGTGATTATTTAATAATACTAATTGTTTACGTTTAATTTGTTTGTGGAGGAGCTGCTTCTGTAACTTGAAAGTCCGTTTAGATAAATTTGTTTAATTAATCAATAATGTTTGGTTTAAAATTGCACATTTGCGTTAGGTCTTAAGGATTTTATTGACTTCTCAAAGATAATCAAGATTTGGAGTTGTAATAAACGGAGTGTCCCAGATAGTCTTGCTTTCAGTAAGTGACTAGTGATTAACGTTTATGATTTGACAACTATGTGTATAGCTTAGAGAAATAAAGTTTTTCTCATGTAAAGAGTTTCTAAAAGCTTATTAAAAGCTAATGGACTATAATGAATAAGAATATGGTTCTCTGCTTATGTTTTTCTAACCGCTACAAAAGTGACTAGTGAAACTCAATGATCTACACTATCTACATTACACCCGTAAGACGCCGGGGCCGACTATACGGAGCGAACTGTAGCAATAACGTCCAGCAACTTTTAGCTCAGCTTTAATAACTTAAAGCATACCTATTTATACCGTTAAAATGTTATAGACAAGTGAAATCAAAATATATGTCGATGACGTGTGTGATGAACACACTGGTCTGGTAGTGCACAGACGCGGTCGCTGACGTGCTCTACTAATGGAAGCGCAATAATGATGTATTGCACGTTTGAACGCAGACATGTCGTGGCGAGTT
This sequence comes from Arctia plantaginis, assembly GCA_902825455.1. NCBI lineage: Eukaryota > Metazoa > Arthropoda > Insecta > Lepidoptera > Erebidae > Arctia > Arctia plantaginis. The sequence continues at coordinate 6,154,585 of CADEBD010000276.1, read as the reverse complement.
GATCGGCTGCATCACTAACATCTGCTCCAATACTTAACATTACATGTGAATCGGACTCTCTTTTATGCTTGTATAAAATACGCATCGAGCATGGTTTTATTTTAACCAATTAAGTGTTCTCTCTCTCTCTTGTGTTTGTTTGCTACTATCGGCCTAATTTTAAACCGGATTGTGATAGAATTAGACGTACAGTAAGGTTGAGGAAATGTCTCAAACAGCACACAAATGTAGTTAAATTTACGTTTGCTAATAATTTTACACATTGTTGTTGTTCCACAAATAGAAAACGGGCATCGCGATTCACGACGGCGCAGGAGATAGACGTAAAGTAAGTTTTGCACAATAGGCACATGTGCAAAAATTAGAATTAGAATATTTTAGTCAACCACATCAAACCTTTAGGACAAAAGAATAATTGATTTACTGATAGAGGCGAAATATTTTTTGTTTTTTAAGGTTCCGAACCTCAAAAGGAAAAAACGAAACCCGTATAATGTCACTTTGTTGTCTGTCAGTCTGTCTGTCAAGACCCTTTATCTCGAAACGTGGAGGTATCGAGTTGAACTTAAAACTATTTACTCAGGTCTACAGTCTCTTGAAGGCGTAGAAAGTTTAAACTTCTAAGTTAACGTAAAAAAGATGCGGCCGTTTATGTCGTAAAACACATATTTCGACACAAGGGAATCAATTATAGGTAGGTACGTACGGTAGGTACGTACGTACGTACGTACGGTAGGTACGTACGGTAGGTACGTACGTACGGTAGGTACGTACGGTAGGTACGTACGGTAGGTACGTACGGTAGGTACGTACGGTAGGTACGTACGGTAGGTACGTACGGTAGGTACGTAGATACCACTAATACTACTAATGTGGTGTCAGTGCGGAGTAATTAATTATTCTATTATTTTGTAATACTACACTACAGGACATCTTTAAATGCAACATTTATATGCCCGCTCCGATCCTGCGGCCGTTGCCACCCGGGATGGACGTACGGCTCGACGGTCGTTGGGCCCCCACATTTTAAACCTCTAATATCTTCTAAAAATAATCATTTTAATGATATGCTGTACATATGTTTTCATCTACATTAAATGCACAACATATCTAACGTATTTAATTGGATAAGGAATAATAATGTATTGTTTAAAATAGCTTCGTAAATAACCCATTATTTCTTTGTAAAATTTAAGACTTACTTACTTTTTGTATATCTTTTTAAGATATACAATTCCGTAATACATTATTTTGGCCTATCTCGTAGGTTTTGCCAGCCTTTGCAATGTAAGCGCACAAATACATGTTTTTACAACAAATCTTTGAAATTCTCGGATTTTCTCTACTATAATATGCATGTTTTATACATATAAACCTTCCTTTTGAATTAGTCCCTCTATTGGTGAAAACCGCATTAAAATCCGTTGCTTAGTTTAAAAGATTTAAGCGTACAACACAAAAAAACGACTTTATACTATGTAAAGAAGTACAGGAAAAAATCTGAAACTATACATTTGTATATAAGTACAAGTAAGTTTGATTTCATAACATATTTCAACAAGTTCCACCAACCACCACCAAGTTTACACTTTTGTAATTCAATCATTAAAAAATAAAGTATTTATTTTAAGAACGAAATCAATCATCAAGGTACAATTTCACTTATAACACACAGTAATATAAGTAATTATAGGGTTTGGAAATTGAATTGCGGGTAAAGCTTGGTAATACTGGGAGACTCGATTCCAGAACTATTTATAATATGTACATACAAATTTGTACGGAACCTTCGGTAGGCGAGTCCGACTTTTTTTAGATGTAGGTGTCAGATCCAAATCAGTTACTCAGATCTAAAATGAGTTACTTTACGTAATATGAGAGACTGCCAAATATAAATAATTTAGCTGAACTGAATGTTAGACTTTTAATAATACATATGATGTTTCATGAATAAACAAATATATCTACATATATAAGGTATTTTATTGTAATATTTGCAAATGGTGTTCGAATGCAAAGCTGGAGCTTCAATAGTGCCCTCTGATACTAAAATACTATTGGTCCGAGAGCTGGTGAACAATTTTGTAATGAGCCAAATTGGTTATGAGCTCTCCTAGTATATAATTAGGATACAACAATAACTAATGTCCAACGCGGCAGGCTGATACCGAGGTGACCAGGCCGCTCATTAACGTACTTAAATAAATATATGCATATGATAGACTTGATACACTTGACTCGACTTAGATGTCAAAAGTTCTCATGTATTTGTCTATAATTATATTTAATTTAATCATCATCATCATCAATCATCAACAGCCTTTACTAGTCCACTGCTGGTCATAGGCCTCTCCTTGGAAGGGAGGTTTTTGCCTGTTATACCACGCTGGCCAGACGGGTTGGTATAGGGTTTGTTTCAAGTTTACCTTCTCTCTGCAGTGCGTTTGTTCTACGTAGTTTGCTTCCTTAGTCGCCTCTTACGACACCCACGGGATGAATAGGGGTGGTGACACTTTGTATTCTTAATCCGTCACCACACGGACATTTAATTTAATAGACAATAAAAATTAGGAGGTGGCAGAAATAACTTAGAATTTTATTTATTATCCAATACTATTAATCTATTATCTAGTTTACAATAATGTTTCTCTACATAAAGTATTAGACGTATAGCCGTCGGGGATAAAAGCACACAGTTTCCTAGGATTACTAACACGTGACAGAGTCACATAAAGCTGACCGTGGGTAAAACAACCAATACTTAGGTCCACACCCGCGACATTCAGCGTCTGAACTTGGGCTTTTAATGGTCATGGCATAACATGGTTATTTGGAACTGGACTTATTTAAAACTAAACGCAAAATTGTTTGGAATGAGAGGAATCCGGGGGATAAAAATATTGTCAACGTTTCGTTCTAAATTGGTCACTTTTTGGCAACTTTTAATTGGTGGTGGTGGCTTTAAAATGTACATTATATGCGTGTGTATTAAAAATAAAGTTACTGCGTTTAATTTGAGTGAATAGATAAGGCGACTTGAAATAACCAAAAGATATAAACGACAGTCATTTTTTTCACGTGAGTCTCTGAGATTAGCGAGCACAAACGCACAGACAAATAGAAAAACAGCCAAAAATTCTAAGAACTGATGTTTTGAATTCTGTTACTTTAATAAAGACTCCATTTATTAGTTTCTCTTCAATATCTATAATGTACTGACATCGAACTGTTACAATTTTATTATACATTTGTGTAGATAATTAACACTATCACCATTTTTACCATACAAATGATCGTGCTCATCACACAATTATGTGTTTATGGGTGAAAATCATCAGTCAGGGTCACTTAATGTTTGACCAAGAAGTCAATCAATATGTAGATAAGAAGGGGAGAGAAAGACCGGTGACACGAATTCAGTGAGCAGAGTGGGCGCGAGTCTAATGTGCATGAATATGTATAGGTGCGGTGCCGGTGACGCAAGGTTTGCTTACTAAAGAAATTATAAACGAATGTAGATTGTAGCCCACACTCGAGTCGCAGCTGAACACAGATCTAGCGAGGGAAGTGTCCGTCCGCCCACGAGTACTGCATTTTAGGGTAAGTAACACTGCAATCGGGTTCCGGTTTTCACAAAATAAATTTTACGTTTATTTTAAGATTATTCACACATGCAGTTATTATTTTAAGAGCCAGGTGCGGTTTATGTAAGTAGGTACAACTGAATGGAACTTAAATATTACTAATAAATAAAGGTGCAGCGTTGTGCGAGCGGCGATCCCCGGCCCGCGCACCAACATGTTTGTACATGTAATTAAACTCGCCGAAGCAATCTCGCGTGCAACATTCACAATTACAGTTCACAAATTGTTGTAGATAGAAATCCGTAGAGTTCACAACAACTCACCGACAACAACCCGACGGCCGGTATTTCTATACAAACGCTATGTAGACACGAGTAGAATAGGTTTTCTTCCACGCAGATAGAAGACGAGCCAAGCCACATGGGAGTAGTTCTACGAAGGCACGGAGAAGATAATCGCACAACACGAAAGGTTATGCTTTGAAAGGCAAATCAGCAATTGTCCCCTGGTAACTGTTTTGTACAAGTGAGCAGCTGTGGGACTCTATCGTGAGCAATATAATATGTTAAAGTGTCGACACGGCGTGTATCTTACTCACGTGAACGCGTATTTAAGTGACTTATAATATGAAGATGCCACTTGCAGGTGCCGAGCAAACCGTTAGTCGTGGAACCAGTTAGTGAACAAACATGTTATGTTGTGACGACGCTATGGGATTAGCTTAAAATCAGTTCAACAAAATGTGTACTGATGGTTTTATATTTAGTTCTTTTATAACCTAGCGTTTTGTGATAAGTCGGTTCAAGTTTTGCAACCTGTGAATTTAGTACCTACTAGCGATATAATTTCTGTTTGTGTGCAGAAGCGCGCCTTCGAGACGTTGTGCAAACTTAAAGTTGATTAATATTATAATTAGAGAGCGCGGCGAGTGTTTGGTTTAATATCCGCTACAATATGCTTTAAATTTAAAATCCAATTTGCGATCGAGTGCGTCGTCGCCGTTGGGGCCGTGGACCTACCCCAGTGTGTACAACTGTACACACTGTGTACAACTGTATGTACACACTGGGGTAGGCGTTGCTTGCTCATTTCAATTGAATTAGCCTCCATTTCTGCAGTGGAGCTGCAGGTTATTATAAATTCAAATGAAAACTTACTATGAATGCTACGGGGATATTGGGTGAACTCTGTGCTATGGCAACACATCTAACTTATCGAAATAGCAATGCAAAGCTACTTCACATACATGTCAATTGAGTCAATAGCGATTCTATTATTCTTGTTTTGATTAAAATATACCCTGTTATTTATGAGGATATGTATTCTGTATAGCTCGGAACCCGACAAGGCACCTTTACCAAGGGGTGACGCGACCTCCGTCGTCGGCGCGCGACTTACATTGTGTGTAATACATTAATACGAATTGAAGGAGCGAGTGCGGGTCAAACCACTCCCGGCTGTCTAGTGTACACGGCGTATTATACGGTAGGTACGTACTGCGCGCATACGGGTGGTACACATTGAGGACGTTCTCGAAGCAGACAATTGAATTATTGGTGCTGTCAATCGGAGGCGGCGGTGACACGCGCCGTGCGCCGCGCGCTCGTCTTGCCGCGCTGATTCGTGCCCAAGGATGCTGGAGGTGAATGTGATCATCTTCTAGTATACGTTATATCTGTTATGTACATAGAATTAATTTATTTGTTTGTTAGGATCTCCAACGATGTACACAATTAATGACATTAATTGACAACAAGAGGTATTGAGTTTGTAAACTCCTCTAATTACAGGAACTAAAGGAACAAAGTTACAAGTAACAAAGGAAAATTAAAGATATAAAAAATATCAATTATAAGTGGGCAAAACTCATTTATCTAGAGCAGTCGGGTCGCCTGATGGTAAGTGGCAGCCGTCGCCCATGGACCGCTGAGTACGCTACCTCTAACGCACCTTACGCAACCTTATAACATCGGAAGTCATTTGTGCCCGTTTGTGCTGAAGTATAGCTGTAAGTAAGCTCTATTAAACCACGGTTAACAAGTTTGAAGAATACAACGGTATAAAGTGCAATTATTAGTTGTACTTACAATAAGGTTTTTACAGGGACCTCGGGTCGTCTAGCGATTATAAACCCAGGGGTTGCAAAACGGGCGGGGACTACAGGGAGCGCTTGTTGTGTTTCGTATCTAATCTTTGTTATATATAATTTACAAAAGAATTGATGAAATAAGTAGTGAATGGAAATGTGAAGTATTCAGCCGGATTCAGAAATCAATTCGTCAGCATTTTAGGAAGACGTCCTGACCGCAACGGTAACATATTCATACCAACCACACCACCCTCAGGGGCGTATTTTGAAAAGTGGCGCCCCGGGCCAATAAGTTTCGGCGCCCAGAAGTCCAATTTCCACAAGTCAATTTCAATAAAAAAAATATATTTTTTTTACAATAATAGGTGTAATTAATATTATAACTAATAATTATTATTCTCATTATTTTTGACAAAAATAATTGCGTACCAGCACAATTTTTACTTGGTACATGGTACAAGACCCTGAAAAATGGTGCGTATACCAAGAAATTGGTATGTACATCCCTGCGCAGCCCCAACCTCGCTCGGCGCCCGCGCCCCGCGCGCTCTGCAGTCGGAGTATTTCGGAGCATGTACTTATTGTACTTACTTACAGACGCGCTCCGTAGGTATTGACAAAACGTAACTAGCGTGTTATCGATCAAATGACTTACTAGTTCTTCTTTTTTATGTTTAAATTGAGATTGACAAGAAAAAAAAGGTGGCAAGTAAAAGTTGGTTGAATGGCGCCAAAACCAAAACAAAATGAAATCCGATTGGCACCCCAGACCATGCCCCGGATGGCTCTAGATTAAATACGAACCTGACCACCCTCACACAGATTGTCACACATCCTTAAGAGTAGGTATATTTCAAAAAGCAAATCATTAACTGGATTCCCTATGTGGGTTCGATTCCCACCCAGGACAAATATTGTGTGATGAGCACGGTCATTTGTTCTGTGTCTGGGTGTAATTTATCTATAATATGTATGTATTTAGAAATATATAAGTATGTTTATCAGCGGTCTGGTTACCATAGTACAGGCTCTGCCTAGTTTGGGATCAGACGGCCGTGTGTGAGTGTGTGAGATATATTTTATTATACCAACTTTGTGGTTTTGATGTATATTGAAAGCATCATAAGTAAATTATAAATCGAAAATTGACACGACGTTACAAATTATATTTATGATGATGAAGTATTGAGTACATGAGGGAGTTAATGCACGTGCCGACATCGATTAATGTAGCATTTAACAGTTCGCAGCGGGCCAATGTATCACACGTCATCACATTGTCAGTACGGCTCATATCAACGTCACCGTTTGACACGTTACGACGCCGGTTGTAATGTTTCACCGACAGCGATTGCACCTATTGACATAAAGTTCAGGCCACACGCAGGCTGTAGCTTCACCACCAGAATAATTACTTGGTGTTTTGTGTTCACAAGACTAAGTTACAACCAATATGTGGTGCTTTATTGGCAAGCCGATTTAGTTCTCTCTGCTTCAAAGGAGAAACGATATTTACCAATCGCAAACCTCGAAACCGGGACTTCAAAGAACGTGCAGGGGTGAATTAATACTGTTTCCATTTCTTAACTGACCTCAAAAAGGGAGAGGGGCTTTCAAAGGGACACCACACTTGTCTCCTGAGTTGCAGGCGCCCGTGGGCGGTGGTAGTCACATCAATCTGGTGACCCGCCTGACTTTCCCCCCTTTACCATACAAAAAATAGTTCTCGATTAGTCAATCCGATTGAACATTAACATGAGAAAGTTTAAACTAGTATGATCGTGCTTACTAAACGACTTACAGAAACAATAAAGTATAGAATAAAGCGTCATGACTAAGCACATTAAAGTGGTACTTCTTTTAGATCGATGGTCGATAGATATACCACACACACTACTACATACTAGTCACAATACTAGTAACACGAGTCTAGTATTCTGGTTAAAACTTCCAAATACACACGAAAATACTCCTGTTAGGAGTAGTTTCGCGTCGTGCATTGGTGGGATCGAACCCGCCGTCACTTACCCGCAAGTCCGACGCCTTACAAAAGTATTACAAAAAAACAACATAAAGTTATTGTCCCACAAAGCGCTTTTAGATTTTTACAGGCACTCGTACAACCTTTGAAGTCAGGATAATATAAAGTTCAAGCAGTACAATTTACGGTGAATGGATTGTTCGAACCGCACAATAGGAAGTAGTAACACAAAGCTGAAGACGCTCAGATACACAAAACACTTCAATAAAATATTGTTTACGCGATCACTTTTTATTCGATTTTATAACAAACATTTCGATTTCTGGTTATGGTGATCCTTTTCAATGAGCAGAGCAGGCCTGTTGCACGATACAGTAATTTCAAGATTCTTTTGTCTCGGGGGTGCGCGCCAAAAATTGGAATTGGAAGAAATTTCACGCAAATTCTTCGATATTACAAAAAAAAGCACCGACACAACATTACACAATTTACGACAATAACAACTGCTCATTGAGACTGTCCTAAGAAGCCAAACATGGTATACGAGTATATATATTATTATATATATATATATATATATGCTGTAATTTTCTGAAGACTTTTCTATCCCGCAGACTACTTGGTGCGGCAGCAAGGTCCAGATTACCATGTCGGCACTGCTGCGATATCTGTTCAATGTCGAGTGTAAGGTAAAGCGAGCGTTAGGTACAGCCGCGAGCCAGCTCCAGCAGCTGCGTTGCGTCCGCGCTGCGGTCGGGCGCAGAACACAGATGAACTCCAATATTGACTACTGGTCTTCTGAACTGAATGTGTGTTTAACAACAACACAGTCTGTGGAACCGTCGGTGTGTCGGTTCCGATCACGCCATACAGCTTTCAAAGTGAACTGGAACATATTGTATTTGGTACATAAATGTTTTAGTTGAATTGTAAACATTAGTTGTCGATTCGTCACGACCAGTTGAATGCACTTTGTATGTAGTTTGTCAGACGTTGAACTGTGAACTATTTCAGCGCAAGCTCGTTTCTTCTTTTTATACATTAGCATATCTCAGTACAACGGTCCGGCGCGCCGTGGCTCGTCGGGCACATGACCGACGTCATCAATAACCTAAGATTGACACGTCTGCCCGCCGGCCCGCTGTCGCCGCCACTGTTCGGTCACTTTTCCATTAATCTTAGAGTACCTTCAACCCCTTTCTAATGATCTGCACTACTAAGAAAATAATTGTCTCTACAATAAGATACAATAAACTAGCTCCTATAGAAAACCGATATTACGTAATATATTTATGTTGTCATTGCACTTCATGGACCACGGCATAGTAAATGATATACAGGCGTTATGTACCTATTACGATATAATGTTATGATCCATTATGTGGGTTCTTCCATAATCAATTTGCGTGACCGACACCTACGTATTTAGTATTCAAATAAAAAACAAAAGAATTCTTCATGTATTTAGATATATTAGTTTTTTTAATCAGAACGGACATGTGAACCCGTTACATTTTTGTGCGATTGTCAAAATTTCGTTTTTAAAATAGACGTAGTCATAAATCTGGCAATGTTAGCCTTTCTCTGCACATATTTTATGATTGGTAACTCAGAGTTTGACTTAAAGTCTTTTTACAAAAAATTATCAGTACTTATTCTGTGATATATTTTTATATTGATGTGATGTGGCACGAGCATAATTATGTTGTAACACGAATTGTACGGCACAGATCACGCGCGGATGGTGATAAAATTAACTAAATGCGTCGCAAATTAATTATCGCTCATATCACTTACACACTTCCTGGCGCACAGCCATTGCGATCAAATTTTGCACCGCATCTATGAGTAAGTGCTACATTGAGAGTAATACTTGTCTGCTAACAAACACAATAACCTCGTAACAGAGCTGAACCTCTGACCTTTGCGGTGACAAACGCGCTCCAGCATAATGCAAGCGACGTGTCATGAATGCCGACCGTAATAGCTCTTTATACGCACACTACAATTGGCGTTCAACTAGCTCTCTTGACATTATTTTACCTCTACCAGTTTGTTCTTTTGTTTAATTTGGTAAATTAAATAAACTTGTTCTAGTTTATTAAAGAAACACAGAGATGTTATAATTTGTATAAGTATGTGGTGTGTAAGGAATCATACGCCGTCAATCGTGAACGACTGAGTTCTAATTAAGCGCGAGACATTTAATTAAACGCGTAGTACATAAAGCGCGTTTCTGTATCACCAATGAAGCAACCTGCGCCGTCTCACACGAAGGGAACAATGTCGGCAGGTGTGGCCACGACGCCAGGCTTATTACAATTTGTGCACTGATGACTACACGCCGTAGTTACTAAAACGCACCGCGTGAGGCGCATGTTAACTCGTCTCATCTAAGAAACTCACTTGGCATCAGAGGCACTCTACACGTTCTCCTACGGCAAGTATTGTGAGTGAGTGTGAGAGTGGTTTGTGTAACGGACTGCTATTCCAAAGGTCGCGGGTTCGATTCCCGCTCAAGTCAAACATTTGTGTGCATGAACATTTGATGTTTGATTTGGTCTGGGTGTTTCTATGTATAATATGTATGTATTTACAAAAAAAAGTATATATATATTTATATCAGTTGTCTAGTACCCAAAGTACAAGCTCTGCTTAGTTTGGGACTAGATGGCGTTGTGTGTATGTGGTAGAATATTATTATTATTATAATAAAGACCCTGTTTTTTTTATGATTTAATTACAAATGTATATTTTTCAGATTTTGCCCTATACTTGTAGTAAAAGACGGTATTACTTGCCAAATTTAATAGTTCTAGTTCAACGGGAAATACCCTATAAATTTTGATTCCCTTGAGAGTGTCGAAATATGTATACGTTTTTGTGCCATAAACGGCCGCATCTTTTTTTTACATTAACTTAGAAGTTTGAATTTTTCATAGCTTTAAGAGACTGTAGACTTGGGTATATCGTTTTAATTTCAACTGGATGCCTCCACGCGTGACCGATATAAAGGGTCTTGACAGACAGACGGACGGACAACAAAGTGATCCTATAAGGGTTCCGTTTTTTCTTTTTGAGGTACGGAACCCTAAAAATAAAAATAACGTTGAAAATTTGGATGAGAAATGGGCGACGTGACATTTTTTACACTTAGTAGGTGATTAAAAGAAATAAATGAAACGAATATAATGTTTCCACTTCATTTAATTCCAATATCGGAGAACAGAACTAAGAGCGAGGCATCAACTCGTGCCGCGCTGCACTACCGTCTACGTCTTGTTCATTCCACGGCGAGAACGGAATGTGATGGCATGTAACAATTACAGTTATAAACGATAGCATAACTCTAGGTTTATCATTTTTTAAATGTAAAATAGATACAGAAAACTTCTTGGCTTCTCCATAAGTCCTTTGCAATTTGCTCACTCGGGCAAATTCGTCTCAGCCAAGTCCCGCGGGAGCTTTCAACGTTCAACAGAGAGCACTGTAAATAGACAGGGGTCTAGTTCTGTGTACACATCAAACGAGGCAGTTTCTTCAGACGGATGTACGAGTGTATATATAATATATTAAAAGAAAATATTGCACTTGTATCTGACTATTGGTAGGAAAACAATAAATGTATGGGTTACATTTCATTATAGATCTCACCCATGAGGCGCTCATTACAAATGTAAAGCGACTTTGATCCAACCATTTGATATAGTCATGTACATTGCGGCGTACACATGACGGTACTTGTTTAACCGCCAGTAATTTTTCAACTTGTAGTTAGACAATTCTAAGGGTGTCTATGGGCGGAGGTTTTAACTTATCATGAGGTGACCCGCCTGCAAAAACAAACTGTTTGAGTAAAATGTAGTCGAGTCGCTACATTCACAAACTAAGATAAAATATAACAAAACTAATTTTGTGAGTGTTTGAAATTCATTCCACCTCAGGGGAGAGAGAGTTTAGTCATGAAGCGAGTTCATGTCTGCGAAACCCTCAACAAACCCGCAAAAATATATAAAATAATTTAGTTGTTTAAAATAAAAGTAAATACTGAAGAGAAGTAGTCAAAATATTTGTTATTTTTGGATAATTTAAACCTATGACCTGGTGCTGTGTTAATGCATAATGTTTAGCTAAGCATGTAACATAATAATTATGCCGATGTTTGTCTTTTTTTTATGGTATAAAGGGGCATACGAGCAGACGGGTCACCTGATGGTAAGGAACTACCGCCGCCCATGGACACCTGCAACTCAAAAGTCACAAGTGCGTTGCTGCCCTTGGGAGCCCCTCCCGCTCAAGTCAGCGGGAGGGAGATTTGGTCTCCGGTAACCTCACTCACTCAGTGAAAGGCAACGAAAAAATTGCTTAACACCGGTTTTCTATGAGGCCGTGGTATTACTCGTACTAGTACTCCAGTAGAGCCGGCCCATTTGTACCGAAGCAAGGCTCTCCCACAGTACAGACATTTGCCATTAATTCATAAATGATTAACAGACGCGGTGATTACCCTTATACATATTACGTAGTATGTATCTGGGTCGGTTTACTTTTACTCGTAGATATTGCCTTAAGTGCTTAAAGTTTCTCCAATAAGCAGTTCTCACACACATAATTAACTTGACGGTAACAAGGGCTACCGCAGACACTTATTCCAATACAAAGTAAACAAAACTTTACACAACAAGTAGGGCGCGGTGGCGGTCCCTCCACCCACGCACACATGCCCGCTAACTCATCCGAGCTGCCTTCATCGAGGTTCCCTTCCGGCTCAGCCGCGCACCTGCTGAAAGTTGACACTGACTCGTTTAGAGTCGCGAATGGTTTAACACGCTAATAATGTCTTAATCATTAGTTGTGATCCACAGAGAGTTGTGAGACATTTCAAGTTGCACCATATGCCATTTAATTATCAAGACGAATGGATAAATTTGCTTGTTGTTATTATAATATAATCCGAGTTGACGATGAACTATAATGGCCCACCTCAAAGACTTCGAAAAGTACAGCAACGATTCCGTTTTGAACTTTAGTGACCTACCGTGTCTACTGTAACCATGTTCTTAAGCAATTTCCGAGCCTTAGCTCGTACAGAGCCGCCGATTTATCGTCGTCATTCATATCATTTTCATTTCTTTTTCGCAAAAAAACCATATCGTAGTTCCATAAGACAGTACTTTTCATTGCAGTTTACAGTTCTGTACCTTTGAACGAAGGTAAAATTGAATGCAGTACTAACCATTGTTTTACTGAAACTACTGAAAGAAGCAATTATTTTGTATTTTACTTGAAAGACATATCGCCACCTTCCACGCCCTGAATATAAATCGTTTTACCACTGAATTAGCTGCAGGGTAATTAACCCACATTTCCATTTTGCTAATGCCACGATCCCCGGGTTAACATTGCAAAGTTAGGAATACTCACTTTTGAAGTGTCGCTAGTGCAACCTGCTTCAAACGTCCAGGCTGTTCAATGTACCTATTACGTGATCGCGTTAATTCCCATATATATTACATAAATCATTAGGTATATAATGTAAAGGTACATACCAAATGATATTCTCTCTCCAACGGGCACGAGATTACATTTTTTAATTTAATTAAACGAGATCTGTTAATACATACGTCATGTCATGCAAATATCGTGCAATTAAATAAAGCAGAGATGTATATATTTTGTAAATAAAATTGAAAGCGTAAGGTGACGCTCGTGTCGAAATCGTTATATTTATATTGAATTATGTGGAGCTCTTGTCGAGTGGCTTTGATTATTATAACTTACTTTCTTTTACATGCTTAATGTAGGCCCTGTTTAATGTAAAAAGGTGACTCATTCTTCAAGCTATGTTTTTTAACATTCGCTTAGCTACCATTCTATCATATTCATATCCTATATGACTGCACGGATGGCTGCTGTCTCGACATATGTCTAACATTAATAGGTTTACTATGGATCATATAAATTGTAATGGATTTAACAACAATGGTTAGGCATAACGCGTATCGAAATGAACGAACTAAGTAAAATATAACCGCTGACATGGTTACATAAAACAACATCACATACTCGTCTCTACACTACAGAGTGCACGTGCAAGGTGGGTCGACTCGCCGGGCACCACCGACAGAACAGGGCCTCAATTCTGCTATTTAATATTGTATCAATAGACTGTCAATGAAATGTCGTCGAAATATTTTTGCACTTTTCCTATTCTACTAACTATGTAACACCAATGGCCTCCCGATGAGTTTTTTTTTTTTTTTTAATTTATTGGGTAAACAAACAATATCACAATAATATATGGTTACAGTAGAATTTTAAGCTATACATCATTGCTAATTGTGACATTCACACCGTTTACCACAAGTATGATGTATATACAATTTAAGCAGGTTGAGAGTATTTCAGACAAATGTACCTACATTTCTCAATATTATATATTATAAACATATTAGTTCATAGTGTCATGCAGTTCCCTCATTACTAGCTTTCTGTAAACGCTCGCACTATTTACAAAAATATCAATGTGACTAAAGTTGCAGTTGTAAGAACTCAATATATGACGACTAGGTGCACGCAGGCCTGCGTTTGTGCGTGATGATCGTATGGCAAATAGATGTGTTGAACGACAGGCCCGCATGCACGATCTAGTAGGCACTCTATAATTAATATTATTGACAATATCAATGCAGTCGTATCTGTTATGGCAAATGTCATACAAAAACATGGCTTGCATTTGTGTTCTCCTGGACTTTAAGTCTAACATTTTATATTTTTCCAAAAGCTGATGGTACGATTTAAAATTATGAGAGCATTTATAGTGCATACAACGCAGAAATTTCTTTTGGATTCTTTCTAAGCTATCAGAATATTTTACATAGAAAGGATCCCAAACACATACAGCATATTCCAACTGTGAACGGATTAAGGTCTTATAGAGATGTAAATATGTGTTAGGACGTACGAAATCATTACTGGCTCGCAGTACAAACCCATACATTTTAAAAGCCTTACTACATATGTTATCAACATGTGCGTCAAGTGTTAACTTAGTATCCAATGTGACTCCAAGATCGCGGATAGTTTGTACTCTGTTTAGATTGTGGCCGCCTATAGAATAATTATGTATACTAAATGTTCGTTTTCTGGTAAATGTAATAACCTTACATTTATCGAGACTTAGCTCTAATTTGTTTTTTTTACAGTAATTATTAAATTTATTCAGGTCTTCCTGGAACCTGAGGTGATCATTAGAATTATCTACAGAGAGGTAAATTTTTAGGTCGTCTGCGTACAATAAAAAATTACAATGCTGAAAGCAAATATGTATATCATTAATGAAAATAATGAATAAAAGGGGACCAAGGATAGATCCCTGTGGTACACCAGACGTTATGACAACCGTATCTGATTCATGCCCATTGATGACACCTTTTTGTGTTCTGTTTGTCACGTACGACTTAAACCATCTCCAAAGATTGCCGCGAATGCCGTTGAAAGCAAGTTTTTCTAGCAATATTCTGTGATCCACACGATCAAAAGCTTTCCGAAAATCTGTATAGACACTATCAGTTTGCCTATTGGCGTCTATATTGTCGAACAATTCAGAAGTATAAATAAAAAGATTAGTGACAGTGGATCGTTTACGGACAAAGCCATGCTGTTGCGGCAGAATGGTCTTATGCAATAGTGGATAGATATTATTATGCACTAGTCTCTCCATAACTTTAGATAAAGTGGGAAGGATGGAAATTGGACGATAATTAACTACATCTCTTTTTATGCCTCCTTTATGTATTGGTGTTATCCTGGCTGATTTCCATACAGCTGGAAATACACCCTCCGTTAAACATTTATTATATAACATGGCCAACGGTTTACATACAGTTACGGCAGTATTTTTAATGAAAATAGGAGGAATATTATCAAGACCTGCGCCTTTAGTGCAATCCAGTGCCTTTAACTCTTTTAAGACATTTGCTTCTGATAGGTATATGTCACTAATGATAGTGTCATTAAGCGTTCCTTTGTCTATATCGACTATATGGTCGATACAGAAGGAGTCGGATACATCCGAAGGCTGGAAAACTGAATGAAAGAAGGAAGAAAACCGGTTACAAATGCCTTCAGGACTGTTTGTTTCAGTCCCGTTATAGTGAATACTATTTGGAATGTCTGATTGAACCTGGCGATTTTTTATGTACATCCAGAAGTATTTAATATTTTTCGGAATACTGTCTTCTACTGTATTCATATATTTGTTGTAACAGATCAATGATTCTTTCTTAAACCTATCCCGATAGATTGAAAATATAAGGTAATCTGATTTGTTTTTATATACTTTCCACTTAATCCAAGCTTTGTTTTTATTCTTAAATATATGTATTAACGCAGGGGTAAACCATACTGGAAATTTAGAATTGGAATCGCGTTTAGAGGGAATACGTTTACGTATAATGCCAAATATGTTTTCATAGAAAATGTTAACACTCTCTTCAGCAGATTTATTTTGAAATAGTTCATACCAATTAATTTTTAAAATATCATCATTAATTTGTTCATAATTAGCATTCTTGTAGCAATATCTTAAACGCGGATTTATCGGCATAGGCTTGGATAAGTTATTATCGATTGGTATAAGG
This sequence comes from Arctia plantaginis, assembly GCA_902825455.1. Lineage (NCBI taxonomy): Eukaryota > Metazoa > Arthropoda > Insecta > Lepidoptera > Erebidae > Arctia > Arctia plantaginis. The sequence continues at coordinate 6,138,289 of CADEBD010000276.1, read as the reverse complement.
ATATAAAATGGAGGATGATGTAGGTCAACTGGGACTAAAGTGATAGGCGCAGAGAAGGTTCTACTATTGTGTACGTTAGTTAGGCATAAGTCGAGCAATCTATTCATATTATTTTTAAAAATATTCACTTGTACGCAATCCATAACGGACATAAAATTTATTAAGTGAGAATATGGTGGCGTGATGTTGCTTGAACCTAGAAGTTTTGCTTGCGATCCGTCAAGGTACCAGTCAAGACAAGGCAAGTTGAAGTCACCAATCAAATAAAAGTTATTATGTCCATTTATCTGTATAATCTCTTGTAATTTGTTAAAATAAGTAAAATATATCTCAGAATCCATGCCGGGTGGTATGTAAGTAGCGCTTAATAAATATTGAGAGTTATCGATACGTAATTCTAATAGAATATGATCTATGATGGACGGGATATCGAGAGCGGTGGCACGGCACTCAGCGAGCGCAGCACTGCCACCAACACCCCGCCACCGTCGTGTCGTTTTGTTACAGCGCGATCTCGGTCGCATCGAAACACGTTGTAGCGGGAATCCACAAATTCACTGTTTACAATGCCGTTATGTAACCATGTCTCGGTTAATATTATAATGTCATAATTGTGCGACAATATGTTCATGTAAATAGTATTTATTTTGTCTAGTAATTGATAATTTGATTAATAGTTTGTTTGAGTTGTCACTGATACAAATGTCGTCGATGTCTTTGTAACAGTTTGGTAAACGGTACATACGGACATATTTTTCAGGTATGGCAATGTCGTTGATATCACAGTTGATGACCTATATTACTATATCGACAGTCTGTTGACACTGTGAATTTATGTTTGTAGAATACTGATATTTTGAGCGATGTCAATGGCATCTCAATAGCGTGTCAATGGAATCACAGTGGCTTGGTGTTAAAATAAAATAGTAGAATTGAGGCTCTGAGCGCACAAACACCAGGAAGACGACATTAACACTTCGTGACTTACTATTAACGTCTCTTAATGTTGTGCTTCATACAATGTTTTGTTACTTTTAGACAACAATATGTTTTATTGTTTTGTCATTCAAATATAATTAAATTAACACTTAGGTACTTGCAGAGTTAAGGTCTATTAGGATTTTATTTTAAATGAACGTCTAGTGCAAGTCCGTCAACACTATATAATAATACACTATATACTTGAAATTTTAATGACATCATTTTTATTCTGCAATTTGATATTGGTAACTCTTACGCAAGTCACTATTTTTTTCCCAGCAGTGCGTGCGGATGGCCTGTTTCAGAAGAGGCGTCGCTCTCGAGAGACACTCAATAATGTTTTTCTTTATATTGTGGTAATTTGTTGGTAAAGAGACAGATTCTGAAGAGATTAATTGAAGAACAGATTCATTTTCTTGTGAGGTTCGGAACCCTTAGAAGGGATACAAGGTCTCATAATGTAAGTGTCTCGAATCCTGGTACCCATTTCGAATCACGTATTTGTTTGTGATCTATCCCGTTGTAACGTAAGGAGGATGTTAGCCACTTGCTAGAAGGAAGTGCCACATTCTCGTTGCTCGAGGGATGTCCAACTTATTTTTGCGGCTGGTTTCATATCGTGAGCGATTGAATATTGTTATAAAATTTTATGTTGTTTAAAATATATTTCTTGCCATTTTTGTAAATTTTACCATTAAATTGGTTTGTTTATTTTGACTTCATACCGTCACTATTTAACCGATCATCATGAAATTATTTTTCTTTCTTTTCTTTTCTTTCTTTCTTTTCTTGCCCTATTTCATAGCTCTCCTAAGTACAAAAGTAACTAATCACAACCCACGTAGATATACATAGAACAAGATAAGTTGTAGTTAACAACAATAATATTTATATAAATATATATTTAGATAAACTAAAAAAAATACTATTTATGTGAATAAGCTAAAGGCGCAGGGTCGCTTCGGTCGGTAGACGGCACTCACGGCACACACATAAATCATACCGACACACATAGCGCCGCCGAGTTAGAAACATGTGTGAGTTCAACATCTTGTTTCCATGTAATGAAGTTCTCATAGAAATTATTATTCTTAATTATCATGCTCTTACAACAAACAAAAGAGCTAGTCCATTGACCAATTAATGCTTACACAATACAATTTGCCTAGATATAGACGACAGTAAATGTTGGCAGACACCATGTCAGAAAAAAATATTAGTTTGCTTAAAAATATAGGACGTGTAGGACGCCCACAGGCCAGGTGGAGTGACGATTTGCGCAAGATGGCAGGAGCTGGATGCGAGAAGCCCAAAATCGATCTAAGTGGCGTGCAATGGGAGAGGCCTATATCCAGCAGTGGACTGCGATAGGCTGATGATGATGATGATCAAAATATATAAGTAATGAGTTAGTAGTAGGCCGTCCGGTAACAGTAATAAGAAGGTAGAAGGTTAGAAGGTATACTGCTTTCAAAGGGAAAAGTACGGTGCCACTATTCTAGAATGTAATTAGTGGAAGTTTTGTTCAATTATATTTAGACTCTTCATTGCTTCGGATCGTTCTTATATCGGTCGGACCGTTTATAATTTTGTCATGTCATGATAACGGTATTTGCTGAATGAGATCAAGTCTGAGAGTCCTAAGATAAGAAAGTGAAATGAAAGCTCACAATTAAACGTTGGAGAGCTCCGCATTCCGCGGCACTTCATCTCCGTCGAGACACAATCAACAGCCAACGCCGTCGTTAGAACACTTAATCTGTCTGAAGTAGTTGAAGCGATAGTGTACAATGTGAACACGACTCATTGGGACTCTGTACACCTTATGAGATTTCATTTGCGAGTTCCGCAGTTAAACTGAGAAATGGGTTCTTGTTGGTTCTAGTGACGCCAAGTAGCGCAAATGGAATGACGTACTGTGATGAGTCCCTGTCGTAATCAAGTATAATCTGTTCGAAGAAAACACTTTATCGCTTTATCGCGGGAGTCAACTCTAAGTTTATTCTATAATTTGCAAAGATTTTTTGATGCATTTTAGATGTAAATAGATAAGATACAGGGAGTAACAAATCTAATTACTGCCACATAGAAATTCTGTGTCACTGTTCAAAGACTAATAACATTAGATTTCACGTCATTCGACCCTTTGCTATCGTAACTCTGTCTAACAACCAACGATCTCGTGAGGGTTTCGATCCGAGTATCGTAACAACGTTCGTTTTTTTACATGTGGAAACGCCTTCGGGCACCTTGGTTTGCGGCGGGGTGGTGTGTCGGAATCGGACCGACTAAAGCCACACGGTGTGCCACTTTGTGCCTGTAATAGGAGGAATCCAGGAACTATTGTTAGTAAGACATCCGGACCGGGGCGGAGGCATCACCTTCGGGTTTATTATCTATTTCGGCGGCTCCCGGCACACGCGGACATCGCCTCCTCGCGGCTGGCCGTTATGGCGGATGGAGGGGAAAACCCGTCCCGTCCACCCGCGGCCACACTCAGGGCGGCATAAGGCGGTAGTAAGCGAGCCCATTTCACCGACGACGAATTGGGTCCGAGTGGAGGTTGTCCGCCCGGCCCTCTCCACCGCCTTCTTCTCGATGAATGACGTCTTCGTTGAAGGACGAGACCGCAGTAAAACATTTGTCACTACCGGCCATGGAGCGTATGACGGCCGATAGCGAGAGGTCCCCTCCTATGACTCATCCGCCCGGAACTCAGGCGTCCGCCAATATACTTCAGCGAGCACTTCCGCCTCCAAATCCCACGGGGAAGTACCGGCCAATGCGCACGCCGCCTCCGTCCTAACGGTGCGGTAACCGCGAATGGCTCTAACCGCCAATATAATCTGAGGGCGCCAGAGGCGTGCCCTATTCTGGGCGGTCAGAGCCCGTCAGAGGTCAGGTGCACCGTACAGTGCAATTGACCGGACAACCCCCGTGTACAGCCTTCTCGTTGTGACGCTGGGCCCATCCAAATTGGGTAAAAGTCGCATCGTTACAACATCCTGACCTATACCCCTGATAACTAGTAATGTTGTATTTATTGCAACTATTCATGACCACAACAGTTTCGACCTTTGTGCTGCTTCATTTTTTTTATGTTGTATCCAAACGAGCAGACTGGTCACCTGATCGTAAACATCTACCGCCGTCCATGGACACCTGCAACTCAAAAGTCACAAGTGCGTTGCTGCCCATAGGTTAACATGTGGTACTGTTTACAAGTGATTGTATTTCTATCTCTACTGCACCCAGGACAATGCACATATTAATAATTCCAATCCAATAGTTTCCAGGACTCCTCTCTTAGAGGGTGTTTACAACAAAAAACGCATCAGCTTCCAAAATTTTAGGCTCTACGTCGATGAATCAGTTAGACTGGGCAAGTTTATGTTTAGATCCTGTCCATTCAAACTCGATAGATAAAATGTACACAATTTCTAAATACGTATATAATAAAATATGTTTTTAGGAATAACAAACGAATGCTTGGCTAGAAAACCATAAACTAACTTCTACGAGTATGTGCGTATTGCTTTTTTTAGAAATGTCTTGGTGGAGCTAATCATTATGTAATAAAATTCTAACAGTTTCTCGCTAAAATCTAAATTTATAGTAACCTAAACATTTGTGTGACAAGAAAATGTATGTCAAGCGAGCCGCCGAGCGAGCCGTCCAGTGGGGCCGCACCTCGAGCCACGCGCTACCTTCGCTTTTACGCCTTTGTTTAAAAATAACATTCATGTGAGCAATAAAACGTTGATTGTGGAGATTTATTTTGTTTCCCTTTACTTTACTACTAAACCTCCCTCTTTGTTTACTTTTATTAGGTGTTTTACGTTCATAACATAAAGGGATAAAAATTACGATGACCTACAATTTTACACAATATAATTTAGTGGCCATCACGTGTGTTTGTAGCTGTCTTAGTGTTAGATTATTGCCACGGTTATCTATTGTTTATTTGTGACGTTTTTGTGGTCACATTGTGTTTAGAAAGTTTCAGACTTCAGTGCCGATAACTCTCTACGTATAGTGTCGATTGCTAGACAACACCTAATTTTTTTTACGATACTTTTAATTTTGTTTTTTTTTTCAGTTACATTAAAATTATAGATCCTGTCATTTCCTAAGTCACAGCAGAACTGCGATGATGTGGTAAGCCTCTAGGCTAGTCGTATAGCACAGTATGTCGCTGGTGCGGTGACGCGCACGAGAGCAATCAGTTGTTCATTGAGCGCCATCTCCGCGTGTCTAATGTGATTTGTCGCGGCCGTACGGCGCACATATGCCGCGCCGCGAGCGCCCGGCGCCGTCGTCTCGAGGACTGCCTCCGACACTTGCCCGTGCCGAGTGCTATACTCTCTTATTTAAAAAAAAAAAAAAACATCCTAGAAACAAACTTAATCAATAAATGAGTATACTGATATTTTTGTTCACATTATATCAAAAACAAATTGTGTATGTGAACTTCTCCTATACACATACAAATATTGAGATGTTAGATTACATGTTAGCCTGTCCAAATGTTTTTGAAACGTACCCACGTCACAGCTATCGATATGTACCGTGGAGTTACATGAAAAATTATATTTTTAAATTATTATTCAAAAGATCCGAAAATGAAGCTACTGAGTGTCCGACTCAGTTCAATTTTGTGAATGCTATTATGCGAGGAAAATATGGATATTTTATTAAGGGTGTAAAAGGATCTCGACCACAGTTGAGACAAGAGCAGCAGGACAAGCCCCCAAATAACTTATGTGTTGCGTCCTTTTCTTTTGTATTAGAACTTTTACAATTTACAACTTTGATATTCAATGCAAGGATGGATCGTGGCCTACATAATGTATAGGACGGAGGACCGGTGTCTTTCTTACTTCGGTTATTTCTTAACACTTACTCTCAAAACTTCAATTATAATCAATTAGAATCTAATTTATCATCATATACGAGTATCCTCAAATTATCTAATTTAAAGCAATCAAATTACTGTTATTAAGTGAGGTAGTTTGTAGTTGAATCTTTCAGGAAACCGTCGACGCAAATCATTGCATAGTCGGCCTAGTTTTACTAAATTTAAGTAATTGTCGTTAGCGCTACTAGTATCATAACAGTATGGCCCAAGTACACGAGATTGTGTTGAACGTGTGCCAGGTAGTTAAGGAAGTTAAGGCATCTAATAGTCGATGGCTTAAACAATTAACATACATACACAGCGAGTGATTGCGAGCGCGTGCCGCGCTGCTGTAAGCATTGTTACATTGTTCAGGCCAATTGTTACATTATGTTACATCATTGCACATAATATACTGATAATCTGTTCAGCTTATTATATTTTAAGTTTTTGACCTCTTTCAAAGCTAAATATCGACTACACTTGTTTTGACAAAAGTGTAACAATCAGTTCGCCACTACAGCGAATAAATTAAGAATCGTTTCGTAGATATATCTCCATAAGCAAGTTGTTTGAAGCACACAAAAATTTTCTGGTTTAAAAGCGTGAGGTTGAATGTAGGTTAAAATAAACCTTTAACTTTTATTTACCAAGTTAGGAATGAATGCATTGATTATGTTAAACAAGTTTATAAAATACAAATCAGTGACTTGTGTTAAAACTACTCGCAATGATTTGTGATACAAGGGTGATATCGCTGTACTATAGTTGCGTTTGTTTGTTTGGGTAGACAGCGTGTCGAGCAGAATTTGTATCTGAGCTTAAAACTGCAACCTCGTGTCAATTTATTTAGCCATGATAACTTAATGGCACCTCTAAACAACTCCCTTCATATCTACAGCCATGAGTTATGCAACAGTAGAAAGATTACTACACCAGATTCAAGATCAAATAAATATAAGTCAAATTCTAAAACGGTTCGTCCTACGGTTTATCTACACACTGTGCGACCGCGTACCGCTTCCTCGCGTACTCCGCGTCGCCTGACTTGACACCTGTTGCTTTCCCTCACACCTCCCTCCTCCTTCACCCTCATTAATGAGACGGGGAGGGTGCTCATTACAGCGGCTTTATGTGACCCGTGATGATGGATGCTACAGTCCCATTGGTAGATCAGGTCACATTCAGGAGCTACGGCTCCCCTGACACATGAAGTTATGTGCTGTTGAGGTGTAACGGTTTTAAATTACTCCGTATGAGATTGAATCTTCGAAATATATTCGAATATATTTTTTAAAGTACAGTGCAACCTCAATATAACAAATCGGCAGTGAACAAGTAAATATTCGTTATATCAAGTAATTCGTTAAACTGAGGTTTGTTATATTAAGGCTAGGTTGGTCCTTTTACGTTTCTGAGTCATTGGAACTAGAATCTTTAACAATAGTGACGACCAGCACTGTTTATATTACTTTCCATAAAACAACACTGATTATTTTACGACAAAACGTTTCGAAACCTGTTGCGACTGAATCATATACATACATATGGCATTAAGGGTCATATTGATGGCAACGTTATATAAAGGTTTCAGGTTGACAAAATTCGGTAATTAGAGTTATTTACACCTTTTTGTGATAGTTGAAGATTCGTTATAAAGAGTGAAAAATCTTCGCAATGTAAAGGTAAATTTTACATTGACTCTTATGGACAATTCAAGGGGATTACAAAGAATTTGTTAAATTGAGGAAGTCGTTATATTAAGGTTGCACTGTATATATTAAAAGCGGTTCAACTGCTGAATTCTAAAGACAGGGTAAAGGTTGTTTTTTTTTTAATTTTACTCTCACTTATCTGCTTATTTTTCTTACACAATAGAAAAAGGCAGAGAGCAAAAAGTTTTAATCTTGTCGAGAAACGTGTTTTATGTCTACGTGTGTATGTTCGTATTGCTTCAATGGGTACTAGAGCAAAGTCAGACTTCGCGGTATCTTGGACCTTATAGGATGAGTCTTAAAGAAGCCAAGTCGAGATCACCAAACGCTATCCAAAGGCTAAGGTAAGATAGTCAATATGAACACACTACTTTAGATGTTTAAGTGTCAATTTTGCTGCACCAACAACTTGCGACGAACTTAATTACGTTTATGAACTTACCCAGGAGTCGACTTTATGTGGCTCGTGTACCTGTACACATAATAAAAACGTTTTATTTATTTACTATTTTAATAATTAAGACTGAAAATGAGTACATAGTGACTGTCAGCTTTAACGCACTTTATTATGTGGAATAAATACTAACTCTTTGATTTAAAGAATATTCAAGGCTAGCATCCTGATATGAAGATCGAGTCAAAATACGGAGTGTCACCACCTTTATTTATCCCGTGGGTGTCGTAAAAGCCTACTAAGGGAACAAACTACACAACAGCATTGCAAAGAGAAAAAAGATACCATTTGTCGTATCAACTTGGTTTGAGAGCACCACACTAACTGCCTCAGCCTGTTTCGAAGTCGAGCCAAGTACAGTTTCGGGGTCACTTAGAGAGTAAGGTCACATTACCCTCGAAGAAGCTGGGTATGCTGAATATGAGTATCGAGGCAGGGTCACCCCAGTACCAGCTTCTCCCTCTGGTCCGCAGCCAACGAAGAGCTACCAAAAGATCTCCGACCGGCTCCGTTCCTTGGCGTTACGTAGTTTCACTCTGCATTTTCTATCGTAAATAACACGGATAGTGTTCCGAGAACTTGTTCGGACTAAACCAGCCGCAACTTTCCACACGCCAACGTTTTTATCCCCATCACTTAGATAAGGGAAAGGTGAAGTGCACGGTAACGGTGCGGGCAGTGTGGTGATGTCATAACACGTGGCCATGCTTGCAGGAAGGAAGTGTATTGCGGCGCCTCCTTGTCGGACAATACGTCAATATGCCGTCACAACCAAAAGGGACATAATAAACAATTAAGTTATATAATTAGTGTTCCGAATACCGAATAGGAATGTGTCGACTGTATTTAGTCAGCAAGTACACCGCACGCACGTAGGCATACTACGTACTAACATAGTCACGTCTGTCGCAAATTATACATTTAATACTGTTCAAGTTCAATGCTAGCGAAATTTCCAGATGTGTCTTCCAGATGAACAAATTGTCCCTACTCTCTTACGTAATACCATGTAAGGAATGTTTCCGTAAGAGAGTCATGCTTCAGTACAAATGGGCCGGCTGGATCGTAGTCATACTAAGGCCTCACATAAAACCGGCTTTGAGCAATTCAGTGGTTGCTTTCACCAAGTGAGTGAGGTTACTGGAGCCCAACTCCTCCGCGCACTGATTCTGGGGTCACTCTGTCACTCCTGAGTTGCAGGCCTTCATGGACGACGATGGTCACTTACATCAGGTGACCCGTCTGCTCGTTTGCTACCCTATACCTATCAAAAAGGATGAGGATATAATGTTAATGACGATTATATTATAATTGAAACATGTATATGCAGGTACATTGTGTAAGTATCAGCATAAAAGCATAAACTTAACATTCGTCCTTCCTTAAAATTAATTCATACTTATTACAATTATAATACAGTAACATTAAATACAATTTGACTGCACGGATGGCGTAGTGGCTTAAGCGGTCACCTCGCCGCTTCCTACTACACTGAGTGTTGTGGGTCCTATTCGCACATGGACAATACTTTGTGTGATCCACAAATTTTTGTTCTGAGTCTGGGTGTCATTTGTGTCCGTTTCATGTATGTTTGTAAAGTCCCCCGCGACACAGGATATATTCCTAGTGCGGAAGTTGTCTTTTAAAAATAAATGTTATAAAAACATAACGAAGCAACAAAGTGTAGAGGGCAGTGCAAATGTTATACAACCTGCTAGTAAAGGTAGAGGGTTTTACGAAGAAACGTGAGACATTAGAAAATGTGTGATCTATTTGATTAAATAATTATCTAAGTGCGCCACGTTGTTTGAATTGATTAATGGTGCAGTCAAATATTTACTTTAACATGAAAAAGTAACCGAGTGTACATAAGCTTTTTAAATACCATTATTCTATCCTATGGCACGATATTCTACAGTAACCAAGCTTACCTAAACTCAGTAAAGTAATTAAATTTGAAACAGCATCGACTGTTTTCGGCGATGTGTAGAAAGCTAGATCAACTTTATATATTAATTAAACTCTTCTGCGTTTTTACCAAACTCTGTCGTATCTTACTGGATCGCGTAAAGCTGAAGGGGGAATTGCCACCCCCTTGGAGGTGCTACTGAGGATTAATATCGAGTTAAATAAGTTTGAAATACGAATATTTTAATTCCATCTGTCGTCACGTTCTTGTATAAAAGAACTCGAATTGACATACGAGTTAGTCATAGCTAGTTTGTCGCACTAAAGCAACACGGTGTGTAGCCGGTTTAAAACATTTAAACGCTGCGATGTGATCCGTGCGGTGACACGAGAATCAACGTGATGTGGTGCAATGCAAAGGGCTTGTCTAGTCTTTTATTTTAATTTTTTAATGTTTTGATTTATTATGTTGATTAAATTTTTATTAAATTAAATTCACTAAATAATATTAATTTCTCACACTAATCCAAAAAATACGATTTTGATGTCAAAAGGCTTGCCCCCTTTACATAAGTGGGTCTAAAATTATTGTCACATATTTACCTCTCCGACAGCGCATGTATGAAATAGGAAGTTTATCCTTAAAGTATATACTCACTATCACACCTCAAGAAAATAACGTTCGCTAACGTTAAGCGCGATGCAAGTAACATGCAATATCTGTTGAAGTGTCCTGTATCATCAAACCTGGGACATTTATGACGCGGCACAAAGCTGCTTTCATATTTTCGGTCAATCCGGATACGGTGCCGTCGTTTTTTGGTCATGACATAAGATTTCAGCGGCAGTGTGAAACGAATTGAGCGCACCGGGGACAAGCCTTTTGCGTCGCACCGCACTTCATTGAGTTCTCGTGTCACCGCACGCCAGTGCCAGTGTAGTGTCGGAAACTAGCTATGACTGACTCGTACTTATGTCAAAAGTGCTACCTTCATCAGCTCAACGAGTATGTCCGTAAATGTCCAGGGTGAGATCGCTACTCAATGTGACGATAAAGATACACTTTGTAACCAAAACATGTATGCCATCGGTGGTTGTAACGGCTGATCGTAAAAGAACCTTTAGACATTACCACAAAAATTGGTTGTAAGACGCAATGTCAGTGTATTACTCGGGGGAAATCGCGGGCGAGTTCAACAGCGCTATAAAAATAATGTGACGTCTGCGACATGTCGTCGTCAAAGTTTTTAAGATTATTGAAATAAATTTGTTTCACTAGAACTAAGTATTCGGCAAGATTCATTACGGAGACATTGTGTTCGGTCAACAAGTTTGTAACGAGAGAAACGACAAGTAATAACACATACAAGTGTAGATTATAGTACGAATTAAACAATGTGTAGGTCATAGAAAAGAAATGAGTGAGTAATCGTGCTTGGCTTGAATTGACAGGCCCTTGACTTGAATGATAACGAGCCTTAAATTCGAGTAATTTTTTAAATCACATATATTTTGAAACATTCATTTATCGCATTAGAGCAGAGGTTTTCTTGAGCCTTTCTAAAATTATGTGAGCTAAGTAGGCGGTACTAAATATATAACGGTATAAAACTAGTGTTATGCCTATATGATTTTTAAGATTATGTCTTAAATCATATATCTTATTCAATATACCTTTTTTTTTTTTGTTTGTTGTTATTTTTTTTTGTTGACGGGGTGGAAAATCCCTTCTGATCTCCGGCTCCGTCTGGATGTAGGAGCCAGGAGTATGTTGTGTTTCCACTAAAAACCACCTCGAAGGCTGGACTCAGGCAGCCTACTCCGAGGAGGACCCGGACCATGTTATTTCAGGTCCCCCCGGATCGACGCCGCGCTTAGCCAGGCCCTATCCCGGGGAAAGAAGGCTTCTCCGCCTATCGGCCAATCGCCTACCGCAGCAGTTAATCTGCCACCAGAGGTCCCCACTCTCTGGCAGCCTGCGGCCCCGTCGACGACGGCGCTCTCCCGATCTCGTTCAGCGGTTTCTTTCTGAAGTATTACAGCTTCACAGAAAGAGACCACTGCGCCCCATCCCTCCTCACCCGCCAGCATGGCAGCAATGATTGCTGGCGGGGACAGGTCTCGTCCGATTTGGTCGACCAGGACCTCGCGTTCAGACGCCCATGCGTGGCAGTCTTTCAGCGTATCCTGGTCGGAGTCCCAGTCGGCTTCGCAGTGCTGGCATTGTGCCGTCTCCTCGCGTTCAATCCGATTCAGGTACTCACCGAAGCAACCATGCCCAGTGAGTACCTGCGTCAATCGGTAGGTGACGCGACCCTCCCTACCTACCCAACCTTCGAGGCTAGGCAGAACGGCACCGACAGCGCGTTGGCGCGCATTCTGCGGCTTTTCCAGCCGCGCGCGCCACTGTACCAGTGCCTGTTGGTGAGCGTTCCACCGCATTTCGAACTCGTCCTGGTCTTCCCCACCTTCACCCCGGCGGATCGCACAAGTCTGGTCATAGACTCTCCCATCCATATCCGCCTGGATATCAAAAGTTGGGAAACGTGCCAGGACTGTCGCCGCCCCCGACGAGATTGTGCGGTAACCTCGTACGATCCTAATGGCCGCTACCCGCTGCGCTTGATTCAGCTTAGCTCGGCAGCGGGAGGAGGCCGATAAGCGCTTGGCCCATATCGGCGCTCCGTAGAGGGAGATGGATCGTATCACCGCACAGTAGAGGCGGCGAACTTCTTCCCGCGGGCCCCCTGGATTAGGCAATAGCCTCTGTAGGGAGCCCGCTAGTCAGTATACCTAGTTTTTATTTAAACAATTGAGTATATATTTTTTATCTGTCCCAAAATGCTTGCCGTCATAAAAATGAATTCTACATCATCCAGTATAACGTAAAAACACACTACGTAGAGTTTAGAAAATCGGCAAATAAAAACATGATAAATGAATTATATTTACATTACCGAGCGATGGCTTTAATGGAAGGTTGGTAATTTCAGTGTCAAGCCTCCCCAGCTTTCACCCAAAAGTGCCTTCGACGGTGCAAAAACAAAATGTACAAGTAATATGATTCAAACGCCAATGCTGCAAACACATTTATATGTCGGCAGCGAGCCCGCTAACAGCCCTCACTATGTTTAGGAACCCAAAGCACAATTTCCGTTTGAACAATACGTCGAGTAGATTTGTGATGGGGTTCGACATTTCAGCGAAATAAGAAAATTAGATCGTTTCCTTCCATAGAATAGTACTACAAGATCGATAGTACAATTGCAATGAAATAAACTAGTGGAGCATTGATTAATTTTGCTATCAAGTTATTCACTAAGTCGCATTTATAAAGCAATAAACGATAATTACCTAATAAAAAAAAATGTTCTTTGTTTAGAGCGTGACCTGTAAACGAAAGGTAGGACGACCATCGATGAGATGAAGTGACGACTTGATGTAAGTAGCTGGGGTAGAGTGAATGCTAAAGAGGGGGCACAGCGCACGTCGGAAGAGGCCTACGTTCAGCAGTAGACTGCAATAGACTGGTTGGTTGTAATATTATGAAGCTATCATACGTACCACACCGTGACGGCAATCCCGACGATCTACCGTCGTCATCGGTAACCATGCCTGGCCTGCGGGTTTACCTGGGCGAACCTGGTAAACCTGGCTGAATACATCCAGGGAAAGTGAGATCTTTGAAAGTCTTTAGCCGAAGAGACTGCGCGTCTCTACGTCGTTTCCCGACACTCTCGCCTTGAAAAAAACAGCAACGTCTTGCCTACAGAGAGGTAGAAAAGGGTTACCGCCGGTTTCATTAAAACAGAGTATTCAGGGACGTTCTGAATATGTAAAATCGTGGGAATATTAAGACAATTAGAAGACGCAGGCTTCGCTTTTGGGATTATAATTAAAACCTCACCCCGCGAACAATGCGCGCTCCTCACACTGTGTTTAAATCCAGATATTGGCAGAGATTAATAGTGGAGTGCTAGAGTTGAGGGCTTTCGCCGTTTTAATTGTTCGATGGTATATATACGTATGTAGGTATATAGGCTGAGATTAAATAAATAATTAAGATAGTTCTGTAAGACAATAAATTCACGATAACGAAATTAGATGAGCCATCTGGCGAAGAGGACACAACGGAGACATGTTCTTATGGAAGTGACATTCCGTAAGACCTATGGAGTATATACGAAGTTTCCGGCGACGCTTTTTTATAATAATAATAATAACCTCACACATCTCACACACGGCTGTCTGATCCCAAACTAGGCAGAGCCTGTACTATGGTAACCAGACTGCTGATAAACATACTTATATATGTCTAAATACATACATATCATAGATAAATTACACCCAGACACAGAACAAACACACAAATATTTGTTCTGGGTGGGAATGAAACCCACGACCTCCGGTTTTTAGCAGTTAGGGTTACTAACCACTAGACCAACTGGCCCTTCAAATGCCTTTGTAATAAATGCCACGAGCACATCGCTATTATATAATATGTGATTATCCACAGTTATGTCATTTTGTATCTTACTCATAATTTAAAGTAACATAGGTCTATATTTGATTGGTGCAATTTGTTTGACGTAGTCAAAAAAGTAAATAGTAGATCCCATCAGCTTTAGTTTATCTTCTACGTCCATTCTTCTCTACTTTTGATTGTTATTAATCTTTCTTACAATTACTAGATACAAGTTATATTACAAGTTCACTAGGCCTAGTAAGTACTAATATTGCGTTATGGTCCTGATATGTTTTCTTGGGTTTATGTTATGGCACATCGATTACAGACACGACTCGCTTTTGTTTTACTTACTTCTTTCGTATTGAAGTTTGCGCTGTTACGAACCGCTTTAAAGTAATAAAGCTAAATTCAGCAAAAAGTTTTCCTCATTTAGAATAGTCCAATAATAGGTTTACACCGAGCAGAACAAAAGTGTCAGGACAATTTACTAAAGTATCTAGTCTTTGAATAAAATGATTTTGAAACCTCGAAACATTAAATTCCAAAACATTTCCACAAAACCACCTAAACGATCTCATTAGAAAATTTTAATAGAATATTTAATACCACGATCAAGGAGAATGCTCCTTCGATTTATGTGTATGTCTATACATGTCAAGGCAGGCTTGCCACTGACAATATGGTCGATCAATGTTGGGACTGATACGCAATTGGTGAAGGTTATTTCATTTGAGAGAATCACTTAAAGGAATATGTCTATATATTATTAAATGCTTTTGTAAAAACGTTTTCTGTTTCAGAACGTGGAGCTGCTACAAAACATCAACCAGTAGCATTTTGTAATATCACTTATCGTATTTGAGATATACTTGGAATTAGCTCTGAAATTCTACTTAAAAAAATATAGATCTGTATTGAAAGCTTAAATCGTGTTGGAGATTGTAGAAAAAAAAAAGTTTAAACATACAGAAAGAGTTTCGCTTGAATCCAACCCCTCGTAAACTTGTAGACTAAGCTTATATATTCATGTTAAAACAATTCACAGGTTTGATATACACCAGTGCATTATACAATTTAAAAAAAAGATCATTCAAGCCAAAGCTATTATGATAAAAATTGTTTTGGTGGTGTTTCGGTAGTTTTCTTGCATTAAGCATAAATTATAAGAAGGGAGTGTTACATTCATTAAAGGTTCAACTAAAACGCATAGGCCAGGTATACTAGATTCCAATTTCGTCGTCGCTGCACAAATTGTTGTCGTCAAATCAATGTCTTGCTTCATTTCGGCGCATAGATGACTTAACGGTGGCGACTGCGCTATTTATAATTGGCATTACAAAATAAAGCAGTTCCCGCCGCAGCCGCTCTGCCACCTGCGACGACGGGAACACGGTGAATGTCAGGGGAAGAGGGGGAGGGGGGGTTCGTTCGTATAAATAAACAGTGCAACGTCTGATGTTTTTAAATATTTTATTATAAACACAAGGCATGCGCATGTTTCCGTTAAAATCAAATCGTTCGGCGGCACCGGCTCCACTCGACCGTACAATTAACGGACGGCCAAGAATCCTCAGTCTGCTATTTGTATTCGTTACATAAACATAATATAAACATAATTAGAAAATCACAGGTGTTGCCATACCAAAAAAATAGCTAAATAGCATAGAGCAGTCCTTGCAGTGGCAGATCACCTTCGGTGACGCGATAACAAACGTATAAATATTACTTCAACTTACTTTACAATAGCAAATATTTGTCACAACCTACATACATTAAATATAACATCATCATTCATCATCATCAACAGCCTTTAACAGTCCACTGCTGGACATCGGCCTCTCCTTAGAAAGGAGCTTTTGGCCTACTATACTACTAAATATAACACGTTTAACTTTAAATAATGTCTGAGAGAACGCATTGAACTCGGCCGCGATGGGACTAATTAGGTCACATACTGAGCTTGATGTCTACCTACTGGAGAAGAAACGGACTTCTTCTGTAGTATTGCTGGCATGAGGAATATTAAAGTTGTAACTCACAAACAAAAACTGCGTATCAGGTCACAGAGTAGTAGGCCAGAATTCAATACGTCATGAACAATTTTAACAATCCGGAGTCCTAGGTTTAGATTCGCTGCACAAAAGATTCGCTTCCAGCTTTTCTTTAATTAAAGAAAATCAGTCTTCTTCAAGGAAACCGATGTTGACCTGAACCTATTGAGTTTTTTCTTCTTTATTTTAAGTTTCACTCTATTTAAAGCTGGTTTGTCTTTATTTTTGTGTTCACTTTACGACACCCACACTGATAACAAAACTACGGCCGACGGACAAAGTAAAAATAATCTTCGTCAGACGTTAGACAAATTTTTTGTTTCAGACGGTTTAGGTTAAGATAATACACAAATGTTACGTTTGAATAAATTCAAGTCCACAATCATTCTTTTGAAGACGTAACATTTACTTGTCTACTTGAACAAGGGTCTACAATGTAAATTAGTTATAGAGTAAATAAACAAAACAGAAAAATGGCCGATGTTGGGTATAGTGTCATGTAATGTCCGTAGACATTGTGCTGTGGTGGCTCTTACATCGTCAAACGTTGTCACCCATTATGTAGAATAACTAGCAACTAAAGGTTCTTACCAGTGTTACCAAATATAATTCGATGTTGCTTGTTAGCTATTAAAATGCAATATTATCATCCTCATACCATTTGACAATTTTATTCCCATTCTATTTTTCTTTATTTTGATGCTTAACATTGCAAAAAGTTTTGACTGATTTTCTACCGGCCGCTTGCTTTGTGCCATCTCCCATTGAAAATGTATTCGCTTTCAGACGGAAGGGAGGAAATAGTAAATTAGAATAAGTTAGGACCTAGAACTTCACCACCCAAGGGACTGTAAATGTTCTCCATGTGAAAAGAGAAGCCACTATTACAGGGACATTCACCGGTCAATATTATATCAACAACTAAACAATCACGGCAATACTAAATCGACAAATAATTTTTATTCAGCTTTGAGTTGTTTACCGGATAAAGAACAAATAAACGAAGCTGAAATACTGAGGCAAGCGAGCTATCGAGATAATGAGAACTGTTTTGTTGGTGGACGAAAATAAAGCGGCACTCCGAGCCCTCGCAGCCCTCACTCACTTCGCACTTAATTATTGTAATTCTCGCGCCTTTTTGTGTAGCACAACAGCAAGGTAACCTAAATGAACTGACACTTCAATATATTAATACCTAGGTATTGTTTCCGTAATCGTTATAACTAGATAAGTACTACGGCCAGATTTCAATTGACTTTCCTATAAGTTAACAATACCTACTTCTGTTAAGAAGAAATTGATAAGCAACGTTATTATGGTCGGTTCTCCTACCTACTGTATCATCAAGGTTAACTTAATCGAACATGTGCTTTGCGACACGAAAGGATTAGTCATAGCACTGAGATGTACCTAACAGCACTGACAGGCACAATGTTAGTTATTCAAAGTTACATTTTTCGTTACAGAAGTGACGTGTTGTATTCTATTTCTATTGTAAGAAGTGTAGATCTATATTATAAATAGGCACCTACATATTTTTGCATGAAAATAGTGAATTTCTGTAAATACCGCAGTCTATTTACAGAGCTGTACTCAAGTAATAATATATTATGTATAGAGCGGCGCCTTGGTTATAATTAGCAAATAATATGGACATAGCTGACTGCTGATTCATTATTATTTTCCTATTGTGATCTAGTATATCAATAAATAATGAATATCTAAGAATAGTGGCGAGATTAAATCGACGTACTTGCGTACGTACTCATAACGTATTTACATACATCGTGACATCGGAGTATAAAAAGCACAGCCACGTGCAATATAAATACAATATTTGGAATTAGGTTTTGGAGAGCAAACTTTCAGAGGAAGTCTTTGCGGAAATGAAACCAGCTGTCGCCGAAACGAGCGCAAATCACGAGCCCCTCGAGCGCCGAGCTGTGGCAGCGGCTCTCCTCGTTACGACCGAGTCGCTTTGTGGGCTATTTCCCACGAGGCTCCTGTCACAACGGCTCCGCGCATCGCGGACACCAGGAAATGTAAAACTTCACATTCAAAAATTTCATAGAGTCGAACTTCCAACGCGAGGAAGTGCAAGTTTTAAATAAATCTCCTACATTTTTAAGAATAATAAAATGACATTTCCAGTATGTCGACCTACATAATAATATGTCCATTTTGCTTTTAGTGTGGCTAGTGCGTTGGCGAATGGAAACACATACCTTGTAGTGCTGCTTTCCATTAGCTTAGTAAATGATAAAATAAAATAAAGCCATTATAACATTCATTGATATGAATAAAATTCTTGCTAAGGAGTAAATGCTCTAAATATAATACAAACGTGACGCGATGGCATCAAACTGAACAAAGCGAAGCATAAAAGTTAAGCTTCAACCAAAGTTCAGCTCCCTCTAGTGGCTCATAGTTTTGCGTGTGTTTCGGCTAATTTAACTATTGCTCAGTAACAAGTTGTGGGTAATTCAAACTGACAATTTGTTGTGTAAACAATTACTTACATTGTGTGCTCATACAATTAACTTGTTCAAATGACTGCTTTGATGTAAACAACGTGTTCATAGAAATGACTGTTTCTTACAAAATACCTTTTTTTTTTAAGACAACTCCCGCATTATGAATATATATCCTGTGTCGCGGGGACTTTATAAACATGCATTACACAAAGAACACCCAGACTTAGAACAACAATTTGTGGATCACACAAAGTGGAGTCCCATGTGGGGAACGAACCGACAACACTTATTGTTAGCGCAGTAGAAAGCTGCGCGGCGACTGCTTAAACCACTACGCCATCCGTGGAGCCAACAGTTTAAGAACTGTTATTTACTAAACAATGATATATGTATACAGGGTTAAGAGCTCAGACTTCCCGCCGACAGCCACTTCGAGTTACAGGTACATATGCGACTAGGAACTGCTCGAACTGTTACTGCTTACATTCCATGGTATATGGTAACATTCATGGTAACATCTCATTCTGCCTTTTCTTGTAATGTATTCCCAATTCTCTCATCTAATCCCTAAAGTGTCGGTTTAACGTCAACAGGCTTACTCCCTGTTACGTAAGTGGGACTAAAACTGTAACAAATTTCACATTTCACCAGACAGGTAAAATGTATGCGTTTAACAGGTATCCGCCCACCCCTTCAGAGATATAGGCGACATTACATGTGTGTATGTGTGTACTTTACATATATGTATTTTGTATGATGATTGTACGAAGATAACACGAGACCAAACATGTGGATGCTCAAAGCTGTAAATAGTAATGTTATTGGTCAAGCAAAGATGCGTTTAGTTTTCCCTTGAAAATCATAAAACAATTGAATTCAAAGAGTTTGAAATGATTTTGTCAACACAATCCAGTTACTGAGCCATTTCTTGGCCTATTATGTAGTCAACTGTAGGTCACAATATCCACGGCCAAGGCGGTTGTGCGCGAGCTCCCGGCTACATCGACTGTAAATGTTTATCTGTAGTTTAATACTCTAATTGCACTCGGCTCAACTTCGCTAAACTTTGTGTAGTATTGCAGCTTTTGCTCATGACGCGTTTGCGTCTTGTACAAAAGCAAAAACTTCTCGTATTATGAATAAGATAAATTAATATTATAATGTAAAGCAACATGTTTGACGCTGAGTTAAAAAAAAAAGTTCTAGTAGTGATGCAGTAAGCTTAACCCATAACCCACACAGTAGTAAGCGGTTAGCTGTAGCCTAGCCAAGTTTCATCGTCACCCATACGATGACAACCGCTAATGATAAATCGTAAGTGACGGCCGCCCCTCCGACACGCTAAGCGATTCGGCACCTCTACACAGCGTCTCGTCGCCACGTCGCCGTCGCGTCGCCTGCCGGCCGTCGCACGGCGCGGCGGTGACATGTGACGAACAGCGTTACGATAATAGCCTCACCTGCGCACTGACACCCACAACATCACGACTTAATCTCTCTCACTTACGTTGAACACGCTCCATTTCATTATGGCCTCACTGCACATACGCAGTCCTCCGTAAGCGAGCTCGACAGCTCTGGAGCGGAGGAACATCTGTTGTTAGGTACGGATTTCACGGCGTTCTTTAATTCTAATAATATCGTTTTGTTCGAGCATTGCTGTTTAAAGTTCCAAGACTATACAGTCTGCAGTGTAAACACGTATTGCGTTAATTTTCTTTTGTTTCTGTTATCTGGATAAGGTAGATTTTATTTATAAAAAATACTCACAGGGAAAGGCAAAATAGCTTATAAAATGCCAAATGAAATTAAATCTTTGCATATTGGTATGTATTTGTAATAATGTAATGGTACTTGAGGCAACGTGGACAACACGATCTTATTTGTAAATTAGGTAGGTCATTTTATCTCATTAATTTAGAAAGTTTAAAGAGGAATAATAGCAATTCAAGTTGATTGAGGACAAAACCTCCTTTCTAAGGAGAGGTCTATGTCCAGCAGTGGACTATTATAGGCTGTTGATGATTGATGAAGTTGATTAATAATTATGTAGCTGTAGTTTTTTATGTAAAGGGGTGCAAAATAGGTTAACATCGGTTTTCTGTGAGGCCCTGGTGTCACGTGGTGGAAGCTTGGCTCTATCACGGTAGACAGTGAGTGATTAAGGAAGATTTTGTCACGGTCACCTTTACTCACCCTTATAAAAATATAATATTATTTTTATGCCACTATATGATATGATGGGTCGTAACGTGTTCATGTCTTCTTAGACTATATTAGAATGACATCAAGTGACAGTAACAAATGTTAGCCAGGCACGCTGTCCCTTACAAATATATAAGAGATACAAACAACGTGTTTTCTTCCGTCGTGGAACGTAGATGTCAAGTACGATCTTCTTTCGTTCAATTATCAAGCTCACCTCACGTATGTCAATGGGTAATGCGCACTAATAAATACTTTTTACACCTCCAATGTCAGTGTCTACATCTCACATAAAATAAGGTCTATTAAGTAAAAACTCATCGGAGGTTAAAGAAGACATCACACGCTCAGAATAAAGGGTGCTAAGGAGTTTAGTGTACAATAAACCTGTGCGTTGTAAACATTCACGTGATATCCGAGCTCGGCAGTCCTTCATACATACATACATACATAAGTACATGTACCTATACATACACGCGCCTCTAACGATAACTTAAACAATGTGACTTTTACTGCTGTCGTTCTATGTTTGAGTGAGATTAGGAGGCCCTAAATAGACCTATTAAAACATAATATAATTTGTACCGATGTCTGTAAAACAGCAAATTGTTTTAGATAATAATATAAGGTGTGTTCGGCAGTTCCTCGAAATCATTTCTTTTGCTACGATAAACATATTTTTTTAAATTAAATAGAAATTATTTTATGTTGTAGTCATTCAGTTTAGATAACTTCGTTTCAAACCAGGTAAAAGTGTTAAAACCTCATTTCGGTACTTCGGAAATAGTAACATTCGTTCGCGGCCCACGCGATGTTCAAGTTATAGCAAGTTCGGAAACATCTCGCAAACAATAATACGATCAGACACGTTCGTGGATACAATCAAGAACTGTGACACTATCTTGATTGCTTTTGACGTGAAATATTTTCAATGAAACTACATTGGTATCGAGATTCAAGCGAAAAATGCTTTGAGCGCAATATTGGTACTCCAATGTGCACGAAGAGTGTCTGATCGTTCCTACAGCAGATAATTAAAAAGCATTTTGAGGTAGAATTTTCTATAGTTGGTTTAGTACCAAGAAAAAAAGCATAGTATTAATAATCCTCGTACCGTTAACTACTGAAGAGGAAGAGATCACGTTGAGATGAGCCTATGTTCAATTGTGGACAGTGATAAATTGATTAATTTGTTAATTGAACAGCAAACTTATTTAGTAGTGTAGGTACATATAATAACAATTTCTAATAAAAGAGACACCTCTCCAGTAATACTATTCGTATACTTGTTTGGCGGTAGATCTTTCTCAATAACATATTAGCGCACAAATAATTAATGCTGTGATGCAATGTACTAAATATTGTTATGACTATCTGATGATATAAAAGAGTGGCCGTGAAATTGTTTGCTCTATTTCTTCTCGGTGTCGGTCAGATACGGGTTTATTTGGTATCCCTTGTTTTAATAACATTATTTTTATTAGCAGCGACTTTACGTGTATGCAAAACACGATTTTAAATAAGTGATAACTACTTATGAATTAAATATTGAATTTGAACTATTCCCATATATATAATTAATGTTAAATGAACATTCCAAACGAGGAACTTAGCGCGTTCCACAGAACCGGGTAAACGAAAAATTATAATTTATCAATACAGGATATCGGTGGTTTGTGCGTGTATACAATTTTTCATTTAATATAACTATAAATATTTCGTGTCACGGTGTTTGTGGTCGCACTCCTCCGAAACGGCTCTACCGATTTTTATGATTTTTTGTATAAATGGTAGGAATAAGCAGCCATGTGGTGACGGACTAAGCATACAGTGTCACGACCCCTATTCATCCCGCGGGTGACGTAAGAGCCGACTAAGGGAGCAAACTGCGCAGTACAACAGCATTGCAAAGAGAAGGAAAGCTTGACACAAACCCTTTGCCAACCAGCCTGGCCAGCGTGGTATACGAGTAGTAGGCCAAAACCTCCTTTCTAAGGAGAGGAGAGGAAAGGAGGTTTTGACTATATCCAGCAGTGGACTACTAAAGGCTGTTGATGATAATGATAAGAATAAGTAGTAAATTTTTTTCAATCTAACGCCATTTATTTGATGCAGAACAACGTTTGCCGGGATATCGAGTTTTATATAAACTTCTATTCACCTATACGTATTAAACCTTAAATTTAGTTTCCGAAATAAGTGTGAGTTAAATGTCATATTTTTCGGATTCACCTTAAAAATAATTTAGTAAAGGGATTGGCAGGACATTACTGGCGCGGTTTACGCGGTGTGCACACCATAAGATTAAAACAATGCTGGTAGTTTTGCCCAAGGACATTTAAGTAGTAGATGAGTAATACGTGTTTGACATTTTGTGATCTGTGCATATTCACATGTGCGTGTGAAGGTTCCAATATATTTGAGTATATTGGTTACGTCATGGTATCAGACAACAGGTCTGGGGGTTTTTACAGTTCAAAGAGTAACTAGGAAATGAGTAAAATACTATAAACAGTATTATGCAAATATGATAAACAGTCTTAGAATTTCATGTTTAATTGATGTTCTAATAAATATAAACAAAACTATAAAGTGCGCGGTATTCAATAACCAAATAACCTGTTTCTATGGAAATTAGACACGAATCTATTATGATAATAAGAAACAAACTCGAATTCTAAGAAATGTCTAAATTTTCCAACAATATTTTTTTGTGTGTTACATCTTAAAATCAATGTATAGCATTACTTGAACAAATCCCGAGCTAACATTTATGACAGGAGTATAGTGAACTCACCTGTTTATAACAGCTTAATAAATTTATGAGGATTACTGTGTCTAGGTATGGCTTTTATATTTAGGGAGCACTTAACTTAAAGACCAGTAACAAAACTCTGAAGATGGGAATAATAGTAGGTCTTAGGCCAAATGCTCGTTTTGGGGTACGTGTTGCGATTATCGAATACAAGAGTCAGCGAAAGTATATATTCGTCGAATAAATAGCTTGCAACGAATACCTAATTTAAACATTTTGAGATACACTCGTAGAAAAGAAACAAGAGAAAACCTTCTGCAAGTTACACTTGCACGGACCCAAAATAAAATTGGCAAGAGGCCACGCATACTAGGAAGATCGTTAAGAGTTCTTTAAAATATTGTATCGTTGATTTGATTTGATTTTTGATTTATTTATTCAATTTTGTGATACATACATATGTGGTTAAGATGTAAATTTTATTATGTACAAGCTATGTCCCGCGGAAAGGCATACAAAATATTATAAAATGTCATTGTCATATTCTAAGAGTATTGTTTAAGTAAAGCATCATCATTTTACATAAACAAAGTCATCAATCAATATAAGTATATATAATTTAAAGACATCACCAGTTCAGGTCAAATTAAGTAATAATAATAAAAGATAATTACAATTTATAGTAAAAATAATCAATGAAATCGTTATAACGTATACGAGTTGTAATAACAATTAGCAAGCAGTTTTACTGTAATCTTACAGGTAATGATGAAATATTTTTTTTTTCAAGACGAACAGATATATGGAAATAGAGTTTTCATAACATAAGGATATGTTAAAGGAGTCTATTACCTCTATCATCATGATCATGTGAAATAATTAAAAAATATGGTCGGTTGCTACTGGGCGTTTGCGAACTGTCACACAACTGAAGCATCAAACGTTGTCCTGTCAACATTTGTTTCCACACATCACATCATCAGCCTGTAATAGTCCACTGCTGAACATAGGCCTCTCCTTAGAAAGGAGGGTTTGGCCTACTATACCACGCTGGCCAGACGGGTTGTTTATTCATTTCATTTCATTTGTTTTAATTTATACAAAATAAACACTTCCTGTTTACTTGTTTTTCTTTTCATTTTCCGCAAAAATTTGGCAACTTCTCTTTTCCTCACAACAATTTTCTTTATTTACTTTGATTTATGTTAATTTAATCACATTTACAAACTAAGCTTATTGATCGACTTTAACAGGATTTGCAAACGAGTTATAAGGTTACAAAAATTAGATTCATCTCAGTCTTGGAGATATTTAATCTTATATCATTTGGTTCTTTGAATTAATTAAATAACCTATTCTATAAGAGTTGAGGTCTTTAAGGCAAGGTAGTTGTTAACTATATGTAATACAACGAACCTGTAAGTGAGATGATTACAGCGTGTCCACATTGTACTAACAATTGCATGCCAGTTACAGAACTCTGTTAACAAGTGTAGAAGCTCTGTCTATTAAATAGCTCGTCTCTAAGAGACAGTATTCTGATTAGATTCTCTCACTGGGACAATACATGTACCATTTCAAATAATTCACAAAGAAACATTTACAATAATTTTGATCTTCAGTGCTTGATAATAATAATAACGTGACACATCTGACACGAGGCCGTCTCATTCCGAACGAGGCACAGCCTGTACTTTGGTTACCAGACTTTTGCTAAACATACTTATATTATTAAGCTTAAGCCGGGATTATGAGTTATGAGAATACACTCCTTAGTTTATTCGAAGTATTCTTACTTATTTCAGCTAGCAGTATGTGTTAGCTGAAATAAGTCACAGCTACATTTCTTGCCAGATGTGGAAAATGGGGGGTTTTCATCAGCGGACTACACGTTTGGCAGATAAAGCTTTGTTATTTTATGTGTATTGTTTGTTGGCGCGTCTACTTACTCAGTAACAACTAAGGAACTATCGATATTTATATCTAGTTAAATCTATAATATTAAGTAATTATAAGTTGCCAGCTTGTAGGTAGGTTACGGAAGTAATCGAATAAAGTTTAATAACATTATCACAGTATGTACCAATATACGTATATTGTAGCTTGTCTAGAAAATATATAGATAATATCATTTGTCACTTGAGTTTGCTCATTTTGTGTTGCGAAAGGGGAAGCATGAGAAAGGAGGGATATAATGGTGTTAGGGATTTTAAGGTTTCAAAGCCAAAAAACGACATGGCAAGAAACATAATAAATGCATATGAGTGTAATAATCTACATGTTGTGATTAGACTTGTATGTGATTCGGGCCATTAAAGTAATAGGTAGCAACTGGTAACGTGGGATGCACTTCAACATTATATTGCAGTTCTCAGTCCCATTAGGCTTTTACAGTTTAAACAAAATAACCTGATTGAAAACATACATAAAAATAAACGAAATGAAAAAAAGCAAAGCCTAAGTAGAAATAGAGGCCTAATTTGTTTCCATTCCATTTATTTATTTGTGTTTTCAATTACATAGAAATGTATTTGATAATCCAACAGTAATTGAAGCAAACGTAAGCACGAAGCGCGCACAAACAACCGGTATCAATAAGGTACACAAAGTCACAATAAAATTAATTTAAAGAGTTTAATTTGTTTAGTTTAATGAAAGTCTTAACTTTGTCGAACGCTTCAGATCCAATGGAATATTAAAACTTGACGGTAAACGGTTAGTCAATTACACTTTTGAGTTGATTTTCGTTCAAACATTGAAAGCATCGTGAGCTCGTGGTCAATATTAGACTCAGTTCGCTATCCCACGACGTTGGAGGCCCGAGCACAGGGAGCAGAACGTCTCAAAACTCATTAATGAGCACACGAATTTATGACTTAATTAAATTTACGTTGACTGCCAAGTTGTTCCGCAATACTTTGAATTTATGATAACAAAACACCAAACTCTCAAAGTCAATATAAAGTTGACAAGTTATGGCGAACAGTAGCTGGAGGAGTGCGACTCATAGTCACAATTCAATACACACAAACTTTCTGTACTGTTTGCAGGTGTTTGGCGTCCTTCATAGCAAGTTTTGTTCAGTTCAGACTGACCGGTTCTGACCGTACATGTTAACTATACTCGTAAGTCACAAATGTTTTCAAATTAAGAATAAACTTTAGCTCTAGCTCGCGCCTTAACTCGCAATCGAGTTATTTTGGTATTCTTCGGTAACAGTATTTTCTATTGTATAAAAGATAGAAGAAAAGAAAACATAGAAGAAATATTGAACATAAACTTTCATATTTATAATATTGATATAGTCAGAAAGTACTCGGCTTCAAATGATATTGCTCATTTTGTGCGCCTCTTGTGTGATACACGGATAATAATAGTCTTTACCAGCCACGCTTAAATTAATCGGAAAAGTTGGAGGTTTCATGTAACATTTTATGACTTATTTCAGTAATAATGAAATAATACCGTATTTTGTATAAAAACAAGGGTGTCGGGACCCTTCCGGCGGATCCTCGCGTCTCCGAGCCCACCCTTACGATCCGGGAGCTGTTTAAAACTAAATTGCACTCAGCGTGGAGGAAGAATGTAAAGGAAGTGTTACAAATATTACTCGTAAATCATTCACGTACTGCTTTGAAATATTTAATAAATTCCACATTGAATTATTGTGAATATTATTGAAACTAATTATAGTTTTATGTAACTTTTATGTATATTTTTTTATTTTACCGATTTTTGGATTACCGTTTGATTATTATTTTTTACCAAATATACATAAAAGTTATGTAAATAACATTAAGTACTAAACAGCAAGTTATGTGTCGTTCGATCTATTCCATAATACGTATTATAACTGAAATAAATTTGGCTTGGCGGCCAGTCTGTTATTCCTTGAGTTCATCGTTCATTTGGTCCTAATGATACTGGTCAACATGTGGATGGTTAATATACCTCTGCCTACCCATTAGTTGATATTGGCGTGTTTGTTTGGCTCAAAATAGTTATAATTATTTCTCGTCGAAGATTCGTGCAACTAGAATGTGTCCTATTATTATTTTACTTTCGTTGGCTTCACTAGACTGAAATATTTGTAAACACAAAAAGCTAAACGCTCGAAGATTTATAAGACAAAAATTAACTACGTGGGTACAGGTACTGCAGATAGTCGATAAATGCTGTTGGCGACGGCGGAGATAAAAACCAATAATCTACCCTCATTGGCCTTACGCCTTTTGTTTCTTATTCACTGGCTTTGTCAGAACTCTCTTTTTATAATATTTAACAGTCACGCTTTTGTGTAGCCATAGGGCGTATGTTTCCATGTGTTAGCATTGTAAAGCACAACACATTGACACGTTCACGACGTCGCGCGATCATTTATGATCATATTTACAGTTTATTTGATTCGAATCATGTGCGAGTTCTGACATGATATGGCGCGGTGTACACAGAGCGTAATCTTGTCACTTATTTGGTTATTTTCCAGATTATTACAATCTGTATGTAGTGTCTCTGACTCATAATAAATATTTTCCTATATCTTTTATTATATACATATATATTACACTAGATTTCACAATCGAAGATCTCTCACATATAATTTGTCATTCGCAGCAATACTGGAATGTTGCGGGCAATCAAAAGTAATGTCACTCGAACCCACAGAAAAAGGAATAATATTTGTTCTACTCGTATGCTCGAACTGCTGGCCTCGTAAGGCGCTAAATAAATAAACATTGCGATAATTAATAAATATTTGATGAATAATGAAAGTAAACCGTCTTGCGAAGATATTTTTGATTCCTCTTATCATCTGTTCATTAATTCCTGTTTGAATAATATATAAATATCACCAAAACTCTTCATCTATTAAAATAATGTTTGTCGGTGTTTCGTTATCGCGCGCTGTGTATAATAGGTAACATTGAGTTAAACAACTCTAGAGAAGCAAACCTCATTATCACACGTCGAAAAAAGTGTAACCACTTTTGAACTTTGACGACGTAGCTTTGATACCACTAAACATTTGACAGTAAACATATTTATGTCTCATTTACACGCGAGACAAGAACAATACCATCGCTCGGATTAGACAAAGACAAAGACATAACTTTACGATGGTGGGCCAGTGTTGACTACCGTATGAAATTTTACCCATAACAACCAAGAAACAATTTTTTTTTAAAACAATTTTGTAATAAAATAAATTAATTTAAATATTTTAAATAATATATTTCGAATTGAATGGAATAGGTATAAATAATAAAATAACTAGAAATATTTGGTTAAAAGGGTTTATATTCAGTGTAAAATCAAACTCCGCTATGAAGCATCAGTTTTGTATACAATTGTCTTTTAGACTCTTTTTTATAAGTTTGTGTGAATATTTTACTTTCATGATACAATCTTATTTTTACCTATGTATAAATAATGGCATTTAATAGTAAAAGTGAATGATCAACTTGTACTGATAATAAATAATCCCCAGGGTGTATTGCAAATTCTTTTAATATTTTAAAACACAAATAAAAAAAAAATATAAAAAATATAGGTATATATATTTTTTTTGCTTTTTATATTTTTTTATTTATATTTATTAACTTTTTTATTTTATATATATATTTTTTTTGTACAATTGTTATTTATATTTGATAATTAATTAAGAAAAATGAATGAATGAATTAATTAATTCTTTTATACAAAAGTCTCCAGCACTGCGAGCTTGGCAGAAGGTGAACGTTCAACGGGTCCCTAAAAAAAGTGATCGATTTAGCCCTAACAACTACCGTTCTTCCTATATTTTATTATTATTGACAAAATGTTTAAAAACAGTATAAAGCATATTATTTCATAAATTATAAATTCGCCCAGTAATGTGGGAAAACAAAAATGATTTTTTAATGGCAACACTGATTCTAAATTACAATTATCAATGTTTTATTTCAATTATAGCCTTATTTACGATATTATCAATACAAAAACCATAAACTTACACGTGATAAGTAATTCCGCATGATTTATTATGGTTTTGTGACCTTGAATCGCATTCTTTCACTACGCATTTACCCATTTTGGCGATTGTTACTGTCATGTGTCGCTATGTTCAACTCGGTTGACGCCACATTGAACACTGAATTGACGTTTGCTACGCATATCCCTGTGGACAGATGTGCAGTAGCAACGATTTTAGGCGGTAATTACTCATCTATGTAAGTATTATATCAATGATAGGTAAGTTAATGTTTTGTAAAGACCGTAGTATTATTTCAAATGTGCTTCAGGTTGGAAGGTTCTGAATGCCACATTTTTTTTAAAGAATAGTACTATAGGTGCGATTGATAACAATCCACGAGCTGATTCGATAGCATATTTATTGGTTAGTGAATGCGAAAAATATTACAGTAAAATAAAATATTACAAAAGCAATTCAAATTTATAAAATTTATGTTTGTGGTCCAGTTCGAAGATTGTGACAATCCTTTTCAATAACTGTCTCTCATTTCATATTGTTGAAACACTCCGAGCCTGAGGATTTCAGTGATAAAATCCTACTTAATATAATGCGACAGTTACATAAATTACTCCCGTGAAAAAACTAAATGACGAAATGGTTTGAGAACTAAACATAAACATGGACCACCTGTATGCATCATACGTTACAACAAACATGAGATCCAGATGTAGATTTTAAAATAAATGGGTCATGAAACAAGAAATAATACACGAATTATAGTTTTTTTTAGTGACTAGTTCCTCCCACACACCCACCACTGTAACTCCTGTACACCAGGATCAACGAGTTATGACACCCAGGAAGTCCCAGTTGGCAATATTATAAATCCACTTCCCTCTTTAAAAAAGCGAGAGACAAAATAAATTGAAATAGGCAAACACCTTTTTTTAAATAGGGAAACACCACGGCCAAAAAAAATATTATTGGTCCTAAGTGAGCTATATTTGATTTCTATAATATATATGGCGGAATCGCCTAAACGCACGGAAATTCACCCTAGTTGACACAAGAACCCATACCGCCCCTTATGTCACCTGTAAGCTATTCAGCATTATATTACGTTCATTATACCAAAGACTACATTCCCAGAGGATATGATGAGCAGACTGTTCACAGTTAGAGTCAGGTGTTGAGCATTGACACAATGGTGACTCGACTAATTTAAATGAATACCCTTTCCAACATTTATTTAGGGTCGCCACCGCACGCCGTGGCTGATTACTTCTATGACCAGCAGTCTGCCTGACGACAACCCTCGTTGAAAATGTTAAAGTTTTCAGACGGGACACAGGAAGCAGGGAAATTGATAAAAAGGAAAACTGGATAGTGTCAGGGATATGGAAAGCCTTGCGACTAAGAGCGAACTAAGATTAAGAGCCAAATAGTTCGAAGTGGCGGGAGTCGCGTACCCGTATATCCGCTCTGTGATTGGAGAGGCTACTGGGACGCGGACATCGTGTTGAAGACAAGAGGTGTGTTGTTTGGCAGTGTGTATTTACGTTAGATATTATTTAGTAGTGACATTTTATTGTATCACTTGCACAATATTCTGGTTACGTATTATATTCCTAAGTATTAAGGCTAAATGCCGACCTACTGCTTATGATTCAAGGAAAAATCGTTTTGTAAGACCTAAAATGCGGACCTAAACGAATTAATGATTTTAAAAAGAAATTGTATTAGCTTTATAATATTTAAACATATGTTTTAGGCTTTATTTGTTTAAAGTACCCAGTAATAACAGCAGTAGTGATAATTTAAAAAAATACCCAAATAATAACAACTTTGTCTATATTTTTAGAATTCCGTACCTCAAAAGGACTGCACGGATGGCGTAGTGGTTAAGCGGTCGCTACGCCGCTCACTACAATGCTAAGTGTTGTTGGTCCGATTCCCGATTTGGGACGACACTTTGTGTGATCCACACATTGTTGTTCTGAGTCTGGGTGTTCTTTGTGTCCGTTTCATATATGTTTGTAAAGTCCCCCGCGACACAAGATATATTCCTAATGCGGGAGTTGTCTTTTTTAAAAGAAAAGAAAAGAAACAAAGGAAAAAACGAAACCCTTATAAGATCACTTTGTTGTCCGTCCGTCCATCCGTCTGTCTGTCTGTCAAGACTCTTTGAACGCGTGGAGGTATCGAGTTGAAATTAGAAAGTATACAGCCTATTTAAGCTGTAAAAAAATCAAACTTTTAAGTTATCGTAAAAATAAAGATACGGTTATGCCGCATGTTTATGACGCAAAAAACGTATATTTCGACACTCTGAAGGGAATCAAAATTTATAGGTATGTTTTCCGTTGACCTAGAACTATGAAATTTAGCAAGTAACACCGTCTTTTACTACAAGTATAGGGCAAAATATGAAAAGTATACATTTGTAATTAAATCATAAAAACACAGGGTCTTTATACAAGGAACGGCGCTGCGGCGGTCCAAATTTTGAATTGAATTAACCGTGTCATGTGGGGTATCGTATCAAAGGCCTTCATTGGCACAAGCTTAAACAGATTTTCCATTATTTTTATGCATTAGTCTATTAGTCTTCGATGAATAATAATTCGATTCTTCTAATAATTTTGTACTTCGTACCGACGTTTGGAAAATCTTACAAGTTGCGCAACTATCACTCCAGAACTAACTTCCTTCTAAATTCGTTTTTAAAGCCAACTATTTCGCTTGTTCTACTGTATAAGATAAGTAAACCAAATGTTACGAAGCAAAACTATGAAAAGTTGCAGAAAAACCTAAAGATCTCTGCAACAATATTCCGTGAACAATAAAGCTACACGTGTACAATCAGGAAACATTGCATTCCTCGTTTATAATACGCGATGCCGTAAATTTTCATTATGGAAATGGCTTTTTCCTGAAACATTCTAAACGCTGTTCTCCCCATGACCATTTGTCAATGGCACCAAATAACTGATAAGGAAACAGCATTACATGTGATGTCGTCGTTGTGAAGCCAGGAACCCCTAAACCGAAGCGAAGGGTTCGACTAGTACACATATTATTATTTGAACGGCAGGCCTACTTCCTGAACACGTTTACGTTCTCGTAACCGGTTATGGTTTAATATTCATAATTAGATGATGTTGCTATTGCACTGTTTTGGGAACGTTTTATGGGTTTATGACTTCCGCTATATTTGACTATTAACTACATCATATATTCATAATTACGAGTATTGGGTGTATATAGGAAAAAATCGGCAAGGTAAACGAAAAATATAAGCAAACACTCATGCCTCTATCCATAAAGGAGTAGGCAGAGGCGAATTAATGGCCCATATCGACCGTCTCAGTGGTGCAGTGGTAGAGTATGCGAATGCTGTGCTGAGGTCTCGGATTCGATTCCCGGGTTGGACAAAATATTTGTAAGATCTGCAAATATTTGTTTCGGAATTTTTGTGTTTACTATGTATGTATGTAATTACAAAAAAAGTATACAGTCAATCTAGCTTTCCTAGTACAAGCTCTGCTTAGTTTGAAACTTGATGGCGTTGTGAGAAAAAAAAAAACTAATTTATTGGTTAATGTTTCTAAACAAAGCTTGTTGCTATTGACCAGGCAATTTAAGGATGTGTTTGGGAAATTCGAAGAATAATGAAAGGAAAGGTGGGTAAGAAGAGAATATACGCATGGGTTGGAAAGTTTAGTGAAGCAATAGCTTGGATAGGTCAGGGTTTCATACCTTTACTGGAGTTGGCTATTGCCGGAAGGACCGAGCCCTCTAACACAGAATTAATCAAAACAGTTTTGTGTTCACTATTATGTCGAAAGTCGCATATTAAACAAATGACAAATAAAATGTAAATTCGAAGAAAGAATTAAACATTTATTTTGAAAGTTATACACCTACGATAGTTAACACATGATCTCGGGGACGTCGCAACTAACTAAATTCTTGCAGATTATCAAAGTTCTCTTATGATTAGAAGTATATTGGATTGGCTTAGTCAAGTTTTAATTTATTTTTGTATGAAAATAGATTCGATTTTGAACAGTTTGTAGCAAAGCAGTTGAAACGAAGTACTGTAGTCTCAGTCCAGTTTCTTATTTTAAGACTTGCACAACCGGTATTACGAAGTCCTTACCCTGGCATTATCACTGGCACTCTACCTATACAAATCCCCATTTATCTTCTTCTTTCTTTTTGTCTAAAAATGATTACATTCCCAAGGAAGGGCTGGCGCCAGCGTCGCGTTAATGACACCAGCCAAAACTCTGCGTTGACCTCAAATAAATTGGGAACAGGGCCGGAAGATGATGATAAAAATAAATCAAAATACAAGATGAACATGGCGGCTAACTTGACACTCTTCAGTATAAGTGTAAAGTAATTGTTTCGTCGAACGCGGTACAGTTTTAATTCGCCCGTTGATTCGATTTTATTTGCGGATTTATGTGTTATTTAGTGCGGATCGTTATGGTGTAACATAAATATCATAATAGCAGATGTTTACGAGCCCCATAGTAACATGTCCAAGTTACGGCATTACTTTGCTCTACCTACGTAATTAATACCTACGAGTACATGTGTATGTAGAGAATTCATATCTTAATGAGCTATGACTACATATGATAATTTGTTGTAAGACGAGTCTAACTCGCCTTTTTAATCTTTGAACTTTTCAATTGTAGAATGTAAATTTTAAGGTAATAAAATAAAAAATTTGGTATTCAAATGGTATATTTAAGTGTCCGTGAACTGTCTGAACGATTTTAACGCAAGTTGCTAAATAGTTTGACTACTTGCTATCACACCGTACTATGAGTACCATAGGTCTCGTGATGTTCGGTAGTGGTATCAGGCAAGCAAATATTATTTTTCTACATTGATAAGCCTTACAGCACACAGGGAAGAGTTACTGCGGTACATATGTTATGGTGAACACAATTACGGAAACCGTGAAAGGTGCACGTTCACGGGCGCCGCTCGGCTCGGCCGCGTGTGAATCACAACTTTTATACCAACCACAAGTCTACGAGATTTACGATTTTAGCGCGAAATAGGAGCACATGTGTTGTTTAACTGTTGTGTTTAAATATTACAGCAACAAACATTGTAAGAAAATAATTTGGCAAACTTTAAAACTGTTTATAATGACTCACCGCGACGTTAAGTAATTGGAAAAAATAAGTTAGTGTCCAGTTGCAGCGGGTAGAGGTGCGCCGGTGCGGTGTGACACACGTGTTGCACTGGTCACTGCGAGCCACTGTGCGCGAGCGGAGCGGAGCTGAGCGGGCGTCGGCGCGGTCGGCACGCGTGCCCTCACACTAGCGACTGCCGCGCGCTCGGCGCTCGCTGCGCGCCACCGAGCCGACATCTACACGCGCACCACGCTCGGCACAGCACAGCACGGGGACAGCTACGGGACAGTCGGTGGTCGGTGGTGACACCCACCACAACAATGTCAAACTTTGTCATTTGTTGATGTTTTATGATTTAGTGATGATTTATTTAACGACGACTATGTAAAACCATATCGTATGTTAAATTATATTAAAATGCTTTGTCAAGATTTTATCAGCTTTATTGACTTCTTTCACAGCTTGGACCGAAGATTTGTTTTAAATTAATGTACTAATCTACACTAAACTACGTCAATATCAGAAATTTATGAATTGCGGATTAACAAACAATTTTTTAGAAGAGAAGGCCGATTCTCCTAATAAAAGATCTGCAAAAATTGAGATCCGATCAACTCTCGATCTTTCATAAAAGGTATTTTCGTAGTGACGCGATGACGTATTAAACACCCAACGTTGACTGTAATGTGATTATATCGGATTGAGACCGAAAATTGTATCGGTGATCTGCTGGTCTTAGTAATACTTAACTACGGAAATACCTTTCATGACGGTCACGAGATCGAGAGTTGATCGGCACTGAATTTTGACCGAACTTTTATTACGAGAATTAGCCTTCTGGTAACTGATTTGGTACGAATTGGTCTTTCCAAATATGACAAACACATTAAAGTTTATGAACTCTGAACTATAAAATGAGTTTGTAGCGAGTTCACAAACGAGTTTTTGTGTCACCATGTATTTCTGTGCATGAAGTCACTGTCCGTAAACGCTAATAGTGGAGGAATTTGGTTCAGTATAGTCTTTTGTAAAGGAGCCTTACATTACGATGCAGATTACTCTCCAATTTCAAAACATGCATAAATACAATCTGTGTGTTCAGAAGGTCCCCAACACAAAATGAACTCAAACTCGATTGTGTACAGTAATGCGAAGTTTACGCGCTCCGCACTGTAACGCTTGCGCCTTGAAAATATTTCAATCAAACCAACAGCGTTTAGCCGGGGCCGCCGCGTCTTGTCGCAGCGCGATAACGACCTGCATGACCAATTGCCTTTGTGTCCGTACAAACACAAATGTACTTGTGCTAAATATGATTTTTGCTAAAGACCATCAAATAGGCTCATTCAGAAAAGTTCTTTATTTTCAGTATTTCAGAATTCAGAATATAAATATATCTCTCTTGTCTTCCTATTGCCAAATTTTTTGCTTTGTATGTTTCTTTTCGTCAGCGTGCGGAGTAATTACTCTGAGCTTCAGACAGGCACTAAAGCTAAACCCCCTCCCCCCCCCCTTCTCAATCTTTTTCACTTTATTCGGTTTTTGATAGGCCTGATTCTTATGAACTCGACAGTCGGTAAAGCTAACCCAAAAATATTATTTACAAAAGGAGGGCTTATGACTTCTTATGCCTTATGCCTATGCTTATACCTTCAACTGGCAACTATAAATAATGTATGTGCAATACATACATACAAAACATTATAAATAATGTGTACATGTGTTATATCGCAGTTGTATCAAAATTATCAATAACGTAAACATAAGGATATTTATGATGTTATAAAAGATTCCGGATTAGTCCGAAGCCTATCAGATGTAACACTGTCTTTATCAGTTTATAGCAATTGTTAAACTTTTACATTTCTCAATAAACATGACATAATAATGTTTGTTTAAAATAACCTGGTTTTAAGGCGATGCCATGTACATATGTACTCGTACATACATTTCACAGACATGACTGACTGACTGACTGTCTAGTTAGACGTTGTGGAACTTGTGGATTCCATATCCATCCAGGAGTCCCAGGACCGATAATTATGTGATGAGCACGATCATTTGTTCTGTTTCTGTGTATAACTTATGTATAATATGTATATGTCTAGAAATATGTAACTATGTTTATCAGCAGTCTGGTTACATTGGTACAGGCCCTGCCTAGTTTAGAATCAGAGAGTCGTGTGTAAAGTGTCCCAAGTTAAATAGAAGTACGTACATTTGACGTTCCACTAGGTTACGCCGGCTGTCTCAACCACACGGCTTTAGGATGTAGTTATATCTGGTGATACGTACATAGGGTCTTTAGATAGTTAACATTCTTAACTACAAAGTGTCAACATCTCTGTGCCAAAACAGTTAGTTCAGAAGTATTTAAAAATTATTTATTATAAAGCCCTTTTTTTAAATCAAAGTTTGCCAATGTATATGAAAAAAAAACTACCAACAATTGCTATCCGAGCGATCCGTCGTTAGCAATTACATAATGACAAGGTACACCTCAATTACGTGTATTGTTTTTTTTTTTAAGGTCTCGCTGCGTTGTTTGATGAGGTTCCCTTTGATTTACGTTTAAAAACATGCTTTAATAGTAATCTGTATAGTAATAATTAATGACTTAATAGGCGACCGGATGGCGTAGTGGTTTGTGTAACGGATTGCTATTCCAAAAGTCGCGGGTTCAATTCCCGCTCAAGTCAAACCTTTGTGTACATGAACATTTAATGTTTGTTTTGGTGTGGGTGTGTCTATGTATAATATGTATGTATTTAGAAAAAAAAGTATATATCTATTTATGTCAGTTGTCTAGTACCCATAGTACAAGCTCTGCTTAGTTTGGGACTAGATGGCGTTGTGTGTATGTGGTAGAATATTATTATTATTATTCTCTTTATTTATTTTATATACATATTAGTTATATTTTGAACATGAACTAAAAAAAATTAATTAAAAAAATACAATCAATAATTATTCGTTTTTATACCGTCTTATCCTGTTTGCCCATGCATAAATTTTCTGCTTTAGAACGTCTATGCGCTCTGTGACACATGACATGTACTCTTGAGGACTGATGGTACTTCGAAAGACTAATGGTAAGCGCATCACTCTCGGCCGCGTATTTCCTGATCGGAAGCTAATTAGCTTGCCGATGAGTGTCCTGGTCTCAGCAATACGACTTTCAATTCTGTAGTGCCAAGCTGGTACAATAGATTTAGGTCGAGTAGTAGTTACAATTTCAGCCACATTAACACCAGCTACTCGACAAGCTCAAGCCGCACAGTATAGAATAGAATCTTCGCTATTGGCTAAATACAATCACAACAGAACCCTCCGTTCCTCAAACAATCCACTTTTGTTATGCCCCCTCGTACTTCCGCATGTGTCCACTCTTCGTTTCTAATCCAATCTGTCCTCCTCTGGAACACTCTGCCTTTGGAAATCAGAATAACACCCAGCCGCCTCTCATTTAAGACGAAAGTCCGAGCTCGAATTCTCGACATTCTGACAGATTCATCACATCCCTAAAGTTTTATGTAGTGTATTATATGTATATATCTGTTTGTATGAAACTCAGCAAGTATGTATGTATGTATATCTGTCACACTATTTCTGTCTATATCCTTAATTATTATTATCTCGTTACATATAAAACTTAATTTCTAGTCTGCCTACTCAGACATTTCCAAACCACCCAAAGGTAGATTGGGAGAAAATGCCTGTGGTATTAAGTCCGCCATTGTACAATAAATTACTGTTTGTGCAGAAAGAATTTAATGTAAAAAAAAAACCTTTATGAATGGACAAACGAGACGACCGGGGTCTATTGTTGCAATTTACATACCGGTATTCCAGAATCGCACCCTCCAAAGCGCTCCTTATCCTATCTTTGTATTCGGTAGTTACGGATATAACTTCACTCTCTACTTGTTCATCAACATCATCACTATGTGATACCAACTGAGGTGTGCTGTTGGAAACCAAATCCACGGTGTCTGGAGGATAATTAATCTATTCCGTATGTCAGAGTGTATCCTCTCAAGTACTGCATCATCCAGCAGGTGACAGCGCTGTATAGCATATCTGTGTGAGAGAGAACAATAAAATATATTATTATTATTATTATTCTCTTTATTTACTTTATATACATATTATTTACATTTTTAAACATACACTTTATAAAAAATTATAAAAAAATACATTTAAAAATATAAAAAATAGTAGACCACCGACATCGGGTACAGGGACCAAGACACCGGTGGTTAGAACTCCAAAGATAGGAACCTCCTCACTATACGAGCCGTGTCAAGGAGGACTGCCTTCTGCATCAGACCCTTGATCCAGCCGTCCAACGTGAGCCTCTTAAGGTGTTGGTCGAGGCTCTTGGCTAACAATCCGTGAGCAGATACGACTTTCGAAACAATGATCACTGAATCAACATTCCACATATCGACAATCTCGTGAGATAAATCGAAATATTTAATTTGTTTTTCTTTTTCAACCTTCACGAGATTCTCGTCATGAGGAACGGCGATATCAACAATCATTGCGCGGCGCTCTAATCGATCTATCAGTACAATATCAGGCTTATTATTATTATTATTATTATAGCTCGTACTTGAGCTGACAATCGTTGCGCTGATATGTGGACAGCTGGTTCAAGCTCTTGAAATAAAGAGACTAGTCGAACACGGTAGGCAGTAAGGTTCATTCCCAGGCCCGATAATATGCCCGCATGACATTCTCATTGATTGAATTTGTCCACTTCATGCGGCGCACATCACCACCGGTAGCGGGGACCCTGTTTGAGGACAGTGGTCCTCGGCAGTCCAAGCAGGTCGGTGGCCGGCCTCTCCTCTGCTGCAGTGCTGGTGTTGGAAAAACTCGTCGCTTGAACGACGCCTCAGCGTGCTCTGGATCTAGCTCTTGTTATCATCTCGCAGTAGAATTTCTTACGTGAAAAACATCTTGTTGTCTTGACATGACGTTAAACTTCATGCCTTACTATAGATATTCTTGGTTTATTCACTTTGGTTCTTCTTTATTATTATGAGAATGCTTTTTTTGGAACGAAGTTCCTTATCGCGCGTTGTGAAAGGGGGCTAGACGGAGAAAAATCTCACGAAAAGTTGTAACGACACTTTTTATTTTGCATTGTCACTTGTCAGTCATTCAGCGCCATCTATCGAATAGATAGGAAATCATTACTTTTCATCTCAGTAAAATTAAAATTTATGTTCTTAGGTTGAGCAAAAAATATTGTATTCGACATCATTTCTCAAGGAGATTTTACCAATGTATAAATTGTTTTAATTAGAAACCAACTGAAAAATATGTAGGTAATAGCCACTTTCATAGATGGCGTTGTAATTAAAATCGTGTCGAATCAGTTTTACTCGATCGTCACAACTTCGTTCCTATCGGGTGTCCCACGACACCACACGGCTTTTTTTTTGTTTAATTTGTTTCATTATGTTAATGTTTGTTCAGTTTGCGGTATTGTTAATATAGAAAAAATCAATCAAAAAGTATTGTAAAGAAAGCATAAAGTCGATGTACGGCACAGGTCTGACGGTATTATCTCGTGCAGTTTACTAGATAATATTTCGCTGACCGCTTTTATTAATAGCCCAACATTTATCCACGTTCACGGAACAGCGAAATATACGCAATTCATTGAAAATGTTTAAAATTCGTTTGGTAATTAATAATTTTCTAGTTTAAATAATCAATTGCAAGAAGTCTATTATTATTTTGTGAAGCTCGCTGCTTTAATTAATTTCCCCTAAATATGAATGAACCTGGCTCTAAATTCATTCAAATTATTAAATTAAATTAAATTACAAAATTGTCTATTCTTTGAATATCATAGATAAATGGAACTAGATGATTGGTTCTTACTTGAACTATTTGGGTCAAATGGTTGATCCATTTTTTGTGGCAGGTTCTCTTATTGTTGGGTGCGGCTACTCCAGAACTATTGTTAGCATCCGTTACAATATTTATTATATTTTTGAAAGTCTCGCTTGCAAGGATCAACATGTTTCTTCTCTATATGAGATATATCATGATGTCTCGCCCGCCATCAAGAGATTTGTTATCGTACTGTCTTCACTTATTTTCTTCATAAAGTGAATAAAAACTGGGACAGTATTTGTGGTAATTGGTATAAATAATTATTGTATTCAAATAAGAAAATCATTGAACAAAACTTTTTGAACAAATACTATAG
This sequence comes from Arctia plantaginis, assembly GCA_902825455.1. Taxonomy (NCBI): domain Eukaryota; kingdom Metazoa; phylum Arthropoda; class Insecta; order Lepidoptera; family Erebidae; genus Arctia; species Arctia plantaginis. The sequence continues at coordinate 6,097,040 of CADEBD010000276.1, read as the reverse complement.
TAAATAACATGTAAAATCCGAATGAAGAATTGCTCTTAACAGCACCACTCTTTGATCATCAGCTGACGTACATGGGCACCTTAACATTCTAAATATTTCTTTACTTTTTTAGTTTTTATTTTCCAGGTGCCTTTTTTATCCATTCAACCAAATATACACCCATTTAATGTAATTTTTTGTTTTTCCACAACTTAACTCCCTTTCGTTGTTGTCAAATCAAAACTTGAAACACCAAAATATCGCACTCACTAAATCACAAACATATTATATTGCAGAATATAGTTCTGTACTCAAGCAGCATCTGTACTACCAGACATACTTTCTTAACTGAATTGATGCGACGCTTCCACGATTGATTAATCCAATTTATACAAAAGTTTTGTGAAAGATGTATTTAGTCAGTTACCGGACTGTTGTGTTGTTCGTCACTCCCGACGATGAGACTACAAACAATTCTCTTTAATGGATGAAAGTTAGGGTTCAAAGTGAGTCATAAGATACAGATGTAGAGCAATGGAATCTGTAATAAATATTAAGCTGCTTAAGCTTTACGTGGAGCGTGAGTGTAGATAATTCAGGCTCTAAAGCTATCACAAACAAATGACGGCCATTTAGGTCACAAATATTTGTGGCATTTTAACTAATGACAATAATTACACATTACATATGAGTAGAAAGGCTCTCAAAGAAATTATGAACCGTCTTTGCAATCAACTTATCGCTGTGGCTTTTTTATTACAATACCCGATCACATCTTCTTGTGGCTAAAGTTTCCTCATCCATCATATCGCCACATTCTTCAGCCCAACTTGTTACATTTTTCTAAGTTTAGATAACTTTTTGACATATGAACAATTTACTTCGAAATCCTTAAAGACTTAATCAATCCTCTGATCGTAGTCTGCTTCTGTGATAGTTTATCTATGGTAAAACACTATCGCCGTTTAGTTAACGCGCAAATCCACCATGGCATCAATCATTATATGTGAACTCCATGAAAAAATTACTTTCTTGAAAGCTGTGTCCCGTAAGTACTACAGCTGATTTTATCTACTCCATTTATCGAGGGAATGTTACATTATTGACCTAGTACTACCATAACTTTAACATTGATACACAACACTCTTACAGTGTCAAGTACCTCATCCAACATTTCATTGTTCAGGTTATCGCAGTAGGCTGTTTTAGAGAGGCTCTATTGTGGTGCGAATATTCTCGACACGTCGGCGCCGTCGTTCTTCAACCTAAAGGATAACTCATTACTGGGCCATTATGTCGTTGATGTGTTGTGTGACCACGAGTAGGTGTCCGGAGGTGAGTGTCGCTCGCTTGCGGACGCGACAACGCCCTTTCAATAATGATGTCTCCTACATGTCAAGTGTTTTTGGACATTGTACTCCTTAAAACATCATTAAGATTTTTTTATAAATTCTTTATTTTGTGTTTCATTCTGCGTAGGAGACTAGTTCTATTAAACAGTATCTGTTTCACTACATTTAGTATTTTACGCAATAAAGTTTATCAAGAATTTTTAATTTAACGTTTAAAAATTAAAAATTCTTGGGAAATTTAACTGCGTCCATACTTTGTTTAAAATGTTAGCTTTTTTAAAAGGTTTTATAAAAAGTTATTGAAATTTTGTCTTCAGACAGATGGATATAAAACTAATCTATACTATTCTCATGGTACATGATTAACATTAATCATGTACCATGAGAAACTTTAGATAATTGTATTAATTATGATCACGATGTGTCATCAATTGTAGACATGTTCATTAGTTATAATTATTATAATTATTCCTCGAATTGGTCAAACTATATCTGGATGTGAACGACCATTTAACGAAATACTTTCTTAAAGTGGTTGGACACAACACGATGTGTCAACTTTATTATGATGTGGCCACCTCAAGTACATTTCAGACGTGAGTGAACACAAATTGAATGAACCTGTCCGCACAATTCCCTCCTCGCCCAAAAGTCGAGTTTGTTGGAAACTTTATTCATCTGAGAAATATTTTTCTTATTTTTATGCACGTTTAGAAAACTCCTAAATTATGTTTGTACATTAACAACCTCGGAAATTGCAAAGTTTAAACTAAATAGTGTAATATTTTCGAATGATATCAAGTAGAAGGTACTTACGTATGCAATTCATGTGAATGAATCTATCGATCACTTAAGTGGCTCGCCTTATTGTTTTACGCAAAATAAAGTTATGCTAAATTGAAATTTAACGTAATGAAAAGATGTACGAGTATATTATCAATTTCCTTCATCAGTCGTGTGATATCATCATCATCATCATCATCAACAGACTTTAACAGTCCACTGCTGGGCATAGGGCATAGGTCTCTCCTTAGAAAGGAGGTTTTGGCCTACAACGCACGTTTGTGTCAAGTTTTTCTTCTCTTGTGATACGAGTATATGTGAAATCACTATTTTATTAAAAGAATTTGATGGTGTTAAGGAAGTTTATATATATACAAAAGATAAATATTAATTAGTTTACAGTGATGATATTGCTTCAATAATACCGTTTAGGCTGAGACAACAATGTCTAGCCCCACCGAGGTAAACCACACAAACACGCACACTATGTGTTACTGTAATTACAGGTAATTTCACTAGAACGTGACACGACAAAACCTATCTACGTTAATTAATCTTACAAACATGAGTTGCGCCTGTCAGCCTGTATAGTTTAGGTGTAGTCGGTAACATATAGCTCTGGAGCCAAATAAATGAATATAAAATGCTTAATAGTTAAATGTATTGAATAATTGTTTCTACTTTTTAGTTCGGTTTGTTAAAAATGGGTTAACCTTTTTTTTTACGCGGTGAATGCTTTTCGCACCATACCCTGCGCTGGGGAAACGCAGGATTCCCTAACTCTCTTAAAGTTAGTCGCTCCTTTGTTACAAGTAGGTCATCATCATCATCCGAGCGTTAATACCTCCACTGCGTACGGTCTTCAGCATCCCACGTTGTGTGTATGATAGAGAAGGCAAACGAACAGACGTTTCACCTGATGAAAAGCGACTCCCGCTGCCCATGAACGCCTGCAAGCCAGGAGTCACAAGCGGGTTCCCAGCATTTGAGGAGTGAGTACGCTCTTTTCTTCAAGAAAAGTCGTATCGGTCCGGAATTACTGCAGACGATAATTTGTTCGACAGATTGTTTGTACGAGGCAAAAAGTGTGTTGAAAAGCGCTCAACGGTGGAATGCCAATTATCCAAGTGATGGGTTCGTATATCATCCCTTACCACGTCAAGCCGCCACCCGTTTCGTTTACAAGTAACTGCTAGATTATTAATATCTAAGGGTAATCCTCCCGCACACAGAGGCGACGCCCCTCCTCATCAGTATGATAATTGACAAATGGCTATGATAAATAGATGAGATAGTGTAATATACACTAACGAGGTGTCGATATGATTGTTTCATATTTATGATGCTTTTACCTACACGAGGAATGTCAGGGGTTAGCACAGTTGTTTAGTCAATACGACTAATTTGTGAAGTGTTGGCTAAAAGGCACTCACCGTAATAACGAGTGCTAATAAATATAGCGAATTATTGAACAAGAGTCGTTTACTCGTTAGCAATGTCCCGTTTTTAATTTTGTTGGCTTTTGTCACGCTACAACGCCATCGAACATCCCCGTTGTCAACAGGTTGCCACTTTATTCTGGTAGATTCCATACGTAGTTGTTGGTTATTATTTTACAAGACGTGAACAGAAGTTTTTGTATACCTGTTCAACCAAATTCTTCTGACGGAAAAATGTATAAAATGGCAAAAAAAATTATGCAGAAACAGTGCAGAGTTCAAAAAAATATATTGCTATTAAAACTATCTAAAAACTATCACAAAGAGGTACATCTATGCATTTATATACGTCAAACTGTCGTGTCTGGACAATCAAATAAAACAATTTGGACACGCGTGAAAGTGATCGGTATTTTGTACGTTTATGTGATTTTCATTAGTTTTTAACATTTTTTGGTTTTGCAACTTTTTGTGTTCGAAATTTATTTTAATAATGTAAAACTCATTTCAGTGACTTTCATTTTTTTTTCTTATCAAAATCAAAAAAGGTATTTTCACATACATATTAAATAACACAGTTGATATCCGCGACTTCGCCTGTGTACAGAACTGATACCTAGAGTAGTCTCTTCTCTCTACTTTCTTCCAATTATCGTATCGATCAAGTTTTACTGTCGAGACAAAAGTAGCCTGTATTCTACTACAAGGTCTTGTCTAACTTATTGCAATTGCTGACTAAATTTATTGCAATTGGTTAAACAAAAAAGGCTTTACATTCAATATAAGTTGCTCACGACACTGAGATAACGGATTACAGAGTAATCTGAAAAATAAATCATTCATGGTAAGTTTATTGTACCTAACGTATACAGTTTGAGGTAAGTAGGTATTTTCTATGTAAATGTATAGTTTCCTCTTGTGTTTATATCATAATGTTTTTGAATGATATGCTTCGAGCCGCGATAAGTTACGACATTGACTTTAATGCGACTTCATGTGCACCATTCCATTGAAAGTGTGACCACAAGGTAAATTGATTCTTTTATAGCTATGTTGCTGACCAGTCAATTTTAAACTTTATTAATTATTTAGCTGAGTCGATATTTATTTGAATATCTTGCTGGCCATCTGTTATACTATATTATTTACCGACTTGTTAATTTACTTGTTAACTGGACACTAGGAACATGAAAGAAAAATCATGAATACCAGAGGACCCGTGCTGCTTCACAGAATCATGTCGAATGTTTACACCTAGCTTCCTAACTGAATTTAAAACAAGCAATTTAAGTAAACAAAAGCTCTAAATGAAAGAGCTCGTTACAGCGACTCCTAAAGCAAACAGCGCACCTCAATTAAAAGAGATATAGAGAAAAAACGCTACGAAGACATTGGAAAGGAATAGGAGTTCAATGCTTGATTTCCTTTTTTTTTAATTTTATAGACTAGGTCAGGTATATCAAGTATATAGACGATAAACACGGAATATTATAAATATATGTGCTCAGTTAAAATATTAAATGGCGTGTACTGCTCGTATTCTGAGAAGCCCTCCCCATCGCTGGAGGCTGGCAGGAACACTCTCTTTGTACTCTTAGAAACTAAAACAATCACATAAGTTCTTTGAAAGCAATTTCCTTCAGCAAAGATCTTTCTTTTCTTTTATAAAAGACAACTCCCGCATTAGGAATAAATCCTGTGTCGCGGGGGACTTTACAAACATACATGAAACGGACACAAAGAACACCCAGACTCAGAACAATAAAAAAAAAAAAAAAACCACTACGCCATCCGTGCAGTCAAAGATGTAGTATCTTATTGACTATTATGAATCCCTGCTAATATTATTAATATTTTTATAACTCTGTCTGTTACCTTTCCACGGCTTAACTGTTGAACCGATTTAAAAAAATATCATGGAGATATTTTGATCATTATACAAGCCGCTAATGACAGGTCTCAATATGTCCGACGCAGAGAGAGGTGTCACTAAAATTTGTTGCCGAAAAAGCTTTGACTGTCCTTATGTGAAGCTAATTACTACTCAAATCACGTTAGAGTATTTCTTGAAATATCTTTTAAAGTTTTTTTAATTTTGTATAAATATAACCAAAGAATGTATACACTCTAAGCATACGGGCTCGGACATTAGGAATACTAGTTTTGTGAAAAAAAATGTGTTTTATAAACAATTAAATACTTCTTTAATGAAGTTTATACATTTATTTCATTTTAAAAACGGAAAAAATAACTAAACGGAATAAATACAGAAACACTACACTACAACTACTAATACAGTTAAAATTCTATTTATTTCTATAAATAAGGTAGCAGTTTGTGTTACATTCACGTAATGCTATTACCTCTGTGGTGCAGTGGTAGCGTATGCGACTGCTGTGCTGAACTCTCGTTTTCGAATCCCGGGTCGGACCAAATTTTTGTATGAACTGCAAATATTTGTTTTGGAGTTTGGGTGTTTTCTATGTATAATATCTACGTATTTACAAAAAAAAGTACATAAGTATTCTATAAGTCAATCTAGCTTTCATAGTACAAGCTCTGCTTAGTTTAAAACAAGATGGCAACATATTTCGGAAATATATTATTTCCGAAATCTGATGCCAAAGTATTAAAAAAAAAGTTCTGCGGTCAGGTGGCTCGGTTTGCTGTTTTATAATTACTTTTGTATGAATATTCTCCGCTTCCACTATAAAAAATATTTGAAGCTCTTAAACTATGTTTGGGGGAAGGTTTTGTTGTCTCACGCATCGACCGAGTTCTACCCAAACACATTCGATCGGGTTAATATCCGGATCACGTTCCGGTCACTCCATTCAATTAATGTTCATCCTTTTTAAGGCTTGTTATTAAGTGGCCGGCTCGGCTTCATGCTCTCTGTCACGGTATGTAATGAATCAATATTTTTGTGACAACTTGTTATTATATCAATATTTACTTACTATACATTGTCTCTGTGCTCCGACGGCGAAGGACCAGTGTGTCGGGTACTTTTTAATAAAAATGTGTTATGTATACTGTGTGAAATCTCTTTTAGTACAGGCTGTGCGGCGCAAAGTAAGATATATATATATTAAAAAAATAATCTGGCCGGTTTTCCATCAGGATAAATCGGGTATAAGTTTAAAAGAAAAAGTACTTTGAAACAAAATGAAAATGAATGAAACAAAACGTATGTTTATGTCAGATTCTGGTATTCCCAACGACTGTGATATACCTAGATACTTGTGAGTGTCGTGGGTTCGATCCCCACATGGGACAACTTGTTGACAAATTGACAAATTGTTGTTCTGAGTCTAGGTATTCATTGTGTCCGTTCCGTGTATATTTGTACAGTACCCCGCGACACAGGATATATTCTTAGTGCGGTAATTGTCTTCCTTTAAAAATAAATTATTTCTAAAATAATCATAGACACGTAGTAGGTTGAACTACTTCATATAAATCGAGAGAGGTAGCAACTTACGAAAGACGACCACCTTCAAATGTTTATGCTGATGCGAATAACTGTGGTACTTTGAATTTCCTATAGAAAGGGCCCGGTCCAAAATTAAAATTAAATGGCCTGCCCTTCGCCGTGAACGAATCAGGCGAGTTACCCGATTCAGTTTTTATAATATACTTGCTGTACCCTACCACGCTTCACTGTGGCACATTGCGGTAGCAAACAATAGATAAAAACCATATTTGAGGCTTGTTGTATATTGTGTCAAAGTTTGAACTGAATCGGTGCAGAACTTTTTGAGTTTTTGAGGCGTACACAAAAGAACTTAAAATTTTTGTATATTTATATAAATTATATATGTATAGATGATGACGACTCTATTGCCATAAAACCAAAAGCGCCTGTGTCAACAACCGTTGCCACAAGTGCTATCGCAACTAACCCCGTTCAACATCCCTGTAGCTTTTATAATAGTATAATTCACTACTCCACACTGACACTACGTTAGTAGTAGGTATTAGTACGAGTAGCATCCACATTGCACCCGTGCGAAGCGGGCGGCCGTATCGCTAGTAATTATACTGCTCCGTTGATATCAGGGCGTACGTCCCGACCGCGATCGCGGCGACGCCGGCCAATTTGCCCTCACATTTTAAACCTCTAATATCTTCTAAGAAATTTATTTTAATGATATGATATTGAGAACAATTTTAGTCTAAATTAAATGCACAGCGTATCTGACGTATTTAATTGGATAAGAAATAATAATGTATTCTGTAAAATTGCTTCGTAAATAAACCATTATTATGTCGTAAAATTAAAAGATAAAAATGGTTACTGTGGTTTATTCTTAGGAGATTCCTGTACTATTGCGGTTTTTTTTTTGTAGATCTTTCTAAGATATACAATTCCATAGTACATTATTTTCATCTATTTCGTAAGGTTTACCCAGGGTTTGCAATGTAAGTACACAAAAACATGTTTTTATCACAAATCTTTGAAACTCTCAGCTTTTCTTTGGTATAACATGCATGTATTATACATATAAACCTTCCTCTTATTAATCAATCTCTCTGTTGGTAAAAACCGCATTAAAATCTGTTGCTTAGTTCAAAAGATATTGCGAGAAGTGCGTGAGTACTATAGCAAAAAATTGTCGGAAAAAAGTCTTGTTACATATTTTTCGGTCCAGCCCCCAACCGCTCAGAGCGTACCTAACCTAACCGAACTTCGTTCCAATAACTTTGAGATAAGGAATATCAGTTATAACGATAGACATAATCGATTACAAAACTAAAGTAAAGTATTAAAAAAATAGGGATAAGCGGAAGATAACGGAGAACTGTTACATTTTAATAGGTACTCGTTCGCCTCTCAACTCCACTTCAATAAGAGTTATACATTTTATTTATCTCCTCGAACTCTCAAACGGCATAATAGCCTACGCTTGAACGCTTCAAAATATTAAAAGAGAAATAGATATTCAGAAAAACTTGTTCAAATTGTAGTGTAGTAGGTTTTAAAGCGCGCTGTGTTCGCAGCACCGTGAGCTGATGCTTATGAATAACTTTATTGTTATGACGCCGTTAAATATGTAACTCTTATGTTATGATGATGCACGAACACGTAACAGATTCACAAAGGACCAGATGTCTTTGTTCGTATTCACCGTAGTTAGGTGTTTTACAACCTAGCTGTATCTTTATCTATTGTACTGTGGCGTTAATAGGGTTTTGAAGATTTAGTTTTGTTATTTGCTAAATTCGTATTTTATCCTGTAGTTTAATTAATTATCTATCGGTTGTAAGTCGCTTGTATCAAATAAACAACTTATAACCGACAAATCTACGGATATACTCGGTGCATGTTGAATGAGATCACAAATGTTCGAGAGCATAGCGTGTGGGCAATTTCTTTATGTATTTAAAAAGGTACTGTTGAGGTTCATGCCTCGCATTCCATATTTACAATCTAAAGACTGTGTTTTATCTATTTATGTAATGGGTTACTGGAATTCCAACGAGCTGTTTATTAGAAATTATCTATTGAACACAGCTAGTATCTACGATTTGCTAGACTCCTCAGACGGGATACTGAGCTTGCCATATTCGTATTCAAGATTAATTACCGCTAATAATAATCTAATGTCGAACTGTTATAATATTCAGCAGGAAACACAAGCTGTTCTCAACAATGGATGTGTCGTACCGTAGTAGGACACGGCTATTGTCACGGACGTCGACAACTCGGATAACAGTAAGTTGCGCAGCCGGCCAAGGCTCGTTAGTGTCACTCTTTCACAATATATCAATGTGGTGTATCCCTGTGATGGGTCTAGCATTTATTGTGTTTGGATATCTGTGAAGTATTTCATACAAATAATGTACAAATTACAAAGAGTACAGAGTAGACAGAAGATAAGTAACGCGAGGAACTTTCATTTAAAAATACCTGTCGAAATATTTCTTAAGCATTATGTCAACAACCATAATAACATCGCAGCGATTGCTTTTTCTCTAAGGAAGGAATTTGACAAATAGCTCAAATATTTGTTTATTAAACAATATACAGTACCTGAGTTTATTTTACTTAGATATGATGTGTGAGGTAATTTCTACCAAGTCTTACACCGTTTTAATAATTAACAGGCTTCTAAACGTTCTGTGTTGTGTTTTTGTGACCATTAACCTAGTACTTTATTGTCTCATTTATTTTTTATATCACGTAGCATGCGCCATTTTTGAACAACATTTGTGTTACTTAAGTGGATAATTTTGGTAGTATAATTAGCACATAATATTGTACTTAATAATAATAATGATTTAAATTTGAATAATTTAATATTCTACGACTGTTTATCATCCTAATTTATAAAATTTGCTGTCATATAGGCTTTTGTATTTTTTTTGCATATGATACTATTGCGCCATAGGATTAAATAGCTCGATTGATCCAGAATGGAATGGAATGTGGAGGACAGCGCCATCTAGTATCGCGTAGAGTACAACTATTGTGATTGTGATTAATAATTCTGATACTTACATCGCTAGATGGCGCTGCAAGTAACGAGTAACTGATTCTGGAATATTCTTATTTGTCTGGAACGGACTATCGAATATTAGGGATCATTCTAGTAAATTCGATAGCACTATAAAAGCGGAGTTTGTTGGCCGTACGGGACAGTACCGTTTTATGACATAGCAAGTTAACAGCGAAGCGAATTTCTAGTGCGTCTAACGAGTTATATAGTGATTTCTTCTTTGTAATAATGAGTGTTTGTAATTACAGTGCAATAAAAGTAATTAACCAACAACTTATATTTACTATATACTCGTACCCGCTCGTAACAATACCCTCGAGCTGAGTAAGCAGCTTGTTATCATGTCGGTCGCCTTGTTATATAAAGACCTTTATTAAGTAGTGCACTTACTTACATGCTTACTACCCAACTACAAGGAGAGAAATGCGACCCATTTTTACGGTTCAATAATAAGTATCGGATTTTTGTTACTTTCTTTAAATACTCATTAGGATTTTGTTATACTCTGAATACATCGTAATGGGGTATTCATGTTACTACTACATGCAAATGCGTAAATTTGATCGATGTCGGTTACTCAATTATGCTTGTAAATCTGTTCAATTTACAAACTCATATGTTGAACAGATTTTTATTAAATTTAGCACAAAAATAGATCTGAAATGATAGATCTTATAGTCTGGAAGATTGCACATAGAGTGACATTATCACGGTCAGTTATTGACAAAGTTGACGTCAATTTTTTTATCTATTCTTTTTCATGTCTACGGCTACAATTTACTGTTATACTATTACTGTGGAAAAAACAATGAGTCATTAGCGAACACCCAAAAGAAACCAAGAGCCATTAGACCTACGGTACATAGTAATGTACTTTGAGAGCTTGAATTCAATTAATTGCAAAATATATTTAACTAACTATAATAACCCTCCTTAGTTGTTTATTTGAAAATCTATAACAAAGTCCTAAAACGACTCAGTGCATAATCAATTAGCTGTTTTGATTAACTTTGAACAGTTATTTACAAATTGTCTTTTGTACAAAATACTTTTAAGCTCTACCGCTCGAAGTACTGAAATTACTTCCAACGCGCCTTTTATTATCGGTACGACCTCCAAGGGAAATGTCGTGTCAGTTAGACCCGGCTCGGTGGCGCCCTCTCTAACAAAAGAATACCTTACAGCTGTGATGGCAATAAGGAAGGTATTGTCATGGTAATATGTCTTCAAACGTCACTAACAGATACCCCATCGTATGGTGAACGATGATATACACCTACGTTATATGTTCAAGTCTAGGATAAATATAGCTATTTAATAGAGCATTATAGATTGTGTGAACTAGCGTTATTTGGTTGCGAAGCGTGGTTGAGGCGAGTAAAAGTGGCAAAATGTACACATAACTAATTGATTAAAAAGTTAAAATGATGTACATAGACAAACTTTGAACGTGTATGATATATTGACATGTACTGGCCGAGAGTGACAACATGCTTTTGTAACCCGAACAAATAGACAGGAACATAAAAAGGAACAATGTGGAGTTGGTAGAAAACAAAATGGAGGAAATAGCCCTGTCTGATTACACATGGCCTATTAAGAGATTTCTTTGAACAAATCCTCATCTTATAATTTTTTTACACATTCACGTCACGGTCACGCGATTGTTTGATAATTTTTCCCGTCTTATGCATCTTTACAAGTAATTGAAATAATTCTGTAAAATAATTTAGTACGAATTAGCTAGTAACATGCCAATATGACGGCCGTATTATTCAGTTCAATCTTGAAAAATCAACAAAATCAATTGATAATTAGAATTCTCAGTCAATTTTTGACCTTTGATGAATAATCTTTAGCCCCCTAATTCATGACGTGGTTAGTAGATAAAGAATTGAAATGAATCGGTCCTAAATAATATTTTTTTTTTGTTAAAATCACCTAATTTTGCCGGACCACGTTTTGTTACAAAACTATAAAAGTTGACTATCTGTGTAATCTATTGTTTTCTTCAATATTGATATAACGCTGCTAGTACGGCGCGTCCATAACAAAGATTACGAGCTGGAATATTTGTAGTAGCATATTTATAAGCACTAATCAAACTTTCCAGCTATATAAACTTAAACCAATGATGTATTTTAAAACTTTGTTTGAGTCTAGTATTTTTGTAATGTGCTGATCATTTTTATTACTTGTACTTAGTGTCTTTTGCTTTTTTTAAAATAATTAATAAATGATGTTAAACATCAGGAGGTCATCGTTGAGTGTATGTTTTGCGACATCTTAAGTATTTGTAAATATTTAAGTAAGAATTACTCTATATAAATATTGAACCTTTACAAGTACCAAATTGTACTCGTAAAAATATAATTCAGTACAAAAAAAATATTTTGGCCTATCAACGCAACAATAATCTTCATATGACCGAATGTTAGATTTTAATTGCCTGTGAGACAAATCGCATAGATACGAATTTTCAGTTTTATATACTTAAATATAAAATTCATTAGAGTGGAGACGGTGATTCAATCAGCGCCTCGTACAGAGGTGGGTGGCGTAATGAGTCAGCGCGGGGGGGGGGGGGGGGGGGGGTACGACGACGGCGTAGACTGTTATTCACTTCACATATTGCTAGTAGACTGTAAATATATAATACTTTTGATACTTTCTGTCTGTCGGTCATTTCTTGATACTTTCTCTTAAACAACCCTGAACTTGCATGATTTATTAGACGTAGTTTCACCTGCGTCTATTGCCACCGTGCCGTCCCACATACATATAGTATAACTTTTTTCAATTAAAGTAATCAAGTCCGACTGGTAGAGCCAGAGATGAGAATACTAAAAAACAAATAATCAAGCTAGAACTACTTCAGCCTGATTATTATTAAGCGGCTTAAAAAGGACGCGTTAAACGGTTGTTCAATCATTTTGGTGCCGAGGCAAACATATTTAGCAGTATCACTTCCAAACATAGGAACATTGTGCCTTGCATTTGTTGATATGTATCTGGTCAACTTTTTTCTTAAGAGTCCACTTTGTCTTCTCTTTCTACCGAAATTTATCTTGGTTTAACCTTGACTACCGGACCTTACCAGAATCCGTGTGGTGACGGATTAAGAATACAGAATGTCACCACCCCTACCACCCCTAAACTACGTAGGATAACAGCACTGCAAAGAGAAGGAAAACTTGACACAAACCCTATTTCAACCATCTCCTGGCCAGCGTGGTTTAGTAGACCAAATCCTCCTTTCTAAGGAGAGGCCTGCGTCCAGCAGTGGACTCTTAAAGGCTGTTGATGTGATGATGATGTGAACCTTGACTATAGTAACTTTTATACTTTTTAGTTCCATGATAATGTAAGTACGTGGAAATGTCAGACAAACCGAAGGTGTGGCGAGCCTATTAAATACATAAGTTATCGCTTTACTTGCCATCAACATAATTATTTGATCCCGGACCAACGTTCCAGCATCATTTTTCTCCTCAATTACTTCGCATTTTCCCAATAATTAATTTAATTTCGCATCGTTGAATAAATATTTTACGTTATATATTTTAAAATTCCACGCAGTTACTGTAGCAATAATTAATTAATCTACGAATTTAATAATTCATACAATTACAAGTAATGCATAAATTGCTTTAGAGCATTACCGACTACGAATATTATGTGTTAACATACGAAATATTACGGCAGCTTATCAGACTACTACTACACATTCGTATTTTATTTAGGCTTCGATACGACCGAATGAAGGAAATGAAACCCTTACAGGATCACTCGTGAGTTTGTCTGTTCGTCTGTCACAGCCAGTATTTACATGAATGGTTCGTATTTCTAACTAAGAATTTTGAATAAACTCATTTGAATATGCCGTGACCTCCTCGTATTAAATTGTGGTTGAGGATTGATTCAAGATGAGGGAACGCCTTATACAATACTTAGCTCTTTTGAAAAGCAAGGTGCTAATAGACGTAGATTCTGCCCGACAAGCTTCCGCCTCGACGCCTTGTCAGTTAAAACAGCGTTGCCGCGCCGGCAGTAAACATTATTTTAATACCCCTTTGAAGATTATAATTATCATCTCTTTTAGCCGGGTCATGGCCGATTCATAATTTAAACATTTTGACCAAGTTTCTTTGTAGTGATTTGTAAGGCAGTTTAATGTACTTTGTGTAATACGCTTTTTAGTAATATTAACCATCACTAACTGACACGGGTTAACGAGACTGGTTAGCTAACATGGTGAGTATGGCTAGTTTACTCAAAACATTATGTAACAATACAAAACTTACCACTTCCACTTATTAAACCAATCGAAGCCCATTTTTTTTTAAATTAAACAATTACTTTCTCAATCATACGGTTCAAGGATTGTGGCATAAGTGTATTCTGGCATGTCAAAGTGAGACTATCAGGTGAAGAACGCAAAAAGGATGTTTATTACACACGCCCTTATCTGCACAAGCACTTATCTGTTATAAAACCTTCACATATTCCTATTTATATACAAGTAAGAGGGGCTTCTCGCTTAGATTTATGGCCACTTTAAAGAAATTCGTAACGAAAAGTGTGTAATACATGTTCAGAGGCGATGTTCGGTGAACGCTCGGCATGATATATTAGCGCACGTATTGGATTCATCTCAAGAGATTTATTAAGGTCAATGTCACTGTCTTTTCACAAGCTTTCCTCGGCTTTTCACGACTTTACTCGTAAGATCTCGTTTATATTTAAACTTAATGATATACATTAATGATAAAATTGATATTGGCTTTACTACGTGAGCGGCACTTTATTTTCTTTAGAAAAATGTATGTACTATATACTCGTCTCAACCTTTGGGTATGTATGTATGATTATGTACTGTTAACGCCTACGATCATGTTTTGTCTAACCAAAATCTAAAACAATTTTTAAAGTACTCTCCACCAGCCTTAAATCAAAATTTTGCTTGCGTTTCTCGAACGCTTCACTTGGCGTTGTTTTTATTTTAATTTTAAAAGGGACATACGAGCAGACAGCAATTTGCAGTTTGTTTCGTTTTGAAACAGCCAAACTGTCGACTGACGCTTTGTTGCGGGATCGTATTGATAAATCCAGTAGTTCTCACCTGTCACAATGTCGTATTTCATTTTTCATTGCCATCACGTTTTCCTCGAAAGACGACCATTTCTTTCTTCATCCCCCAAAGATAGACGACCGCGCTAGAATTCGTTATACCGACGGTAGATGGTTGCTTTGGAAGGACCTTCATCCATAAGGGCCATATGAAATCGACCAAATCACTCGTCTGGGAAATCATAAAAAAATCATGGCACGAAATTTTCTCGACGCAGATCTATTTTTCATTGGGACGCGATTATTTAATTTAGCTCCGAAAAAAATATGCAGGGAAATTTTAAATTCAAACTAGTAATTTTATTTGTAAATAATCACATTTTTAAAATAATTATAATCAGCCATAGCTTCATTCATCAAAACTTCTTTTCGCCATACATTCTGAGTGGACTGGTACATCTTCACGTTTACCGACAAAATATTATTTACTTACTCTTACAACGCGCTAGCAAATGAACCAAAAAATAGTATAAAAGTACTTTACGGATATTGAACAAGTAAAAGTTTTTTTTTAAGTTTTTCTTTGAACTAAGTGAAGCCCCAAATATGTATAAATTAAAGCATATAATCTTGTATTCTTAGTTGTGTTCCTACAAAGTGTCACCCACCTACCTACGTTGATCCCTATATCCGTTTCCTGTCCTCTAATCACGACAGAAACCTGCGATCAACAAAAAATTTCTTGTGTCCCTCCCACAACTCCGACGCCGTGAACTCCTCCCTTTTTGTGCAAGTAGTACTGCTCTGGAATGTGCTCCCAGGATGTCCACAAACCGTTTCGCATTTAAATAGAATGTACATGAGTACTTTCTCGACGAGATAGCGGAAGTACCTTAACCAATAGTACACCTCCTTAAGTTCAAGTATTCACAGTGTACGCACATAAAGAATATACATTTATTCATATTTATGTGTAACTACATTATATCATAATTTATAATAAATGTAAAGTTTGCTTAGTTTTATATGCCTATTGATAAAAAAAAAATATAATCTGGGACGCCAACTGTAACCTCGGTGCAACCTATAAGATTTCTACACCACCTAAAGGTTGGCTGGTAGAGAATGCCCAGGAGTGAGCGCGATCTGACTGCATCACACCAACGAGGTCGGTACATTACAACATTATTAGATTCACAAGATCCACTTCGAAAAATGTAAATACTGAAATGTATCCATTTTCATCTTAAACGTAATTTATAAAAAGCTTTTACATCCATATTTTATGATTTTCATTATTTATGTGAACCGTAATTTGTTTAGTTGTTTGAGTTATATTTTTAGTTTACTGTTAACAAAGGGTGCGTTAAGCAGGGTTTAAGCGTTCAGGGTTAAGCGCTATCTTGCTTCTGGCAAGTTTATTCTCTTTGACAGGTGAATAATTTACTTTATTACGTCTAATTAGTACAAAGGTGTTTTAACAATAAAAAGAAAAGAAAAACACAAATTGCCTTACATTTGCAATATTGACAATAGTGCCTTTTATTTCGTATTTAAATACACGGTTGTAGTGTATTATCTATGTATCCATAAAACAAGCAGTACCATTTCTGTTTCACAAATCTTCGAGAACTTCAAAAAAAACCACAGGTATAATCTTCACAAGATGGAAGTTCAGTGAGCCAACTAAAAGTTACGACTTGAGACGCTATCGTTTAGAGACTCAGACATCACTATTAGTACTGTTAGATATTTAATAAATGACAGATAATCACTATTGTGTTGCGTTACTCGTAGTTACATAACTAATAATTTAATGCGCGTATTAATGAATCTGTATAAAATCTGAAAGATAATAAACAATCCTCTAATGAATACTTTTATTTGTGGTGAAACGGCAAGATATTTCAATTCATTGTAGTGAACAAAAGGTTCATTTATGAGAGTATAATCAACGTGTTTGCGGAAAGAATTGCGGCTCCTCAGTTAATCTGTGAATAATAACAGATAGACCTTTTTATTTGTAAAATCTTTTAGACCAGATTTAGACTGTAAACAGTCTGTTCAACCCCTCATAAGGACTTAATGCTGTTTTAATCAAGAACATAATTGAAAAGTAGGTCCTTTAAATCTGATTTTAATAACGAATCAAATATTTGTTTCCTATATAAATATAAACAGTCTTCCTTTGTAGGTATTATTAAATATTATTAAACATTACATAAAGTATTCAATAAATAAAACATAAAGAAATACATATAATGAATATATAAGGTCCATCGCTGAACAGAGGCCTCCCTCAATTGCGATGTTTTAAGTTGGTATAACGTAGTCTGTCCATCTTGTAATAGAACGTATTGGGCTGTGCTGTACAATCCATGCTCTTCACTCTAGAATATTTCGACCAGATTAATTTGCCAGTTGAATAACTAAAAATCTCATACAATCCAAAGCTTTGGCAAATTCTTAAGGAAATCATTAAAAGTATCAAATAGTCTCACTAGGTTCAAAAGAACTGATTTATTTCTACTCTGATTTTTTATAATAAGAGAAGTATTCTAAAAATGTTTTTTGAGCGCTTGCGCTCACCGGTAAGAGCCCTTTGGCTCGTATTTCAACTGGATACTGGGCAGGTCACGCAGAGGCCAGCGACGTTTCCTAAAATTATGGTCTTTCTTACATGGTTTACGGCCAACCAACGTTAAACGGTTGAGTCAAGTCGTATGTTGGCTTTTTAGTGATGTAATACTAAAATAATTTAGACACACCTGAATAAATTACTTTTCTTAACTACCTATTATACTAAACCAAATTTTGAGTAAAGCTTTGTGTAGTTCTTGACAATCTGTTCAGGTATTTCTTGGGAACATATTTTTTTCAAATTTTGATCCCTGACGTTGTGCATGTACATATGTTATAATGCTCGGTCAAGTGCAGGCATGTGTTTTCCATCCATTATCCTTACCCTAGTTTATTTTCTTTATTTGTCCCATCTGGAAACGATTATTATATTTCTAAGGAGGGTTAGCGTCAGGCAAGTAGCCATCAGGTATTGAAAGAGGCCTATGTCCAGCAGGACAGACTGGGATAGCTTGATGACGGAGATGATGATGAAGTAGCCATCGATTAAAGAAATCGGCCAAAATCTTGGGCACTGTTACACATTGCGGCCACCTCCATTAGAAATGGGAAAAGAGTATGAATAGGGTTCTTCATTCTTATTAACTTATCAATAAACGAAATCCTGTGACTAAAATGATCGGGACAGCTTCAGGTAATCCTCTCTCGCCCTGCCTTTAGTTAACTCTTGTGACGAAACCCTCTGTCTGAAATGAAATCACTATACATATAATATTAACTGTTCCAAATTAATATAACTCTGTAGGAAAAATGAAGCTTCAGACGAGCTTGTATTGTAGTCAGTTCGGTTAAACACAATGTTTGCTGAGCGCACGGATGAGTTCTTTTGTAGACAAAACCAACATTCAATGTATGCATTAGTCGAATGAATTGCCATTGTCCGAAATGAGATCTGAAATATTTATAAACGACCTTTTATCATACATACACTCACAGATCGTATCTGGAGAAAACCTTTGTACTGAGCACACACTTTGAAATTATAATAAGGCTTGAATGTTTTGCTTGATAAATCATTTTGTGAATATTTTAACTTGTAATTGCTTCATGGAAACTTGTCTACCGCCTCCAAGAAACACGAACTGCGAAAAACTGAAAAAAATAGTTTAAAAAAGCTTTTTCGTAAATTTTACCACATGTTTTGACCTTTTATTCAAAGCCTGTGATTATATGAAAAATATATAACCTAGTATACTTATTCAAACACATTATATACTTAAGATGCACTTTCTGCTATAGGTGCTAAGTTAGACAACTGAGTGGAGCATGCACGCAGGCGGAGTGAACAGCGACCCATGCAACAACAACCATTAGGGGTTTGCAGCGCATCGGGCTAAGGATATTTGGCTTGTCAGAGTCACTCTTCGAGAGCCTTCGTAACGTAAATAAGTTATAAGATAAATTAGGCTTTTAGCACTAGATGATTGCGAGCGACTGGTGCCTCACATTATAAACAGCCTCTAATAGTCCGCTGCTGGACGTAGGCCTCTCCTTAGAAAGGAGGATATTTTTTTTTGACGGGGTGGAAAACCCCCTTCGGATCTCCTGCTCCTCGGGGCTAGGAGCTAGGAGTATGTGGTGATTCCACTAAAAACCATCTCGACGGCCGGCCTCAGGTGCCCTACTCTGGGAGGATCTGGACCATGTTATTTCAGGTCCTCCCCGAATTGACACCATGCCGAGTCAGGCCCTATCCCAGGGGAAAAACACTTCCCTCCTTAATTGCGACGTGGCGGCCCAATTTCGTCTTAATGCAATCAGGCCGCCATCCTATCCCCTACCGCAGCATTTAATCTGCCACCAGAGGTCCCCACTCTCTGGCAGCCCGCGGCCTCGTCGGCGGGTGGTATGGTCGCCGACGGGATCGGCCCTCTCCCGATCCCGTTAAGGAGGTTTAAGCCTATTATACCACGCTGGCTAGACGGGTTGGTATAGAGTTTGTGTGAAGTTTTCTTTCTCTTTGTAGTGCTGTTGTCTTTCTCTTACGACACCCACGGGATGAATGGGGGTAGTGACACTCTGAATTCTTAATCCGTCACTACACAGACTGGTGCCTAAACAAGGCGTTAGCCTGTATTTCAGGTCACTAGGTCTGCATTCCAGGTTTACTTTCTATTTTATTTTTTACTATATGGAGCAGATTGTGCTAATTGAAATCTATTTTACAGGTGGTGTCTGGGTTAGCTGTTTTATATCATGTTACCACTAAGTCTGATTTTGTGCTTTGACGTGACGTGGATCCTGATCGATCGGTGTGATACCACGAGCTCACTTACCATCAGGTGACACGTCTGCTCGTTGGTATCCTATGCCATATAAAAACATTAGCTACGATACTCAAGTGGCCGTAAATCAAAGCCGTGGCTATTTTCTTCTCTCTCTATTCTAATTTATTACTAATCTCATTAGTTTAGTGTGATGACTTCATCACTCGGATTGCAGTTTAATGTCCTTTGCCCGGGGCCTTCTGGGCGATAATGTAGATTCTTCCATCAGTTTTCCAGGATAAAAATAGCCTATGCGCTAGTCTAACCGGTAGTATTATTTTGCGATTAATTTTATAGACATTCATTCAGATTTTTTTTCTGACGTGATTAAACAGTAAACCTCATTCCAATCTTGCTTATAGCAGTAAGATGAATTACAATATCATAGGTCCTTCCCTATCGTATAGAGATCAGACCATACGTGGCGAAATAGGTGTTGTTTCAACACATAGGCATTAAGCATTTTTTCATAGTTGATGGTGTATGACGCATTCGCTGACGAACAAACGGACGAGCCTCGTTCATTTAGTTGATTGCTATCTGTTTGCACGCGACACCCCTGTACTTACCTATCGTGGCTCTGTACATTCCTAAGGCCAACTTTAATGTGAATTAAATTATAAAACCACTTTTAACATTTTAAAAAACGCAACAGATTAGGTAAGTAAGAACGTTCTCTCTGACGAAGCCCCGGTTAAGTGGTTTCATAACAGATTTTTTTTGGTTATGATTGGAGACTATTCCTTGGAAACTCTCGCGTGTCTCTTGTGCCAAGCTTACCTGGCATCACCGTTGCCGAGAGCTACGCAACAATCAGTACGTCTTTTCTAATCGTCCTGATTACTAATTTTTTACTTTTTCGATTTATCGACAACTTTAGCCTTTACAACTTTTCTCCTTCCTCGGAGCCATTTTGCCCAAACTAGCTTGGGGTCTACTTTATGTCGACTATGACACGGCTGAACTTCAATTTTTTACGCGGAGCGACTGCCATCGGACTTGCACAACCCAAATAATAGGCGATACAGATGTTCTGTAGAAATACTGTTGTCGGACTTTTGAGTGCTTCAACTGCCCGTAACGATTGCCACAGATGTTCGTATGGCAACCGGAACCGACTGCTCAACGTAACGAAGGGTCTCGATGTGTTAAGAATGGTCACCCATTTATAGACTAACCTTATGCTTAACTTTGTAATCGGTCACCACTTAACCACGGGGGGGGGGGGGGGGTGGTTAAGTGGTAACCGATTACAAAGTTAGTAGGTAAGTAAAGTAAAGGTAGTCTAGACATCACAACTTTTATACGTAGTGTATTATACACTACACACATTAACATCAATGGGTATTTAAAAAAAGTCGAACTTTACTAGGTGACGATAAATGATGAATCTGGGTAACGGTAAAAGTTAGACTTACCGATAGTAGCACAGGGTAGGTAACACAATAATGTTATTGGACTAAAATTATATATTTAATCGAACTGTGGACAATGAATATTTCATAATTGAGATTAGTAATAAAAAGTTCTCCATCCTCGAACCGAGCCGTAAATTTTCTAATTATAACATTTTCCATTTGATACGTACCGTGACGGCCATTTGCACACTATAATTGCTACTGCGAGTTATTTCAATTAAAGTGAATCAATTTATTATTCAATAATTATAAAGCAATCCTCACTAAAGGATTTTAATTTTTTTAATAATTTAATACATATTAAATTTAATAATTATCGACAAAATCAACGTTTTGTAGTTCAAAGTACTTCATTTCCTTATTAAAAGTGAGACGTTTTTCACCTTATAAAGTGACAATCACAGTGACTGAAGGCACGCTTCTTTGAACATTATTTTCATTATTTCACTTTGTTCTGAATTCTTATCATGATCTCTTAAAGATTTTTTTCATATTCGTAATACGAGAAAATACTCACAGAAAAGGATGAATTTCTTAACTCCAAAAGACTATAAATATTTAGAGTTTTGCAAAAGTGAAACTTCTTTGAATACGAACCGTCACACGTAATCTCTGAGGGTTACTTTTCGGGAGCACCTTTATTATTTAGTCCTTTCAAATCACACTCACGTTAAGCAAAATTACATTGAAAAGGTTCATCTTTGTAACAGGTTATCCTAAACACTTCTTTCCATTCATCGAAGTGATTTTATTTTAGTAAAAAAATAGTTAAATACTACGTATTGGAAACCTGTTGAGAGATATATACAAACAACCAAATATATCTAGAGTCGAGGGAACAAGTACATGAGATGAATACTTGCGTACATGGATCTATCGTAACAATAAGATCCATCACATCCGCAGACGCGTATAGCTCGCAGGAACAGGAAAACGGTACAAAACAAACATTGACATGAATCGAGAGCTCCCCTTTGCTTACGTACCTCTTAGTGAGGAATCTGGCTGCAGAATTATACACTCCATTAGAAGACGCCTACCCTTCGAAACCTTTACACGACACGATATTTCGAGCTACTGTTACAGAAAGTGGACCTCGTTTTCTTGATACATTCATGTAAGTCTTAAAAGTATTGAAACAGTTAACGGATTACTGTGGTAACTTTACCTACTTCTTGAGACAACAGAACCGAAACGTCGTCTCGTCGGACTAATGACAAGAGAACCTGGCCAGAGGTCGGTTGGATACCCAACAAGAGCAAGTAATTAAGTGACAATCGCGTTTATAAATTCTGTGTCTTTGTGTGTGTTGTCTATAATAATATACAAATATACATGCATGTCTATTTATAAGTATGTTTATCAACGGTTTTGTAAATGTTGTACAGGTTTTGCTCAATTTTGGGCAAAAACTGGGAAGGGTCGAGTTATTATTATTATTGGTAGATTCAACCAGTAAACATTTAGGAGTACCTAATACGTGACTTATATAACTAATGTATATATTTTAACTTCAATTCCATAGTGTTCCTCCATGCAGACTTGTTCAAATATTGAGAAGTTATTATTTACACTGTAGCATCCGTATCGTCGACAGATCGTACATTATAAAATGCTTGGTTTCCTCTTGAGCACGGGTGGAGTGCAAGTATATTATAAACCCATTACCGATTGAGACGCGCAACAATTGAGTGAAAAATGCGTCGGTGATGATTGTGGGGTATTGTACACCTGCCACAATACGGCCTCTATATACCTTTGTACATTTATATGTTTCACTTAATGATCTATCTCAAACTCGTAATATTTGTTGGGCGAAATATGAATAGCAGCGTAGGTCCTAATGTAATATGTCAAACATATCGTGGGGTTAGAAGTAAGGTTCGATTCCGGCTGATGCTAGTTTGAGTTACAGGTATGAAACCCTGACTTGTTCGAATTATTGCGTAAACTTCATGATCCACTCGTATCAGAAACATCGATTCCGGACCCACTCACCCCGACACTCCCAAATGTTCCATCTTTAATTTCTAACGGTCGGTTGGTAACACTGTTCGTGTAAGTGTAGTGTGTATAGACAGACCTTGACGAGTACCACCTAAATCTCAGCGAAATTAACTGAAAGTAAACGGTGTTCCGACAACAGCTTTTGTCTCCGGCGTAACTGAACCGAATATTAAAAGAGATACGTGACGTCAAAAATGTTTTTCTCTCATTAATAACTGCAATTATGTTATGTTATTAACCGCCAATGTTTAGAAAAAAATAATACAGTATTACTGACCACTATTGCAGCATAAATCATTCTCTAAACTAAGAGATTAGTTCATGGTTCAGGGACAAACTTTGCCGATTGTGTTGCAAATCTGACACAGTGTCACGTGTCCAGGGGCGAGTGGGCGCCGGCGATAACGGCTCGTACACTGCGCTGAGCGCTGACAAGCAAGGCCTTGCGTGATAGTGGACGAGGACTTAATCATAAATTAATTACTGCCATAGTGTTTCATATGGTTCGCTGATCATTGCTTTCCCTTACCTTTGTATGATAAACAATTTCTAGTTTATATATATATGAAAGTGACAATTTCAAGAGTCTTTCTTCCAGGAAGACAATAGTGGGTAAATATAAATGCTTGTTCATGAATATAAAAATAATATTGCATGTCAATTTCAAGGTTCTGTATAGTATGTTGGAAGGTTGTAGGCGCTCTGGGTAAGTTACTTAGAGCAATGGTCGATAGGGGTGTGTTTTATGACAACAGGATGTCCCTAAGTGTCTGTCAAGAGCAAACAATGCCGTGTCTAGGTCAGAGCGGTGTCATGTGTGTGTGAAACATTGTTTCTTTTACTTTAATGTATGTTCTATTTCATGTTTAGCACCACAAACAAACAAGTGCTGTTTTTTAAATATTATAATAAATACAGTTAGATTGTCAACTTGCCTCTCAGCAATCGGCCTCTAAGGGTTGTGATTTACTCCTGGAGTGGATCACTGGTCTTGTCTTGTGATGACTGTTTATGTTCAGCTTGTGTTTATTATATCTAATGTTCATATAGAGTTTGGTTGTAGAAGTCCTTCATCTTGTGTATGTTCAGGTTATTTGGTGTCTATTTCCATTGAATAATTTTGATTTATGAGGCCTTTATCTAAAATTGAGTGCGGGAGTGAAAAGCGCTCTCAACTCAAGAGTCATAAGGGCATTGCGTGGGTCTGAAGTAGGAGTATGCTCTTAACTTGAAGGGTTGATATCGCAGGCGATAATTTATTGCCCAAATTGGTTGTACGAGGCAAAACACTTTCTATTCCTTTGTTTTAAAACTTATGTATTATTATCAACTAATTGGTCCTCATTGTCGGTCCCTGTACAATAATTCCTTAAAAGAAGAATGATCGATCTGTGTGTCAAAAAGACAAATTTGCGTGCCGAAACATGGTACGAAATGAAATATTCCACCTACAATATAAAATAAGTTCTATAAGACGCTCCATCATTTATAGCATAAATTAAATTTCGAGAACATGTTTTATTTATTTCACGACATCTTGTTATTCGTTCTCTTGAAAAAGTCTTCATTTTAGATAGCGAACTTTCCGAGTGCAAAGACGATCTGGAATGTTAAGATTTGTCAAAGGACAAAAATTGTAGATTGTAATGCGATATATCTCATGTTGTATTCAGTTCACAGATGTTATATTCCCGTCCGGGGCTGTATCGGTACAATCTTGGGCATCTTTGCCGAGACAGCATTCCAGCGCTGAATTACAGCGGCAATCATTGGCCGACCAACGACGATGTGTCGAGAATGTTAATGAACCCTGACACAAGAAATAAGGTTAGGACATCCATACATTATTATGTTTAGTTGATGAACTACGCTACAAGATGGTGCTTGTTGTAATTATATTAATGTGATTGTCATTTTTGTCGTTGCGAATAATATATATATTTAATATATTCTACCACATACACACAACGCCATCTAGTCCCAAACTAAGCAGAGCTTGTACTATGGGTACTAGACAACTGATATAAATACATATATACTTTTTTTTGTAAATACATACATATTATACATAGAAACACCCAGACCAAATCAAACATCAAATGTTCATGCACACAAATGCTTGACTTGAGCGAGAATCGAACCCGCGACCTTTGGAATAGCAGTCCGTTACACAAACCACTACGCCATCCAGTCGTCATGACGTGTCATCATGAATGAGAATAATAATCTTGTTGTTCAGTGAAGAAATGTTTTATAAAGGAATCTTCGATCGATCTCTGATCTTTGATCCAAACTGAATCGTATTGTAATAGTTCATTTTTTATCAGTTATATAATTATTGATTGTTTGCACAATATTTAATTCTTAATATGGCGGGCTGATGGCTTGCCTCCTGCAAGTAGATCCAAGCATACACAGTACACAATACAGTTGGTGGTTTAATGCGGCTCTGACTACTCCTCTGGGGATAAAGGTTGGTTGTGTGTGTGTGTGTGTGTGTGTGTGTGTGTGAAGCATTTATTTACTTTAAGGCACATTCCAGAAATTTACATACTCTGTCGCGGGGGACTTTTCAAATACACATGAAACAGTCACTAAGAAACCTAGACTCAAAACAACAATTTGTGGATTACACTAAGTGTTGTCCCATTTGAGAATCAACCCACAACACTCAGTCCAGTAGGAAAAGGCAAGGTGATCGCTTAAACCACAGTAAGTGAATAATCATAATCGATTAATGGAATTAGTACACAATCTGACTATGAAAACTCTGTTAATTAAACGATGCATAATCTGCCAGATGTTTAATTACATTGCATAATTTCATTATGTGTACATAAACGACTAGGGCCATTACCTACTTTTAGTCTATAGTCTATGAGAACATAATATAATTCAAATGTTATAGACAATCACGCAGTCTAGGTGATTTATCACCAGCCAAGGTAATGAGACGGTTACAACACGGTGTTTACATGGGATTATGAGAAGTTTTCCAGATTCTCAATTCACTAGAATTGCAACTCACAACATTCTTAACTCGGCAGATTTTCAACCAGAAGTACAATTAAAACATAAATAAATTAAATAAAAAATCTGTATGGGTTCGCGTCCCGTTTAGAGCTTTCTTCTTCCAAACTACATGCAGTCATAGAGTTTTTAGCGTCTCATATTTTGTTAAGAAGTCTATTGTAAATGGATAACTGTTTCATTTGTCTGCCAATGAATAGCTCAAAAACAGTGGACATGGTTCACATGGACATCTATGAGTGACAATACTTTGTAGACTAGCGACTAGACGACTGTTTAGAGATTTAGACACGGTCACAACTAAAAATCAGAGGCACCACATGTGTATTGTTCAGCTTGGCTGTGTGACAGTATCTTTCTCAAGTGTTTCTATGCGATCCATGGAATATTTATTTATTTTTTATTTTATTTATTTATTTCATTTTAAGAAGGCTTACAGACTAATAACAAAATTTGCTTAAGTAAAAATATCAATAAAAAGGTTGCTTATAACAAGCCTCCACATATGTATAAGAAAGTGAATAGAAACAAAAAACATAAAAACAATATCAAACCTTAAAAGAAGATAATATAAGAACAAAAATTTATAAGGGGAAATATGTTAGATTGATTATATCAATATAATTTGCAGTAGGTATATCACAGTACCCACTGTTATGTATTCTCTCCACAGACAATGAAGAGAACACATCAAATGCAGTATTGCCACAATAACCATTATTGAGTATATGTTTACATCAACAACAACAACACCATATGACGATAAACTGCCAAGCAAGTCAACCATTATTCAAAAAATCTATTTGCCAAACGCCGCCTTATTGCAGCGGGGCTGTTATGAAATAGGTCAATATCTAGGTCTAAGGAAATACTGTTGTAAGTTACCGCAGTAAGTAGTAGTAGTAAGAAAAATGAATTACGTCTGTAATTTGCTGAGCCCAAAGGAACATTTAACAATGGTCTCTGCCGGAATCTTGTTGGATTGGCACGTAGGCATATTTTTGAGACAAGCTCGGGAGAGTCCAGCGACCCGTTCGCAATCTTTAATAAAAAGCAGACGTCATTTATTTGACGTCTACATTCTAGGGGTAAGAAGTGATATCTCTTACATCGATGCTCGTAATTAGCCGAGAACTGTTGCGCTCGAAAGTCAAGGTAACGCAAAAACTTTTTTTGAATACCTTCAATACGCAATTTGTATATTTTATATTGAGGGTTCCAAACCTGCGAGGCATACTCTAAATGGCTGCGCACGAAGGCACAATATAGAATTTTTAAAGTTTTTAAAGATGTGAAAGTGGATGAGGTTCTAATTATAAATCCTAATGCCTTTGATGCCTTCGTAACAATTGCATCAATATGCTGGTCTAGCAGAAGTTTGGTATCCAACACAATGCCCAAGTCCCTAACTTTATCAACTTTCTTGATATTTTGGCTACATAATGTGTACCCTGAGTCAGTAATAGATTTCCGCCTCGAATAAGTAACACAAAAACACTTAGCTACACTTAGCTCGAGCTTGTGTATGCTACAATAAGTTTCTAATCTGTTAAGATCTGCTTGTAAATTTTCAGTGTCTAATTCATTCCGTATCACCTTATGAATCTTCATGTCATCGGCATATAGTAAAATATAGGAGTGTTGAAAACATTTGCGTATATCAGAGATGAACAATGTAAAGAGCAACGGTCCGAGAATCGAACCTTGAGGCACACCGGAAGGGACCTTATATGGTCTAGAGCAGTACCCTTGTAATACTACTGCCTGGGTGCGATTCTCAATGTAAGAAGTGAACCACCGAAACAAGTCGCCATGTATTCCTGCGCACAGTAGTTTATTTAAAAGCACTTCATGGTCGATACGGTCGAAACATTTACTGTAGTCGGTATAAACTACGTCTACCTGACCATGCTCCTCCATGCCCTGCGTTATAAAATCAATTGACAGGAGCAAGTTGGAAGTGGTGGAGCGTCCCCTTAAAAAGCCATGTTGTTCTTCACTAATATTACTCCTCAAGGCTGAGTAAACCTGTGTATATACAATTCTTTCCAGAATTTTTGAAAATAAACATATTTTGGAAATGGGTCGATAGTTTTCTACATACGACCGATCTCCTTTTTTAAAAATAGGTGTAACGAACGCAGACTTCCAGATCTGTGGGATAGTGCCTTCCGAGATGGATCTCCTAAATAGCATACAGACAGGCCCAACGATACTATCGGCGAGTCTGACTATAAATATTGGCGATTTGTGATCGGGACCACCCGACTTAGTGAGGTCTAAAGACTTCAACAAACTCAATACACGATCATGATTTATTTCTATGGAGCCGATAGTCATCATATCATTAGTAACGTCATTACCTGTCTGCAAAGTATTATCGTGATCTGGTTGTTGGAAGGTGGAATGGAAAAGAGAAGCAAATAGCTCAGCTATCTCCTCGCCAGTTTCTGCAGATGTATCAAGGTATCTCATTATATTTGGGAATGAACCACTTGTTTTCTTACTTTTTACATAAGCCCAAAATGACCTTGGATTGCTTACAATAGCGGCTTCTACTTTGCGCATATACTCCTCAAAACACCGC
Source organism: Arctia plantaginis (assembly GCA_902825455.1). NCBI lineage: Eukaryota > Metazoa > Arthropoda > Insecta > Lepidoptera > Erebidae > Arctia > Arctia plantaginis. The sequence goes on along the minus strand of CADEBD010000276.1, from coordinate 6,067,965 downwards.
TTTTCCACCTCGTGTACCCTTTTACGTAGAATGGAATAAGAGTGGTAATCAGATTTATTACCATATGTTTTATATTTGCGGTGAAATTTGTATTTCTCTTTTAAAATTTTGTGTAAAGCCGCGCTGTACCATGGGGGATTCGACATCTTGCTTACTGGCTTTAAAGGAACATATCTATCTCGTAACTCGTAAAGCTTATTGTAGAAAAGTGAGACGGCGTTATCCAATGAACCTGTCAACAAGATCTCGGCCCAATTAACTACATTGAGCTCAGACATTATAGCATCGTAGTCACCCTTGGAGTATATGTACTTGTTGTTTAATTTTACGGATAGTTTATGAATTTCTACAAACCCAGTTTCTACAATAAGAGGTTTATGGTGTTTGTCTACAGGCTCAGCCAAGGGGCTGTCACATTCACTAACCGTTGCACTGTCATTGGAGAAAACGAGATCCAAAAGTCTATCGTTAGTATTCCTCACACCGTTGTACTGTTTCAGGTTAATTAGAAGTAAGGTATCAAAAAATTCGGTGATGTAAGGACAATTAAAGCTATGTGCGTGTAATTCGGCGCTCTCACAATTTACACTAGACCAGGCTACCTCGCTACCAAAGTTGAAATCGCCAAGTATAACAAACTTATCTAACGGGTGCGCAAGAATTAAGCTATTTATTTTATTAGAGAAGTTTTGCAACTGAGTTTTATAAGAATTACCTAAATGTTCTTTACAAAGATATAGTACACAAATATTCAAATTATAGGTTACCTTCGGCTTGGATCTCTGTAGTAAGACGGTTACCCATAAGTCTTCAGCAGAACTACACCAATCACTCTTTTGCACAACCGTTAATTCCCTCTTTGCCGCGATCAAAACTCCACCACCCCGTGATTGACCAGTACGAGAGAAGTTACGATCCCGTCTCCATACAAGATATCGATCATCAAATAGTTCACGGTCATAAAAATTATCGTCTAGCCACGTCTCTGTAAAAACAATTAAATCATACGAACTAAGGCATATACTACGGAACACATTGTTAGTTTTAGTACGCAAACCACGAACGTTTTGGTAATATATTTTAAGTGCCATTTGTAACACATTTAACTATTAAATTATGAATAAACACATTCAAAAACAACAGTAAATCCATTTCAAAAGGCAACTGGAAATTGTCAATATAATGAATAAAGCAGGTAGATAGCAAAAACCAATAGTGAAACGCTGGGCACAGTAACACACAGTGTACGACAAAAAATAAGTGTAAAATGCATTTACAAAGCGCAACATTACACAGCGATAACGATGACAATATTCTAACAGATTTCACTGATTTCTAACGTCAACGACATTCAAACTTCATGTGATGTTGAAATTAATACGTTACATTTCTCAACATTTAATTTGGAAAGGATGTAAAGTTCGATCAAGTTTGTCATATCATATTTTAATTCCGTCACAGTTCTCAGACACGATGCAAATCTGTAGTAAAACTAGTACGTGACAAACAAACGTGTGAGTACATTTCCAACTTTGTGTTTCATTAGTTTTTGCATGTTATGAATGTATGATTCAGTCCACGCCTAGCCGTTGCACTGGGATTAGGGAGACACAGAGAGGATTCAGTACTTCGTGTCGAACATAGTACGCGCCGTGTGCAACTCAGTGTACATAACTACGCTGTAGTTTGTGCACAACGTTAAGCTGTTGGAAAGCATCGTTTTATCTATTTTGTATGGATTACCCGCTTCAATCCGTGACTGGAGTATAACTGCACTTGTTTTACATCTTAAAACACATATGCAGACGAATGGGCGTGGTAAAAAACATGGTATTTAATTTTAGTGTTAACGCACTGTTTTCTTCTCAAATTACTGTAGGTATTATTACATAATATTCAAATTTAGCTGCACTACTCGCTTTACTCATTTACGGGGCCTACTAGCCATTGACCAACAGGACAAAATATATAAATAAAAAATATGTAAGTAATTCAAAAACTTGTGTATTTAAGTTATTCATTTGAATAGTTCCAGTCGTTACCGGCGACGCATTTCTCAAGGTATACTTAACTTGAAAACACCAGTCCCAATTACCTGAATAATACCAAATAGGACTAATTTTCAAAATGTGGGTATTAAATAGCCTCTGCATATTCATGCCTGAGTGTGTATATTTTATATATAGGCATATTAGTTATAAACATGACGTCAGGGGGGGAGGGGCATATTTTTAACTTTTTATTTGGTAAGTAGTAGTAAAATCACTTGTCAGAACAGTAAACTATAAAACTTTAACACACGCATACAAAGACTCGGCATACTCAGTTCTATAAAGGCACTAATTATCTCGGGCGAATTCTCTCAAAAGCTTAGTGAAGTTATAGTCATACAAAGATGTTACTGTATAAATGCTGAAAAAGTTTCTTAGCTTGGAGAACTCTCGGCAAGCTTGCATACATCTTTTTTTAAAACAAAGCGGTTAATGACATAAACTTTTACTACGAGATTCAAAGTAAATTTTTTTTTTTAAATCCTTTTGCTCTATCTCTAATAACTTTTAAATAAAACTTTACAATGATAGATCTGGTAAGAGCACAGACTTTAAAAATAAGCAAAACAAAATCGTTTCAATTTGCACTTCTTCTAAGAAGAAATCTCGTCAAGTATTAATATATAGATTGCTCTCACAAATGGGTAGTCTTATAAGTTAGGATCACGTAGAAGTATAGAAGGATTTGTTATATTTGAACGAGGATTGGAAAAATATTGGGTAACAAAATGTTTACTCACAAATGGAAGTAGCCGGTGTGACTAAATGGTTTTCTCACAAATGAAAGTAGCCGGTGTGACTAAGTGTTTACTCACAAATGAAAGTAGCTGGTGTGACTAAGTGTTTACTCACAAATGAAAGTAGCTGGTGTGACTAAGTGTTTACTCACAAATGTAAGTTGCCGGTGTGACTAAGTGTTTACTCACAAATGAAAGTAGCTGGTGTGACTAAGTGTTTACTCACAAATGTAAGTTGCCGGTGTGACTAAGTGTTTACTCACAAATGAAAGTAGCTGGTGTGACTAAGTGTTTACTCACAAATGAAAGTAGCTGGTGTGACTAAGTGTTTACTCACAAATGAAAGTAGCTGGTGTGACTAAGTGTTTACTCACAAATGAAAGTAGCCGGTGTGACTAAGTGTTTACTCACAAATGAAAGTAGCCGGTGTGACTAAGTGTTTACTCACAAATGTAAGTTGCCGGTGTGACTAAATGATTACTCACAAATGAAAGTAGCCGGTGTGACTAAGTGTTTACTCACAAATGTAAGTAGCCGGTGTGTCTAAGTGTTTACTCACAAATGAAAGTAGCCGGTGTGACTAAGTGTTTACTCACAAATGAAAGTAGCTGGTGTGACTGAGTGTTTACTCACAAATGAAAGTAGCTGGTGTGACTGAGTGTTTACTCACAAATGAAAGTAGCCGGTGTGACTAAGTGTTTACTCACAAATGAAAGTAGCTGGTGTGACTGAGTGTTTACTCACAAATGAAAGTAGCTGGTGTGACTGAGTGTTTACTCACAAATGAAAGTAGCCGGTGTGACTGAGTGTTTACTCACAAATGAAAGTAGCTGGTGTGACTAAGTGTTTACTCACAAATGAAAGTAGCCGGTGTGACTAAGTGTTTACTCACAAATGAAAGTAGCCGGTGTGAGTAAGTGTTTACTCACAAATGAAAGTAGCCGGTGTGACTAAGTGTTTACTCACAAATGAAAGTAGCCGGTGTGACTAAGTGTTTACTCACAAATGAAAGTAGCTGGTGTGACTAAGTGTTTACTCACAAATGAAAGTAGCTGGTGTGACTAAGTGTTTACTCACAAATGAAAGTAGCCGGTGTGACTAAGTGTTTACTCACAAATGAAAGTAGCCGGTGTGACTAAGTGTTTACTCACAAATGTAAGTTGCCGGTGTGACTAAATGATTACTCACAAATGAAAGTAGCCGGTGTGACTAAGTGTTTACTCACAAATGTAAGTAGCCGGTGTGACTAAGTGTTTACTCACAAATGAAAGTAGCCGGTGTGACTAAGTGTTTACTCACAAATGAAAGTAGCTGGTGTGACTAAGTGTTTACTCACAAATGAAAGTAGCTGGTGTGACTAAGTGTTTACTCACAAATGAAAGTAGCCGGTGTGACTAAGTGTTTACTCACAAATGAAAGTAGCCGGTGTGACTAAGTGTTTACTCACAAATGTAAGTTGCCGGTGTGACTAAATGATTACTCACAAATGAAAGTAGCCGGTGTGACTAAGTGTTTACTCACAAATGTAAGTAGCCGGTGTGTCTAAGTGTTTACTCACAAATGAAAGTAGCTGGTGTGACTAAGTGTTTACTCACAAATGAAAGTAGCCGGTGGGACTAAATGATTACTCACAAATGAAAGTAGCCGGTGTGAATAAGTGTTTACTCACAAATTAAAGTAGCTGGTGTGACTAAGTGTTTACTTACAAATGTAAGTTGCCGGTGTTACTAAATGATTGCTCACAAATGTAAGTTTGCCGGTGGGACTAAGTGTTTACTCACAAATGAAAGTTGCCGGTGTGACTAAATGTTTACTCATAAATGAAAGTGTGTATTAGGAATATATAGGTTTGTCAGCAGTCGGGTTACCATAGTACTGACTGACTGACTTTGCCTAGTTTGGAATCAGAAACAGATTAAATATTTTTTTGAAGTATATTCTACAACATACAATAATTTAAATAAATATGAGATATAAAACATTGAATTTAACGTGAAATTTAAATGTAAATTATTGTTTCAATAACAAAAAACTAGGCAAATGGCTGGCAGTGGATGGATGCGGACTGCCCAAGACCGGGATGGTTGGTTGGGGAGAGGCCTTCGTTCAGCAGAGGCCGGCAATAAGGCTGAAGAAGAAGAAGAAAAACTAGACTTCATTAGGAATAAAGACGATTTCGAAATTCTAAAGAGCAATATAGCGGCATTTTTGAAAATTGTTTTGAGATGACATGTAAGATACAATCACCTCGCTGTGCTATTCAAACATGTTAATATTATGACGTATTGCAAGTACATATAGTGCACACAGTCACAAGAAAAGAAATGACTGAATCACTGTTAGATAATATTCAATAGTTTGTATAAATAGGAGCAGCATTAATCTATAGAACGGTACATAATGTTTATGAATTCCTTACAACGTTGACTGTTTGACTTGAAAAAAGTGAAAATGTGTATCGACGGTGGAGCATGTGTTTAGTTTGGATGTTGTTCCAAGGTGACTCACGTAATAAGACGTTAGCAGCGAGTTTGTGTATTTACGCGTCATTACATTTTATGCTCCAACACAGATTTTATTGCCGCGTCTGCGTTGAAAAAAATAAAGGTACGTTTCTCACTGCGCCTGCGCCACGCTCGCGTTACATTCCGTATTACGTTGACTTAACTAGTTCACATGTCTCAGTTACAATAATAATAGCTTATTTAAAAATCTTCTTCTCAGAAAATTTGGTCTACGTAATAGACGATTTTACTCGTTAATATTCAAAGAATTTTAAAACTTTATTTTTTTGGCCAGATACGAGTAAGTAATTTGCACATCAAATTGAGACATATATACATACATGAAAATTATTGCTACTTTTAAATAATATTTATTTTATGAAATGATTTTATTAGTCACAGCGATTTCACATGTGAATGTTATTTGGTCATAGACCATAGAAATTATTTTTATGAAAGATTACGATATTTTTTTTAGATATAGGCCTTTCGCGAGCCTTGCTCTAGCGTAGTAATAATAAGTCGAATGGTTTTGAAAATCAGTCACAGGTTTGATTATATGATTTAAAAACTATATGGATTTATCACATGAGATTGTGATTTTATTCCTTCCCTGAGACCGCGTGAGATCCATAGGTACTTAGGCACGAATGGGCGGGCTTGACAAAAGTGATGAACAATTCCTTCGTTTCTTTTCACCGAGTCTAAGTTATATATTTTTTATGGTACACGGGGCAAACGGGCATATTGATCCCCTTATGGTAAGTATCTTGCGACACATGCTCCTTAAAAAAGAGGGAGTCATATCACTCCGCTTCGGCCGAGCCGGGCCCATATGTGCAGCAGCATTTCTCTCCCACGTGGGCAATAGAGAAGAACCAAGTATTAAAACCATCTCATTCAGTCAGAGGCTGACGACACGAGAATGTATCATTAAAAACGTTTAAAGAGAATAATAACATGCGTAATTAACTTCACCTTGTTTGAAGTTCACGCTCAAAGGTTTTATCCTTTGTTAATCTTGTAAGCGGATGAGCTTAATTGGAGGTAATTAAGTCTTCCACATTGCTTGAAATAACATACGACGTAGATATACACTGTTCACACAGATGGACCAGGAGTCGTTAAGTGAGTATCCAGTAGAGACGACGACAAATAAAAAATACCGTGTTCTCGTCCTTAAATACGTTCTCTGTTCGTTAGTGGAAGAAGAAAACAATGACACAATACAATCAGAGGAGTGTTGAGATATACACAGAATCTATACAAGTAAATAAAATTTAAGGGTCTGTTTGTGATGTCAAAATTATAAGTTTTATTCATGCTCACACGGTTATTGGCAAGATCCCTATGCCTAAAAATCAGTTTAATTTTTGTTGTCTGTATGTCTGTCTGTTCCAGGTAATATTCTAAATGGCTGGACCCATTTCGATAATATTTTACTACCAGGTAGCTGTTTACATAAGGTATAACTTAGGCTATTTTTCCTCTTAGAAAAACCCTTTAACATTTTGCCCAGTCCGGGCATCGAAACCACTAAGGCAGCGATTTTGAAATTTCACGAAAGAAGTCGGGGGTACCAGCTAGTGTATAATATAAATATTCAAACTGATTTATAGTAATTCATATAATCACATCACATCAACAGCCTTTAATAGTCCACTGCTGGACATAGGCCTCTCCTTAGAAAGAAGGTTTTGGCCTACAATACCACGCTGGCCAGGCGGGTTGGTATAGGGTTTGTGTCAAGTTTTCCTTCTTTTTGCAGTGCTGGTGTCCTGCGTTGTTTTTCGCCCTTAGTCGGCTCTTACGACACCCACGGGATGAATTGGGGTAGTGACATTCCGTATTCTTAATCCGTCACTACACTACCAGGCGAGATGATCATGCCGCAGTCCGCCAGGCATGATCATCTCGCCTGGTAGGAGGATCCTCCCTTTGTGTTGGAGGGACATGACACCCGTTCCTCACAAAAACAATTACAATTCATTTAATACGTCTTTATAAATAGTTGATAATAATATACACTATATGAGCAGTGGACAGCTATCAACACTAACATAGATATCTACTTATTACAAGTAGAAAGAGACACATGCATTTACTCCTCACCAATTTCTTGCCCTCTTCACAATTATTTTATTTGGGATCGGCGCAATGCTTAACACGTGAAAGAGTTTTAGTTATTTTGTTCTTTATGTGTGCCTGTCTAACTGACTGACTGACTTCAACCTAAATGTGGAAGAAAATAAAGAAGTCCAATGAGCAGAGGTGAGAGACGCTGTAGGTCACGGGCTGCGGTCCTGTGATTGGAGAACCACTAGGACTGGTACATTCCTTGTACATTTTATGTTAGATATGAGATATGATTAGAAGGAGAGGCCTATGTCCAGCAGTGGACCATTAAAGGCTGTTGATGATGAAGATGATGATAGATGCTAAAATTGGAATTAGACACACACCCACAGCCGTATTAGTGTGCTTTTAGGGGCGTTAATTTTTATAGTATTTTTTTATGGCACAGATGGACAAACAAGGTATTTTGATGGTAAGTGATAGGCATGGGGCAAAATCACAGTGAACTGTGAAAGACCGGTTATTTATCATTCATTTTTTTCGTAAGTAGGTTAGGGTTAGGGTACTTACTCAGCACCAGGGACTTCCTTTCTAGGGTATACCTGGTTCCCCGGCTATTAGTACCCGAGACGGCGTGCGGTTTTAGTCGGTTTGAGTTCGACATGCCGCCATCATGGTGGTATCCGAGGGGATTGCCGCACGGTAAAAAAGAAAAAAAAAAAAGAAGGTACTTACGCGTTGTTGCCAATGCTGATTTCAGACGTATTTAACAGTAAATCTAGTAATTATTTTATTATATAAACCATTTCCTACATAATAATAAAAAATACTAGATTTACTGTTAAATAGCGTCTAACCTACCTACCTAGAAACCCTAACCTGCGTACGCAATAATCTAATGATAAATCACAGTTCATTGTGATTTTGTCCCATGCCTAGTAAGTGACCGACGCCGCCCAAGGACACCCGCGACACGTGACACTAGTATTACATGATGCCTTCAACAATCAACATTTTTAAAGGACATTTCAATGGTTTTTCCACAGTCATATATAGTAAACAGTTAGACAGTAACTATTTAATCAGCGTGTGCGCACAGTGCAACTTTTGTCTCCGTATCTTTTAATTAATGATTTTACCAAACATCACTAAAATAAATAAATAAACGTTTACATTTTAATTTAAAGTGTTTTGAAGGAGTTGCTTTAAAGTCACAGCTTGTATAAAGTTTTTTATCTGAAAACGTTTCCTACTTCAAATTGTTATTCAAAACACGACACAAGAAACACTTTACTGAAAACTTATTTATTGTTTTGGGCTATTTATAAGTTCTACCCTGTCCTATTACAGCACAAATTGAGGTTTGGAAATGATGTATGTGTTGCTCTCGTGGCCGCCAGGAAATAGCGCTCTTTATTGCTCAATACTGAGTTTAAAAAGTAATTTGTTTGTGTACATTACATATTAACTTTTAGTTCGCGAAACTTATAGGATTATAACTTTATTTATAATACAGTCACGGAAACTACTGGACTGATTCCAGAAATTCTTTTGCTGTTATAAAAACAAGTTATTTTTACATTGATGTCAGACCATGGCCCACATAGTGAGCAGCCCTGTACAGACATGAACAATGGAAAACAAATGAGTTTTCCTTAAACATGATAACGGTCGCAGCACGCAGGGCACCGGCCGATTGCCGAACCCACAAACAGTAGATATTCATGGATACGACAGTTTATAGCATACCGATTGATGCTCTTAAGAGTATACACGCTGAGAACTAAACAAGCTATGTTGCAAGACTACAAGAAGACAGACATCTGGGGCGGCACCCATTGGGAAGCCCACCCGCTTACCAGAATACAGTGCCGTAAAAACCTTATTTTTATTACGAGTACATCTAGTTTTTTTTTCATTGAAAATAAGAGAGTAAATCTCCCGCTTCGCGCTTGTTGGACGTAGCAAAACACAAAATAAATACAACTTGCTTTCTTTGGACGTTCACCTTTATAAATAAACTAGCTGTACCCGCAACGAATTTGAAAAGCGCTGCCTTAGTGGGTTAGATTCCCGGACCGGAAGTTACTCGTTATATAGACAGATACCTAGTAGTAGTAGTAGTAAAATATTATCACAATGGGTCCAGCCATTTAGAAGATTACCCGGAATAAACAGACAGACAGACAGACAGATATAAAAAATATATGGTTTTTTGGCATAGGTATCGTGCAACCGTGTAAGCATAAAAAAAAATCTATTATTTTGACATTATAAACTTCAATGTTATTTATTTGTATGGATAGACCTGTACAGAATGGTGTTAAAGTTCTGTTATTTATATTTGTTTATGTACGAGTATGTCGCCTAAGGCAATTAAAGGTCCGGCGAAGGCTGAATGAACGTCTGCTGCGACTGTTTATTAATATTTCAATGGATCTGCATAATTCTGGATTTATCATATTGGGAACCATTCGCTTTTCTGAGCATTTAGATCAACATCAGTGGTTTATGAATGGCTGGCTTTAATTGGGTGGTTGCTCCTCTTTGACTGAAAAAGCTATGTGGAACAGCAACATATTAATTTAATTCAGAACAATTCATTTGGTAAGTAAGAGTTATGGAAGCTTTTATTATTATTTGTTTAGTAATTGGCTCAATTTTTATGACATGGGCGGCAAACACGGAGCCCACCTCATGGCTCAATGTAGAGATGCCTGCCTTACAGATGGTTGTACGCTCTTTTATTGAAGATTTCATAGTAGAAAAGTATTGGTTCCTATTAGCTGATAATTAATTGCTCTTAGCATCTTTTTCTTCTTCTCTCTCTCTTTGAAATTACGGTAAATTTACAAACATGCATTTATCGGTAGATACTATTTCATTTGGTTAAAGTTTACATCTATTATTGTAAGCGATATAGAATACATTACGAGTATTAGTCGTACATTCGTAACTGCGCACACCGCACAGTACAAAAAAAACTTTTTATATTCTCTCATAATATGTTGATTAAATACGGTGGAAATCGTTTGAGGTACTGATACGAACGAAAACTTGGAAGGAACAAGATACGTTTCATGTATCGGATAAACCATTTTGTGTAGGCTACTAACACGACAACGAATGGGGGCGCAGACACAATAAGTTTTGTGAGATTTGTTTCACTCTGTTTTGTTGTTCGACAGCTGCTCAAAGTCTCGTGAGAATGCGTATGCCTTTACCCTTATTATAAATGCGAAAATAAGTATGTTAGTCTGTTTTACTGTTACTCGAATATCTTGGTTACTTTTTAACGAGAAATTTACCCAAAAGCAGCAAAATAGAGGATTAAAGTTTGAATGAGAGATCAATTATTTGTCAATTTAGAATATAACATTTGTGCTTCTTAAAAAATATTCCTCCTTGTATTATTATATTTCTTCACATTACAGTCGTCTGTTTTTCAACAGACGGCCATTCATATTACAGTGACTCAAGAGCCACTCAAGGTATACCACGAAGCCACGGTAAGATGGTAAACCCATTTCGGCTTTCAAAGAAGGATAGCCTTTTTTTTGTTTTTTATTAGAGGGGGCAGATGAGTAGACGAGTCACCTGATGGAAAGTGACTACCGCTCAGGAGTCACAAACCCAAGCCTTTTAGGAAGGAGTACGCCTACTAGGAAAACTTACTTACCATTATAATGTACCTATTATATTTTAACCACGAAGCGGCATGAAATTTCGCACAAAATTGGAATTTGAAAACTTATTTTTTCGTCCAGAATATTCTTGAAAGTGTTTTGTTAATAGCCAAGATATTGTTTGGACGCATAAAGATTAGTTTCTTTCAGTCAAATTTATTTGCTGTTTCATGTGGTGGCGCGTTTACGAAGGTTACACAATATAGTTTGAGATAAAAAGGTTTTATAATAATATGTAGTTTTGAACGAAACCTGTTCACTAATCTATAACTGCAAGTAAGTTAAGTAAGGTAAAGCTGTAAAAAGTATCTAAATACGAATAACACTTGAAGACAACGAATGATCTGGAATAGAAACACGGCATTGTTTAAATATGAAATAACGTTTAAATGGTTTGGATTTCCTATAAATATAAGGTGGTCACTAACCATCAGGAGTCTCGCCTGCTCGTTTCCCCCTACAGCTACCACAAAAAGCCAAAACGGGTAAAACACGACCTTCTTGGAAAATGTTTCACATCAGATCACACATCAACAGCCTTTAATAGTCCACTGCTGGACATACGCCTCTCTTTAGAAAAGAGGTTTTGGTCTACAATAAAGCGCTGACCACACGGGTTTCAAGTTTTCCTCCTCTTTGCTGTGCTGTTGCCCTGCGTAGTTTGCTCCCTTAGTCGGCTCTTACGATACCCACGGGAAGAATAGGGGTGGTGACACTCCGTACTCTTAATCCGCCAGGGCACGGAAAATGGAAAATGGTTCATCAAGTTTTAATGCACAATGTTTATGACGATATCATAATAAGTATGTACACATATTGCTCCACTGATACAGTGTGTACTAACTACTTACTACTACGACTGCGAGTACGCTCCCATGGCGGCGTCCCTCTACTCGTAACACAGGTTTATTCCTAGCACGAGAGAGTGGCCCTGCTGTACCGTGGCGGCGACTACAGTTGATTGCGTCAACATTGTCACAGTAGTTATCTATGTACTCTGTTTATAACTCTTAGTGAAATAAAGTATTATTATTATTATTATTATTATTATTATTACTTGTAGATATAAATCGATTATTAAGTAAGAAAGTAAGCAAACCACATTCAAAGACATCATTATTTTTTCACCGTATTGAATCGGACTGTCGAGTTCGATGCTATAAATGTATTCCTGGCCTGTTGGTCTAGTGGTTAGTGACCCTGACTGCAACGCCAGAGGTCGTGGGCTCGATTCCCACCCAGGACAAATAATTGTGTGATGAGCACGGTCATTTGTTCTGTGTCTGGGTGTACTTTATCTATATTATGTATGTATTTAGAAATATATAAATATGCTTATCAGCAGTCTGGTTACCATAGTACAGGCTCTGTCTAGTTTGGGATCAGACAGCCGTGTGTGAGATGTGTGAGAGTATTATTCGTAACGACCACGAGGACGCTTTATTATCGCGGTCATATAATCACAACGTAATGACCCTCGCGAGATAAGTGAGGGTGATAATGTGACACTCTCATCCCGTACTACATATGTACCAGGCACAATTAATATTCTACTCGTCGAGTTCCCTATTAAAGACAAATATTTAATAAAACATTGTTGTAATTTAAAAACCAATTATTTAACATATATATAGGATGAGGAGATGTGGCGAGTTTCGTTTCTCAACTCTTCATCCATCGTGAAGTAAGGAAATAAGACTCCGTATGCACTCGACAGGTATGATTCCATCGGATTATTAAGCATCACTGTTAAATATACCTACACTCGCAGCTTAGATGCAGTCGGCGTACTTGCAGAACGCGCCGAAGTCGGACTGAGATTAGGTCCGCCAATGTTACCTCTGCCCTTGCGTACCCAAAAGTGAACGTTGACAGCCTCTCTGTCTATATACCTCTCTATATTATTACATAGTGAAATCTATCAAAAATTATAGCAACAACAACCCTTTAAAGTATTTAGGTCGGCTTACCCAATAACCCTGTATATATTACAACGAAATATAATATACGAGTATATTTATATATATACACAACGAAATATACATTGCGTGTGTGTGCGTGTGCGTTGTGACCACAGAAATCGTAATTATTACGATTTCTGTTTTTGTGACTGTCTAACAATTAGAAACTATCCTATTAAGACCAGAACCAAGCGGGGCTTGTATTACGAGTTCTAGAACACGTGTATACATATATGTATATTTATATACATTTTTTATAAACCTAACCCTGACAAATGCCAATAAGGGGATTTAAAATGTTTTTTCGTCTAAGGTGTTCTCATTAGGCCATTTCATTTGCACATTTTCTTTTAAAAGTCAATCTTAAATCTTTACCAAACATGTTTTTCAAATGACTGAATTTTTATCTACAAACCTGAAACTGCCAGAGCATTTTCTTGTAATTTCGTCCTGTCTCCACCCGGAGTATCTTTATTGCCAGGATAAAGGATTTTATCTTGCGGAAACAGGTTGGTTAACTTCGGTTGTTATATAGCTAATTATTATAAAAACACTCCTGTTTCTCTTGCATAAATCTTAAGTAAAATTATTTGAATTTAATCTTTGTATAACCAACCAACCAACTTTTTGGACCTCATCTTTACAATACTTAGTATAAAACTTCAAAAATTTTGATAAAAACGAATTATGATAACTTATAAATATACTACTCTTATTGTGAAGATTAATATCTAACACGAATACGCAACATATAGTCGCACTGTATGCATCGTTTAGAATTATGGTTCACGAGAAAATTTGCGTCTAGTGCTGCGAATTAACTTATATTTTGGACGTTCAGTGACTGCTACTCAGTGCACGACAGAATAACCGTAACACAGATACTCCTTAAAGGAAGTATCAAATATTTACCTCTATGTATTAATTATAATATTGCCAGTTGGCCAGTGTAGGTCCCTGTCATTCAGGCCTTTTCAGGTCTCGCCCTAGCTCCCTCGGTCATTCCGTGTACCTCCTTTCTTGATACTGTCTGCAAAACATTCAACGCGTTTGTGACTCCTGAGTTGCAGACGTTCATGGGCGGCGATGGTCACTTTCCATCAGGTGACCCGTCTGCTCGTCTGCCCCCTCTAACATAAAAAAAAAGTCTGATAACATTCTTAAAGAAAAAGGTTGGCGTCTGGTAGACGGCAGGCAAAAAAAATATATTGTCAAAACCCTTTGTGATGTAACACATAGCACGGCCCTGAAATAGAATCGCAAAAAGTAATAATGGTGATGATGTTAAATTAAATCGGAACTAATAAACTACAACCACGTTCTGCTTCTACTATTGCTACTGCAACTTGTCTACTAACTCTTTGATAACCAGATTAATACAGAGAGGGACAGCCCAACTCTGTTGTTTTAAGTAGGGCAGTTTTTCTGAATGCATCAAACAACTCTGATCCCATGATTATTTAAACAAAAAGTGTGACAAAGTTTGTGGTTTCAATCTCTCAATAGGTCATGAACGCGCGCTCCTAACGGTCCCTACAAACGACACAAGTTGGCTCGTAACGCGCCATCAGGACACGCTCTTCATCTTGCTACCTCAATTATTAATGTCTCATTGTACTCGAGCGCAACTGTGCTCCGCTGAGCTCTCCTGTAAGATAATAGCTGGAGATTCGAATCACAATATTGACATACCTTAAGTTACTTAGTTACTTGTTGTAACTTATAAAGTGATCTTCAAACTGATAGTGTACTTTTATAGAAAAGGCCTATCGGTCTAGTGCCTAGTAATCCTGAGTAAGCCAAAGGTCTTGGGTTCGATTCCCATTCAAGAAAAATAGTTGTGCGAAATTCACGATCATTTATTCTGTCTGGGTGAAAATTGTCCAAAATATGTAAGTAGTTAGTAAGTATGTTTATCAGCAGTCTGGTTATCGTAGTACAGGCTCTGCCTAGTTCGGAACTTATCTCCCTGAACAACACATAACTTTTACGTAAATAATGAACTAATGATGTTTGTTATAAAACAAAAGGGTATTTCTAAAAGTACCTTAAATAAAACCCTTACATTTCTGAGGTAAAGCTATGAGTGGCGACCTTTGCGGCCCTCATTCCTCCTGTGTACCTGCGAACACACATATGTGTACCTCTGCCAACGAACACACAGAATACCACAGTTTACGAGCTCACAAATAGAATGTGAATATAAAAATGTGCTGAACACATAAGAGTAACAAACACAGTTAGCGCTCGGTCACGGGCCACATAAATAAACACAAAAACAGCACAATAAACACCTTCCTTAGCACACAGTTTTTTAATTAATATGAGAAATTTGTCTAATCATGCTTTTTTGGATTTTTGAAGAGGAAAAAGACTTTCATAGTTCATTTCATTGTCTGCCTGTCTCTCAGTCAAATAAATTCATCCATAACGTTTTTTTTTTTTTTTTTTTTTACCACATACACACAACGCCATCTAGTCCCAAACTAAGCAGAGCTTGTACTATGGGTACTAGACAACTGATATAAATACATATATACTTTTTTTTTGTAAATACATACATATTATACATAGAAACACCCAGACCAAATCAAACATCAAATGTTCATGCACACAAATGTTTGACTTGAGCAGGAATCGAACCCGCGACCTTTGGAATAGCAGTCCGTTACACAAACCACTACGCCATCCGGTCGTCATATAACAAATTATTACTACTCCGGCCCCTTGAAATTTAAAATAAAAAAGCTTCTAATTGAATATCAAAAGGAGACCTTAAAGCCACATATTTAACACTTGCCGTTTTCCGGTTTCACCTGCGTTTATGGTCACTGCTTCGCCCCTAAAAGTGTTAATATTCTAAAACCTATATTATTCCCCAATGAATATTCTATACAATACAAAAAAGTCATTAAAATATAACTGATAATTTCAGAGATTAGCGCGTTTAAACAAACGAACGAACAAATAACACTTGAGCTCCATTTCATCAGTATAGATTTCAAAGAAAAATCAAAATCTACAGGATGCTTACTAGAATCATGAACCAAGAACTTTGGCAATTAATAAGGTCTCCCACAAGTAAAACAATAATTAAAAAATATCACAAATTACCACCTTATTGTTTTTGCGTTCACAACTTTCATTGTTTTCAGACTCACACTTGGCGGTTTTTTTTTCTCTCAAGATGCTCAAGACCTTACGGCCTGGATCTGTTAAATTGACATATGGTTTAAAGCGTACCATATATCGTCCCCGTAGTTGGAAAATTAAATAAGTCCGGTTTTGGCGATATTGACTTTTCCCTATTTTCAAAACACCTAAAACATGCCGCATATTTGAGCCTTACAGGCATTTTCGTATCTTATTCCATTTCAAAAATATAGCCATTTTTGTCGGACAGATGGAATAATAAATATCTTCAGACTAACACTATTTTTTTTAAGGAAAAATAAATAACTCAGTAAATAAATCAATAACTGTGGTCAATGATAAGTTAAATGGCAAATAAATCAAATAACATACCTATTTTAAGCTTTTCATAGTTTTACTTACTACTAAGTATGTCTTTTGTAATTAGGGCTCCGATTTTAGAACCATATTGTTATTTTTTGGGTTTAAATTATTTTCTGTTTTGATTTGAAAGAATACTTTAAGTTAATTTGTTTCCACTTGTTATAATTGCTATAATTTTGTTTATTTTTTTTAAGTTTGTGGCAAGATAAATATCTGTTTACAATACCCTTTTTTTATTTTATTGTATTTTTATATTTCTTCCAAAATATCATAATACAGCTTTTGTTTTATATGAGACCAATAATAGTTAAAAATATCAAAATAGTGTAACATACAAAGCCACTAAGTTTTACATTTAAAAATATTTCGAGTTTGATCAATTCAATAACTGCATTTATTTCACCAAATTTTACTCTACCAAATGGATTTAGCTTGTAGGAAAACTAAATAAATATCCGAAATAAGCAGCTAATTGTAGTTACGTTATAAATACTAGTTGCGGTAAAATTAAACAACTTGATTTTTAATGTTTTATTTTGTTATAGTTAAAGATAGAGTTCAGGTTGTTAAAGCATAATATAAAAGGTAATCAAATCCACAAAATATAAAATTACCGACAGTAAAATTGTCTCACATTTTTTAACAAATGTACATTTACTGAAAAAAAAACCACTGAATCGCGTTTATCTCAGAACCACGAAATCATAGTTATTTAATTTTCCAACTACGGGAACGATATTTATCAGGACAAGAAACTTCTCTCCAGTCGCAGAGAGGTTTCTTGTAAAAACTCAAAGTAGGTAATTAGTATCAAATTTAGTTAATGTATTGTTAATATGCTTTGTTAAAAAACTACTGAATTTAATGATATATTTATGTTCTAAAGAAGTTTTATTGTACAGGATATACATTCCGCATTATATCGATTATTTGACAAACATTTGTAAGGTGATATTACTATCTAATAAACTAGTCAATTATGTTTCACAGTTTTATATCAAAATATTTTATAACACTTTTGATTATTGATAATAAACAAAATGATTTATGTTAACAGTAATAAACCTGGTGAATGTCAGAAGGCTGCGAGGAGTTCTGTGTTATTTACATTTTCTAACACCTGTAGCTACATCAGCTGGAAGCTCGCGGCGTGCGGCCCCAACACCGACCACTATTAGGCGCGGCTTGCGACGGGTTTATGTGCGCCGTAAATTATATTCGTTAATGGTTTATAATGAACTATACCCATTCATCAGACTACACAATATATCTGTGGAAAAATGTGTGGATACTTCAGATTCTACCTACACTCATTATTTATACACGTACAACATACAACTACGCAGGACAACAGCACTGCAAAGAGAAGGAAAACTTGACACAAACCCGTCTGCCCAACACCTCCTTTCTAAGGAGAGGCCTATGTCCAGCAGTGGACTATTACAAGGCTGGTGATGTGATGTAATGTGTACAACATAAAATTAGGAGATTGGTGTAAATGTTAAAGGACTCCTCCAGGACTCAGCTCAGAGCTTAACTCATGTCTCCATAAACTCGAAATTGTTACAAACGTTACAAAACTTAAGGAGCTTTGTAGCATTAGGGGTAAAGAAGTTCTTGAAAGCGTGTAAGTGGAGAAGCGGTATTTATTGCTCGTTTAGTTAATATCTATCTGACGATAGTCGCAACATCCCAATAAACAGGACAAGGAGTGAAAGAACTAAAACAATGATATTTATAAAACCCCTGATACTTCTGTAAAGGTACACGTGGATATTTTTAAATACACAGTCACTTATAACTAGAGGAGGTATTTTTACCTGTGTTTACCTACACTACAAACGGTTTACTCATTACAGTACAACTGTGTCTCAACTGACTCACCCTGTTTTATAGACGATGAATTTTGTTAGCGCTACATGCGAAGATTAAACTTTATGAGTTTGTTTTACTTAACCTTAGCTGTTGTACTTATTTACATGCATACTTTTATAATTCACGGATTTATAATTCACTCAGACTGCAGGGATGGCGTACTGGTTTAAGCGGGTGCCACGCCGCTTCCTACTACGCTGAGTGGTGATCAAGAAATTGTTGTTCTGAGTCTGGGTGTTCTTTGTGTCTGTTTAAACATACATTATTTAAAAAGTCCCCCGCGACATAGAATATAATTCTAATGCGGGTGTTGTCTTTAAAAGAAAAGAATTATGTGTGTACTCATCTGATACTGATATAAAACGGATAGCTGGTTAGCCGGATACCGGACATACAGCCAACTTCGAGGCCCGGTACCTACGGCTACGCGGCATATCAGACTGAACTTTATCGAATGCCACACACTGCTGTTGAAACTCAAAAAAGTGTTTCTGATTTACGACGCCTAAGGGCCTCTTTATAAGCTCAACTTCTTAACTAAGTCAGTTCAATGCGAGATTTAAGACAAGCTTATGTCCTTGAAGGCGTACGAGTTCAGCAGATAGATTGTTTCATTAGCACTTAATCTTTATCATCGAATAGCAATTTTAGGCTGCATCTAAAAAAACAAACCAGTAGTTTTGAAGTTGTGAAGATGTAGGATGTGTTAAGAATAAAAATTGTTTTCGTTCCAAATTAATCGCAAATACTTACATTATTAACATATAATGTCTACTATTTATTGTCTATAATAGCAAATGGTTGTGTGCCAAAGTGTTATATTATGACAAATATTCAGGCCAATGTGTCATCATGTTAAAATTAATTATTGCGAGCTATCGCTTCCAATCCCTAACTTGATCAATTTGAGTGGATTAAATTAACGTTAGTAGGGATTGCTTAATTAAGATAAACCAGCTGCCACTGTTATTGCTTGTTATACAGATAATTATTGAAACTACTTGTAAGTTTGTCAAAGTACAGACATAATATCAAATAACACATACCTGTGTTTTTACGACTGTATACTTTTTATGGACAATCAACGTGGAAAGGAGGGGTACACTACAGAAATACGAAAAACTTTATTTCGACAGTCACAAATACGAATTTCAAAATACCGATTTTCATAATTCCGAATGGTTCAAATTTCTAATATAACTACTCCAATTGATCATTCATCCTATTTCATAATTTCAAAATTCCTAACGTTTATAATTACTATGCTCAAAATACCGAGTTTCAATGGATCGGATAACAAAAAGTCCGACTTTTAACTTTAATTCGAAACAAAAAAAGTCAAATTTCGAATAAAAATATTTTCTTTCGCTGGTCACAGTTCTAACTTACCTTTGCCCAAATGAATCATACCATACCCCGTACCATATTGCATCATTTATATGAATTATAAATGTAATGTACTGATATTACTGATACATAAAAGAAAAAAATTATTAAGAAAATATTGAAAATTAATTATTAAGAATTACCTACTTCTGCAAAACCTGACAGACCTGTGAAATAAAAGTTAATTTCCGATAACATTTGTTTTGTTACGCTAGCCAGTTATTTTCGTAAACTAACATGAAGCATAAAAAATCTTGTTTGCCTATTTAGTTTTAGCTGTTATAATTTGAGGAACAAGATATTATTTTCGTAGGAAATAATTAAAATACTAAAAACAACTTCTATTAAATCATTTTATTTCGTCTCACTCATGTTGTTATGAAATAAATTATTAAGTATTGATATTTGGATGGAAGTACGAATTTATTCAAAAAATATATAATTGCGTTACAATTTATTGAGTCACACAAGTAAAAGTTATTTAGTATTCTCAAAAATCTGCAAAGAAAATTTGATCCTAAAGCAGAAAACTGTTACTCGACCGACAATCGATATTATAACGCATATCTATTTTACTATTGAAACAGAACAATACATCGTATTTCGATGATAAGATATTTCGTTGTTCGATAGAAAAAAAACAGAATGAAAACATATCCTATTATGAAATAATGAATCCGTACGGATTAGAGTGAGAGCAGCCTGCAGCTCGAGCAGGACTATGTCGCATAACGGGAACTATCTGTTGCTGGATAAAAACCTCTCTAATGTAACATTTTTCTATTGCTACCTACCTTGATATGTGTTTTTTTAATAACTATGTTCATAAAGTAAAATATCCCACCCCAGCGTAAAACGATGCCAAACGTTAGGTTAAAATGGCCACCAACGGGACCAACGTATTTTTTCATAAGCATAATCACGTTTTGCAAAGCATTGAGTCGGCGGTTCCTAAATTAATTTTTCTGCAACCCTAACAAATCCCCGAAAAGGTCGGCAGACATCAGTGTTTCTATGTCACTGGACTTGTATAGAGTGGGATCGGCTTAACATATGTCAGAACCGAATTATTTATTTTGTGATGTCGCCGCATGGTTGTTACAAATGACAAAACAAAACAATAACAGCCTCCTTGTGTGTGACACATGTCTGTGAGGTGCGTACACGCAATATTTAGGATAAAAATATATATGTGTCGATGTAATTGGTAGATAATTTTATTATCCTATATAACTGCTCTATCAGAATGTTTAAATGTAGGTATATGCACCATTTATATTATGAGGTTGTATGATCAATAGGAGGCAGACACATCCTGCGTCAAAATTTGAATGTTCAACATGTTTTTACTGTTATGGCAATTTCATAATCTCAGAAGATGTGTTAATGTGTCTGACGTATTTGAGTTTACATATGTTACTTGTGTGAAAATTAAAGTTTCAAATAATTGTTACAAATTGTATACACTGGCACACAACTTATAACAGTCTAAGACTGAGCAGAAACGTGCAGAAACTGAATAAATTTATACATTGTTTTTTAAATTTAAACAAGATCATTTGGATATTATGTAAATAGAAATAGAATTGTTTATATAATTACTCACATCGTTTTTGCAAGTTTTGATTCTAAACCAGTTTAACTTATTTATACTAAACCCGATTGAATTTGAAAGTTTTTACTATTACTAAAATTTACACATGTGTGCTGCATGCGATAAGTGTTGTGTTGTTGTACAGGGTAGACTTTAACTCATGGGAATAGCTCCTGACAAATATGTGTAATTATTATCAATATCATAAATAATTATCATCAGAGCATCATTATCGAGCAGGTTTCGTTGGTCATAATCGAAAGCTAATTGAAAAGTTAGCTCCTAGATAAGTTTCAATGTAACTTTAACGTTGCATGTAATGTTGAAACTGCGACGACAAACTGTTGAAACTATACAATACGATGCGATATTTGAAACTCTAACTTAGACGTAAATACTTTATTTGAGAGAAACATGCACTGACTTGATCCCCTTCAGGCGTATGTCGGCACTCTCAAACAAAAGGCACGGCTTTTACATTACGAAATAAACTAAGAAAGTAGGAAGCAATTTTCAAATTTTCTGTTGACATTTTGTATGATTCACGAATTGTTGTTCTGTGTCTGGGTGTTCTTTGTGTCCATTTCATGTATGTTTGTAAATGCCTTGCGACACAGGATTAATTCCTAGTGCGTAAGTAGTCTTTAAAAAAAAAATGTCTCCAAAGAAACTTGAACATAGTTCATGAAATCGGTGATAAAAATACTACTCAGTAGTAGGTAGGTAATAAATAAATAGGTAGGTAATCTGAGGTAGGTAAAAAAATTGTCATATCCAATTGAGTTTCATTGTACAATAGATACTAAACAAAAAATGACTTTGACTCGAGCAGCGCGGGTTCCGTAACCAAACAAACTTTTGTGTATCTCCATGTCCATGAATTTCGCTTTTTGTTAGCTAAAACAAACTTAATTTTGCAGTTCCAAAAATTGGGTTGACAAGTTTAGCCCATTTATATACACATATATAAGCTAAAAATTAGATGCAAATAAAACAATTCCGCGTCTATCCGGTGCTACACCATCATAACGAAAGTATAATTAACGGAATTAAAACAATAATTTAGAAAACTAATTCGGCACCAAACTTCGGACCGAGCAAAACGCAAATGTTTGTATTATCAAGAGACTGCGATACGCCACAGGGTTACTGCGCTCTCACTCGACACAGTTTATCAAGTAGTCTATAAAAAGCCAAGTGAATTTATACATAATATTTATCATGGGCCAGAAAGTGTTTTATTTGGCGACGAGGTACCGCCGAAGGTTCTCAAGTCAGCCCATGTATATTTTATGTATGACACATAACTCTATACAGGATAGTCCGACTCAAATAAATCTTTTTTATTGTATCTCTTTCGTCGGTTTAAATTACATCTTTTCGTTTCTTCAAAAAACAACTAATATTAGTTTCTGTTATCGACTGGTCTATAAATGTGGCAGCCTACACTTAAATTTTCTTATTATGTTAGGCCGAATTAAAACCGAGTTAAGTAAATTAGTATGACGGATAATATTCTTACAATAATATAAAATTCTTGGTACCTCAAGCAAAAACAAGTGTACGCAATCAGCTTATTGGTGTTCATGTCTTAATAAGTATTATCTTCCCTTGGTCTTTTTGATCCTACGCCAAGCAACGATTGTTGCTAAACGCATCCTCATTTATAAGCAACGGAAACATGAAAATTATTCATAATTATTTACACGTGTTTGTGAAAATCCAGCTAATTTTGAATCCAACAAAAACCTTCTGATAAGTACCGAAGCAGTTAGTTTCGAATTTCAATATTAGAACATCCACTAGATTTTCCGTTAAGGGTTGGAATTTCGGTAACAATGTATTTGCACTTCTGCTACGTTGTGTGTTGCGGAGTTGTTTCCGATAGGCACTATGGTGATGAAGTAGCTAGGTACCAAACTACTGATCTTTCGGGTCCAAACGAACGCAAGTGCAAATTTTGCAAAGACCCCTACCCTAGGGACCCTAAAAACGAGCTACTGATTTATTTACTTTGCAAAGAATGCAAAGACCTGGACCTGGTTACCAGGTCATTAATTGTTTGAATCCTCATATTATTTGATAGAAACAGCCCAAACGCTATTTCCACGCTATAATTTATTACTTAGTTAGTTACCTACTTATTTATTAATTAGGTACATGAAGGTATTATCAGTAAGTCAAACTATTATCAGTAAGAGTCTAACTTTAGAACGTTAGGTAAAAGTACTGGCTCTTATACTCTTATTATGTACGTAACATTATGTTTACAAAAAAAACATCCCAAATAATGCATTATTGTAGAACAAATTTAATTACCATAAAAGGTTATAGTGAGCCCACGTTCAAAGGTAGACATATGCTGTTGAGGACTTTTTTTAGAACTTTTAAATAGGAACAATTATTATTATTCTTTCATACATGATATTTGGGAAACTTTAAACTTGAACCGTTTACGCAGCGCAAGCATGAGAAGCTCTCAAAAAGAACATTTCTCCTCGTTTTTGCAACATTCTTAGTCGTAGCGTGATGGTACATAGCCTATACCCCGCCTCTATAAATGGGCTATCTAACACTGAAATAATTTTTCAAATCGGGTACCGTACCGTAATCGACTACCGCCGGCCTTTGAGGGAGGAGTACGCTCTTCTCTTGAAGGTCGTATCGATCAAGAAAAACCGCAGACGATATCTTGTTGAACAGATTGGTTGGATTGTAAAAAGTGCCTTCAAAGCGCACAGAGAATACAGAGTGAAGCTGCATCTCTACGTGACGCGAAGGGATCGAGCTGAGTCGAGTTCCTGAGATTAGCCAAACAAACAAACAAACTCTTCAGCTTTATAATATTAGTATAGATGGAATAGATAGTTCACGCGTCATATCACCAGCAGCCTAATGAAATAAGTTCACACATTTCATGTGAGATGTGCACACATTACTTTGTAATTAACTAAGAAAGTTTTCCCATCCACGTACATAAAACACACAGTGCAAGTTGCCAACTCTGTGAATAATATATGAACTCTCGTCTCACAACTATCGCGTATGTTCATCCCCGCTCACCTGCGACATTCACTGCACACGATGCATTTTTTAATAAGTCCGTGTAAGCCCTCTGAGGATTGTGCACCCGACGCCGGCAAACGTGAGCCGTTCATGAATTTCTGATAGATGAGTTTTGTGTTCTTACATTCTTAGCACAAGCCGGCTGACGAAACTGTTATTAAAATCCTTTTTTTTAATTTAAACAAATTCTGAAAAGCCTTAATGTTT
Organism: Arctia plantaginis; assembly: GCA_902825455.1. Lineage (NCBI taxonomy): Eukaryota > Metazoa > Arthropoda > Insecta > Lepidoptera > Erebidae > Arctia > Arctia plantaginis. The sequence continues at coordinate 6,043,306 of CADEBD010000276.1, read as the reverse complement.
TCTCTACAGCCACTTTCCTGACTGATGAACTGCCATGAGAGCCAATGGCTTATACTACTAAAAGCATTTGTCAATGAATGTAGTAACTTATTTTTTTAAAGATCTTGACAACCTTTAATGCTTAATTCTTTTAATTAAAAACATTAAAATACAGCTTTTAGATGGATATTTGGTAGCAGGCTTTTATCTAAGGAAAATATACTGTCTCTAATCTAGTGCCCTCTCCGTAACCATAGGACGGGCGTCAAAGTACTTGGCCTCTTCGAGCCGCAGTCTTGCTGACGTTTTTCATCAGAGACTTGAGGTATCTCTACAACTCTCTCTCTCTCGACTTATCCGTGTTCCTAACACCCATTTATCATCTTCCTTTGACTTGTCAGTAAGCGAGATTGATTTCGAATAATAGTGGCGTCCAACAGGCAGCCAAATAAGCTAGCCAAAATCCTCTGTATAAGACCGAAAAATGATCATCAGTTCCATCGTAAAATTTAATTTAAAATCTGAAGCTGTACATATAAGTAATCTTTTGTGTAAAGGGTTTCTTTTGTAGCACACAATATGCGCTCGGTTATGAAAACAGTGGCCGCTACTTTGTACTGTTTAATTAGTGGGGATACTTTGTAGAACAAAGGTCATATGAAGCAGTGACGGTGCTTTAAATTGTATAAAATTCGTCTAAAACTTGCTGAAATTAATTTTGTGGAGGAATGGGTTTTTGTAAAAATTAAATTAGGTTGGGTTGTAAAGAAGAATACTTGAGACAAGCAGAATTCTTTGTAGGCAGAGCGATAACAAGATGCCATTATTATTATTATCAAGTTGAGCCTTCTTTGTAACTCAGCCCTACCAATGTATCCTTGTGAGGCCGCGATTTCACTCCGGTAGAGCCGCCCCATTTGTGCTGAAGCATGATTGTCACGCAATAATGAATTCACTGTAACACTGAAAACTTTAACAAAGAATAAATAAATATAGAATAGTACAAGTAATTTTAGAACAGAATTGTTTTCGCACGATATAAACGGACTTGTGCTTTTAAAAATAACAGAAGACACCAAAAAAAATACAATACAAAGTTGCCATAGTGAAATACAGAGAATGTTCATATACGTATTTAGATTTATCCAAATATCTGCATATAAGATGAATAGTTATTATTCTAATTGGACACGGAAATAGATAAAACATTTCAGATGTTAACAAGATATAAAATACCTTGTTGGGTGAATTATGGCGATCAAGCTATCTAATATGGTGTAAACATAAATTGAGAAATTTTTAAACAATTATAATAAATTACCTAAACATACACATTTACGTGAAGAAAACAATATTTCTTTATCAAGATTCGTAACTATTTATTGGGTAAGCATAAAGATAGTAATATATGAGTCCACATTTTGTAACACGTTGCACGTTGGTTTCATCCAGAATCAAATATTTTACATTCTCATAACAAATGTTGGCTCGAGTCTGTAGTTGAGCCGATTGAGCTTTGTAATGATGTTTACGCGACACGCACAAATTGGAATGAAACTCTTCTTCGCTACATGAAATTGAATAGAAATAAAAGTCTAGAAGCTAAATAGAAAAGGCAAATAGCAACCGATATATTAGACTTGCTGTATGCCTTTAACTTGATGTTTATATGGAAGCACTTTCAATGATCAAACAACTTGATAAGCTGTAGATTATGGGTGACGTAAATATGAGGTCTCGGAATAATCCCATAAAACCGCCAGAAGATCATTTGATAATTTGGGCGTCCGCGGGAGGTAATTTGTTTGGCGCCAGAATGGAAACGACTAAAGAGTATAAATGGTAAATACATTTATTTTGCAATTTGGTATTTCCAGGCACTTTCACACTGCCCGACTTGTTCTAGTAAAACTAGACGGTGAATTACCTATTGACTTGCTTTGAAAAGAAATGCAGATATAAACTCAAATAATCAAGAAAAAAATGTTTTCAGTTTTGTAATGACCAGTTCAAATATACAATTGACATGTAAGGCGATAAATATGGAACTCAACTCACAACTCTAATGGGACTGCCCCGAGTAGGCCAATGAAAACACCTGAAACGGCCACAACTGTAACTAGAAATTATGAAAGTGACATTTTTAATACATCTCCTCAAATTTTTTCGTGTCGCATGTCGCATTTTGTCGCATGCCAATATGGCCGCGCTCGCATCATCTGACCGCGTAGCATTTAGATAACTGCCTGGAGGTGCAGTGCTAGCGTATGCGAATGCTGTGCGGAGGTCTCGGGTTCGATTCCCGCGTCGGACCAAATGTTTGTAAGATCTGCAAACGTTTGTTTCTTAGTTTGGGTGTTTTTTGTGTATTTACAAAAAAAAAGTATATAAGTATTCTATCAGTTCAAGTTCTGCTTAGTTTGAAACTAGATGGCGTTGTGTGTCAGATGACCGATATATTATATTTATTATTAATATTGATGTAAATGTTGTTGTTTACTTGATAGTGATTTACTCGATTTCAATACCCTAATCGCATAATTTTCCGAAAACTTTCAGTTAAATGCTTTCGATTCGAAAAAAGTTTCACTTACATCGTGGTTTCATGACACTTTTATTCACATGCATGATAAATTAAGATTAAAAACAAAAGAAAAGATAATGCTGTATTAAAAGACATGCCTAAAGGTGATTAATAGTTCAAGATACGATTTAATACCTTGGTATTAAATCTTGAACTATTAATCGCATTATTATCGTGCAAACAGTCAACAAGTCAAGTCAACAAGTCTGGCCAGCGTGGTATAGTAGGCCAAAACCTCCTTTCTAGGAAGGCCTATGTCCAGCAGTGGACTACTATAGGCTGTTAATTATGATGATGAAACAGTCAACTGTGTTATATACCTAACAACCAAGGTTCTTTTTAGTTTTGTATTTGGTTTGGGATGTCTTTACTTTATATAAAAGATGTTGTGTTGTAATTAAAACACTTAAAATATATAGGAACACACGTAAGTAGTGTTTTGGCGGGATTCTTTTGTGAACCACTTACGATTGGTCGATACATACTATGTATTTCTCACACCAATACCTTGTTTTAATCATGTCGGTTTTTGCTTAGTTGGTGTTGGTGGTTGAATGGTCTTACGAGTGTTTTTTGGACCTGGTATTCCCTATAAAGGACCTTTATGTATGTTTAAAAGATTAGATGGAAAAAAAAGTTGCTGTTTATTGCCACGAGAAAGATAACTTTTATAGGTTATGTACATTACTACAGTCCGTGGACCATTTCCACTATCAAGGGTTTCTGTTACTAACTTATAAAACAGCTGTAAAAATATGTTTACATGTAATAAATTATGCATTCATGGGTGAGTATTGTCAACCATCGAAGGTATAACAACGAAAGCCCCGGGCACAAATCAAAACAGTATCGCGAGAATTATCCCCCGAGCTACGATTACGGGCCTTTGCACAAACAATATCGTATTACCGAACAAATCCGGTTACTGAACAAATAGGAGTACTTTGAGCTTGTAATTATATAAACAAAATGTTTTATGATTATGTAATTACTGTTTAAAATATCTTTCCTTTGTTGTTGTGATATAATTATCATCGACGGCAACGATACACAAGCTTGTTCGCTTTGTTCTCTTAAATGATAATGAAGGTTTCTGTTCATTACACTGCTAGTAAAGTGGATTATATGAACCTTTCAATATTTCAAAGCTCTGTATTTATATTTAAAATCCCCACCGAATGTGACGAATACATAAAACACTAAAAAGAAAATTATACATTTGACTATGGCAAGGTCTGTAGTTCGCTGTATAATATTAATCTCAGCATAGTAAGCATAAATAAGTAAGTAGGCTTTATTTAGGTCGAGATCACCTTGAATTTATGATAACGAGAATTTCCAAATAAGATCATGTGTCACCGAAGTCGACAATAAAGTCTTTTGTTGTCGAGAAAACAATTTTGAGTTTACCATTAAACATAACGAGTACCTATATCTATCTACAATTTTTTTATTGTCTAATATAAATTTCATACATGCATAAAGTTATCCATTACGTACTACAAAAACCATCAAGGGTTTATCCGTGGTATACCAGACACATCTCGGTTACAATTATGACTGCAAGGATAGCGTAGTGGTTTAAGCGATCGCCACGACGCTCACTACCACGCTGAGTGTTGTGGGTCCGATCCCCACATGGGACGACACTTTGTGTGATCCATAAATTGTTGTTCTGAGTCTGGGTGTTATTTGTACCGGGAGAGGTTTAGAACTCTCAGGCCGCCAGGCCCGGGAACGGGCCAGATACCGCAAGCGACTCAGGCGCCGGAGGTCACAGAACGACCTCCGTCCTCCGTAAGCGCAGGCCTGGGGGTGACAGGTGAGGCCATCTGTCACCCTAGCAGAAGCAGGCCGGGGTGGCGGCGAGCGCGTTGCGAAGCGCGCTCGCTTCCAGGGAGCAGAGGGAACATGGGGTTCCCACACGGGGGGGGGGGGGGGTCGTCTACTCGTCTGTAGATGGCCCGATGTATGTCGGGGCACCAGAGACTTCCTTTCTAGGGTATACCTGGTTCCCCGGCTATTAGTACCCGAGACGGCGTGCGGTTTTAATCGGTTGGCGTCCGACTTGCCACCGGTAGGTGGTATCCGAGGGGATTTCCGCACGGAAAAAAAGGGTGTTATTTGTGTCCGTTTCATGTATGTTTGTAAAGTCCCCAGCGACACTGGATTTATTCCTTTGTTATAAAAAAATAAATATTTATTACATATTTAGTTGAGTATCAGCGAGACAGTAAATAGTTAATCAGTACAGTTTTACATTTCTTTTATTCATCATACCAGGGCCTCAATTCTGCTATTTTATGTTCACGCCACGCCACTGTCATACCACTCATTTTATCAGTGTTCTGTGTTGAATACAATATGTCCTTTGAAAAGAGTTTTACGTTGTAAATCCATGCTTGCATGCATGCAGGAGAATGCTTTTTTAACACTTTAACAGCATAAGTATAGACATCAAGTCATGATAAGACAAAGATCATCAAAAAGTTTATCCTTTATTGTTAAATTAACAAATATATTCAGAAACGCATTGCATTACTTGAAGAAAGTCTAATAAGCTATTTTAATAAAATATTTTTTTTTCTTTATATTTTCTTTCCACACATTTAGCATACAAAGTGCTTCGTACGCTAAATGTTTAGAAAGAAAAGTGCCCGATGTGACACACTTCACTTGCGATTGTAACAAAATGCCGTTGGACAAAGGTATTGGACACGTCTTTTAAATGTGATTTGGATGCGCAACAAGTGAGCGAAGTTACAGATATCGCATCCCCTGTCATTCTTCATACGCTCGCCTGTCACGCCTCAGATCTAGTACCAGCGGTGTCTATTGAATTGTGTTATAACTGTCAAATGAAATGTTTGGATCGCCGCTTTTGTAAATTATACTCGTAACAATAATAATGATACTATTTGTGTTTAAATTCTGTGTTCACTAGAAGTTAAATAGTTTCATCATCCTATGATTTTATTTACATTTTTGAATGCACTATCGATTGCATTTGGCAAATACTTTGAAATATTTATTATTACGATACTACGTACGTACTACTTATGTCTAGAACTGTGGGCGAAAAAAAAACATGACATTCACATTTGCGACATGCGATTTTGCATATTACTGTATGCAAACATTTTTGTAACCGACTGATGTACTGATAAGTCAGAGAAATTCTATTGCGCGATGCAGTATCGGTCGTAAATCAAGTCAGTAGTGTGATGTGTCTTCGCTAGATGGTGCTGAAATATAACTTGATGTACGTTAATGTTGCAGTCGTTTAAAAACTATTATATATAATCGATTGTATTTTAGTTGAGCTTCTTCCTTTATGTAAGTCCTGATAAGTCTATTGATTTGACAGTATTGGAAATCACCTAACTTTTACCCTTCTCAGTCTGTACGTTAATTTGATTTCCTATTTTTATTTATTATATGGCGGGAAGCCGGATGTACCTGCTAGGATTTTCTTTCTACATTACACCTGATTCCCTGGCTGCTGGTACCGCAGATGGCGAGCGGTTTTAGTGGGTTCGAGTCCGATCTAATGAGGGTATTGACGAGGATTTTGTCACAACATAAAAAAGAGGGAAGCCCACTGTGAACATTCAACCTAATGCTGCGGAGAAGCACAGGTTTCTCGTAAATCGAAAGAAGTATATTGAAAATTCAAAAAGAAAGAAGTAAAAATTACAACTTTTGGAATAGTTATATGTCAGAAAGGGAGGCTCTTAGGAAGAAAAGTATTGAGGCATTTTTATAGATAATTATAATAATGATCAATAATTATTAAACTTACCGTTTTTCTAAAAACTTAAAAAGCCATTTTCGAGAACTTTAACCTTGAATAAAAAAAATCCAGGTACGGGATCAATAAGGAATTTTCAGCATTCATTTAAAATTATGTGCCTAACATACATACCAATTTTTAGCTTTATGCGATTTTTTGCAGCTTCACAACTATTTTAGGCTATATATTGGGCTAATGTGACCGGAATATATGACTTAAGTATAGTTGTTAAAACTAAACATCTTAAACTGAATGTTTTTGTTTTCTAGTCGACGATAAGAGTGTTTCATCTGGGCTTATATATTATCTAGGTATTGACTCTGCTCTCCGTAACCCCGATATAAACTGATATTGTTAGCTTTGACTGCGGATTATGCTACGTTTACAGCATGAATTTGTAGATATTGTAGATAAAATCGTACGTCTAACAAGAGCTTACTGCGTGGAATACGGAACAGGTAACTGAACCTTCTATTTGCTCCCATTTGGAGGCAAATAATAATAGACTATAACTTCTAGTTAATTATAGCATAGGCATAATAATATCTACAGGGTTTTTTACCGATTCGTTAAAGAGCTCTAGCGGAGTAGAAAACAAAGACTAAAAAGACTGCAACAGGGTATATGCATTCAATGTATAAGTTTTTTTCATTTATAAAATTTCTATGACAGTTCGGGGCACTTTCATCAAAAATAATATTTATAAAAAAATTCAATCAATTTTATATACTCCGAGGTCATTTTAGAGTTTTAATAAATTATAGCTTAATAATGAAAGTTCTAATTCCATACATTATTTAATTATATTAATATATTATTATTAAACAACCATCTGTAGAGGTGAATAATATAATCTATCATAATTATTAGATACATATTTTTTGTTTTACAATTGTAAAACAAAGAATATCACAAAGGCGATATATTTTTCGTATTACGCAGTATATTGGCAAATATTTCACAAAGATCCCTCATGCTTCAAGTAATAGCTTAATTAATCATTTTATGTACAAAGTAAACAATTGTGTTAAACTAAAATCACGTTCGCCAAACATTTAAGAGCATGTCTCCGGCGCACGCCGTCTGACGTTCCGAGAGAGCCAAGTGTTTCGCTAAGCTCTACAACTCGTAATAGTTTTACTAGGACTTAAGAGGTAACATCAGTATGTTGTATTCAATGAATAATTACACGAGTATAGTACACGTCAGATGATATTAACGACCGATATTTAAAAGTATTGCATGTTTTTTTTTTATTTTGTCCCCCGGATATGACTTACTTATTCATTTTATTGCGTTGCTTATCTGTTTGGGTCCAATAGACTAATTTTTAAATTAATCAGTCATATTGATTGGGAGCACATTGGCTGTGATAGACGGACAGACACACAAACAAGTTATTCTGTAATATTTTCATTCATCCTAAAAACACAAAAATATATGCACATTATAGATTTATAATACAATTTTTAAGAAAGAAACAGAAAAAGATAAAGAGCTTATGATTGTGTTGACTGGGTTCCTGTCGAGCCTTAAACAGATATCAGCATATCGTGAGCATATCACTGTTAAGAGCAATCATAATTGTCACATACAAGGTAAGTCCTTACCTACATCCTTACACTCCTGCGTATTTTTTTTAGGGATTTCCCTTTTACATTTTCTTTTTTATGGTATGGAAAACCTCCTTTTTATGGAGAGGCCTATGTCTAGCAGTGGATTAACAAGGACTGATGATGATTATGATGATAATGGTATGGGGAGGGTATGTCTTCTCTACGTACTTACTCTACTCACTAGGTGAAAAACAGCAAAAGACTTGCTTAATAGGGATTTTCTGGTTTAGTGGGCCCATTTGGGCCGAAGCATGATTCTCTTACTTATCTTTACACTTGTCAATTTCTAAATTATTATTAATCGACGTTGAAATCGTATTAGAAGTGTGCATACTTCCCGCCAACACTCAGTTGGAGTTACGGATGCAACTTTGACCTACCAGAGGACTGGTTACATTCCTTCATCCATCCGAATAAGCAATATCCTTTTGCCTTCCTGTTTTACCAACTTTTTATTTTATATTAAACTTCCAATTCTATTTCAGTCCGAGTGCTCGGTCGATGGCAATAGACTTGCTCCCTTTTTATGTTAGTGGTATTAAGATTACAGTGGACAAAATGTGTGTTACCTGTTTATGAATACAGGCGTACGACTTTATACCATTAAACAAGCAAGTTCCTTGACACCGTGTTCACGGACACATCTTTCATCATTTCTAACGAGGCTCTCACGTGACATATTGCTAAAGAAACAATTTATATACGTCATTTATTATCTCCATCTTACAATAGGAGCGTCGGCCTCGAGCTTTTGCTTCATATAACCTATAAAACATGTATACCTGGCTGATATATGTATTAATAAAATGACTACAGGCTGTACAAAGGCTCATAAAGACGTTTAAAAAAGAACAAAGATACTGTCTTAGGTTTTTCTATTTTAAATTTTATACGAAACATATAAATCCATACGTTTTTAACTCGCTTTTATTATCTTTGTGTGTATGTATGTAACGGAATCTTCGAACGTGATTTAGACCCACTTCAAAACGTTGAATTAAATAGAAACTTCGCACACTTATCAAGGACTGATGACAATACAATAATTTGTTAATTTTGGCCGATTATGTAAAAATACGGTAGTGTCTTTTGTTATGTGCTAAAAAGCGTGATCTGAAGCATGTAACTTACTTACTTGTTCCTTTTTTAACCTTAATGAGAAAATTATGATCATTAATTACTAAAAAATAAATTATAGCTTTAAAATTAAAACTACAAAAAACACGCTTTTCTAACTAGCCGACCTAAAAAGTAGGAAATAATTTTCCAAACTTCAAAAAGAGGCAAATCATTTTCGTAAAAAAAATTACAATAAAACTTTTACCAATATCTGTCAGTAAAATATTTTTACAACAATTGAGACCTTTTACTTGAACTTTTGGTTCGATTGCCGGGTCGGACCAATTATGTGTAGTGTATAATCTGTAAATATTTGTTTCGGAGTTTGGGTGTTTTCTATGTATAATTTGTATGTATTTGAAAAAAAGTCAATCTTACTTTCATAGTACAAGCTCTGCTTACTTTAAAACTAGATGACGCTGTGTGTTAGGTGACCCAAATATTTATTATTATTATTAAAAAAAAATAAGTAGCAGTGGTTTTGTAAATCAGTCACAGGTGTGATGAAATTATTTTTAAAACATGTGATTTATTACATGTGACCATCCCACAACTAACCGTGTTTGTCAAATTGGTAATCATCGGTTAATGGGACGTGCCTCCCATTCTTAAAGCATTAAACCAAATGCTTTGACTTAATGGTCCAAGCTCCCAATGAGTCCAATATAAATTCTGTGATATCTCGTATCTTCTTAAACTAAATTAAAAGGCCTTAGGTTTTACTGAACTTATGAACAATGTAATGAAGAGGCTTTTTAGTATGGATACCGTCTTTACGACTATTTCATTATGTTGGAACTGATAAGAATATCAGAAAATAAGTGGTACTTACTATATAATGCCTTAATAAATTTCTAGATATTTTCATCCAATTTCTATATAAAATAAGTATTTTTTTAAGTGGTACAATAAAAGTAAGCTTCTATACTTATCCTGGGATATTTCCGGCGTTAATTCGGGGGGGAGAGGAAGGCAGCTGAGACTGGCCGCCGTGGTGGTTTTTAGTGGCAACACCACATATTCCTAACTTTGTGTCCCCGTGCCGTAGATCCGAAGGGATTTTATATCTGTCCCCAAAAAAAACAACAAAAAAGCTTCTATACTCGTTATACTGAAAAGTAATCAAACCGTAACTTTGTTACTTCTGACGTTGTAGTCCAAAGCTCTACCGCACGTATTAAGGGCTACTACATAAGATAGTTACTTTGTAATAATTTTAATATGGAGGTGCATATTGTCAATTTGACAAACAGCAACAAAGAACAGGTACAACCGCTTGACCAATAATAAACGAAATACATGAAACCGATCGTGAACAGAACACCACAAATGATACACAATCCATGCAAGATATTCACAGTCCCATAAAAGCTGCATTAAACAGATTTTTTTATATTTTTATTTTGTATGATTCGTGTGGTGACGGATTAAGAATAAGGAATGCCACCACCCCTATTCATTCCATGGGTGTCGTAAGAGCCGACTAATAAGCAAACTACGCAGTACAAGAGCACTGAAAAAAGAAGGAAAACTTGACACAAACTCTGTACGAACCCGTCTAGCCAGCGTCGTGTAGTAGGCCCAAACCCTCCTAGAAACGAGGGTTTGGGCCTACTTTACGACGGCTAAGAGAGGCTTATGTCCAGCAGTGGACTTTTAAAGGCTGTTGATGTGATGATATGAAATGTTAAATCGTAAGTGTGGTTATCAACTGCAACGGAGCTTCGCGCGTCAAATTCTTGTTTCATCTTTAAACCGCTGGGGCTAGAATCTTGAAATTTTAGCAGCTGATGTTTTTTTTAACGTTGTAAGCACTCATTAAGAAAGGATGTTTGGAAATGACAAACTTTTAGGGGGTTAAAATATGGAAGGAAGGGTTTTAAATTTAGAAACACGGAATAACAAATATTGACACTGGCGAAATATTCTATTTAAATCTGCGTCACTCTCTAAACATGAATTTTAAAATAATAATATTTCGGCAACCTAACACACAACGCCATCTCGTTTCAAACTAAGTAGAGCTTGTACTATGAAAGCTAGATTGACTAATAGACTTTATTATACATAGAAACATCCAAACTCCGAAACAAATATTTGTAGATCATACAAACATAAAAATATTTCATGTGTGTACCAGGATACCTAAGTATTAAATATACACAGTCAAAGATTATCGGGATGCATGATGGAAACAAAACCGTTTTAAAGCGCGATTTAAATGCACAATTAATGTATATTATATTATATAGTTCATGAGCATTCTCAGTAAACTGAAATAGATGTATACCCAAAATAGCGTTATCTTAATAGTCCTAATTGATTGTGCGTAATACTTAGAAAGAGTTTTACATTGGAAACTTGAATCGAGATATAAAATACAGTTCGGTAACATTGGATCCTTTAGAAAATAATTCTCTAACAAAACTACAGAATTCGTGGCTGGAGATAGTATTGTTTTAATGTAATAGGATACTACTGTACCACATCAAAAGATATACACTACTACAGTGGATGTTTCAAAGTAACCATCAAAGTGAGAGCAAGTAATCGAAACTGTACCCTCTGTTTAGATCACACACACACCACAGTTTCGATCAGTTCAGTTCAGATCAGTATATTTAGTAGTGCCGACTCTTTTATATCATCATAATAATCATAATCAGGCCAGGTGGAGTGACGATTTGCCCAAGATGGCTGGCAGGAGCTGGATGCGTGAAGCCCAAGATCGATCTAAGTGACGTGCAATGGGAGAGGCCTATGTCCAGCAGTGGACTGCGATAGGCTGATGATGAGTCATAATCAACAGCCTTTCATAGTCCACTGCTAAATATACGCGTCTCCTTAGACGGGAGGTTTTACTTTTTATACTATGCTTGCCAGACGGGTTTGTATAGGGTTTGTTTCAAGTTTTCCTTCTCTTTACAGTGTTGTTGTCTTGTGTAGTTTGATCCCTTAGTCGGCTTTTACGAAACCCATGGAATGTGTAGGGTTGGTGACCATTCGTATTCTTAATCCTTCACCACACGGGCCAACTATGCAAGATGTTATCTTTTTATGTAATATTGCAGAGTTGGGCTCATTTACTCCACCGCCGCCGCATGCAGCGCTCTGCTATAGTTTTTTTTTACCTACTGTAAGAAATAAGAGAGATACCGCTTCTACTAAGAAACATACATTTTTTGCTTCCATTGCTCGAGAAAATGGCAATCACATTAATAAACGAGATAGATTTTAGATCCAGAGATGGTCACGTAACAAAAGAAAATACCTTTATGTATAAAAGGGTTAATATCAGTCCTATTTAATTCTACTGAGGGAAGTCCTCAGATTGCTCACGTTTGTCAATAAGCCTTTCATTATTGATCAAGTGGTCCCACTACGCTTGAGTAAGTACTTAGCCATCTTTACCTTCATTAATGTCAGTGTTGAGTGCAACTATCTGTAGCCGACGATATTTGTTACAGCTCCTTATAGTTGAAAATAACTGTTAATTTATATTAAAATTATTTTAAACTAGGGAATTGGCTAAGAATGAATACGCCTGTTATTTTTCATCAGGTGACCTTTCGTACTGTAACAACATCTAAGGTGATTTTACACTTGGTTACCGTTTATAATCAAAGATAGAACAATTATTATTAAACCCATATTTATCCATACCACTACAATAATATAAAAGAAATAAAGTTATTACAAAGTTTGCGAGCAGTTAAATTCTGTTGACAACAACGAAAATATGAACCTCTGTGAAGTGATAACCCTGTGCATCATTTTACACGTGTAAATAATATTCCTGAGCTTAAAAAGAAACATTGTTACTGTGAAACTTTTCTCATCCAATGATCCTCGACCTGAAAGTACTACGACGCGTGCTTCATCAGAACACGACGCATTGTAAACGAGTTCAGAAGAGAAGTTATAAAATAACCTGATTATTACTGTAAAGCAAAAATATAAAGCAATTATAATGTTCTTTGACTGCACCACCAGTATTGTTTTAAGTTAATCGATATAATCTTGTTTAAAGCAACGCTATAATGTTATTACAGTAGAAACATACATCAGTATCTTTGTAGTCAATACAGGGTCTGGCATTACCCTAGGAAGAGATAAATATAAGAAATGTTATGTTGGAGCCAAACCTGACTTAAACCTCAGGATATAGAGAGCATTTAATTTTCCTAATTCAAATATTAAACAACGACGAAATGAATAATAATCTTTCATACCTTTATTACTTACTTAAATGTTGATAAGCGAACAAAAATAGCAAAAGCCAGAAAAAAATAACTGACCCTGAGTGATAGAAAATAACTTCCAGAAGATAAATAGTTGATGAAGTAATCGATTTCAGAGTACAAGTGATAATGATAAGCAGACGTCAACTGCAAACTCCATATTACATTGTAAATGATAATGTGAACGTATTGTTTTTTCCTACGCCGACGATACAGCAGTTGCCTTCTATGGCAGCTCTTGGCTTGAGGTCAAACATTATACTGAGGCAGGTATGACTCATGTTGCTGAATGGCTGAAGTCCAGCCTCCTGACATTAAATACTTCGAAAACTAGTTTTATATGCTTCAGTATCTCCAAGCGCAATGAACCAAATGATGATTTTAATATCGTTATACACACATGTAACGGTAATAGCGACAGCAATTGCAACTGTCCAAAAATTCGCAGGGTAAATGAAGTAAGATACTTGGGTGTAATAGTGGATAATAGACTATCCTGGTATCCTCACGTGGAGCAAGTTACTGCCAGAATTAGAAAGCTCAGCTGGTTATTCAAAACCCTAAGACATGTCGCATCAATGGTAAAAGTTAATGACAAAAGCCCCTCTAGAAATCTACTTACTCAAATTTACCTTGCGTTGGTGCAACCTGTGCTTGTATATTGTATTCCGGTTTTGGGAGGGGCAGCCAAGACTAAATTCATGAATCTAGAACGAGCACAACGTGCACTTCTAAAGATTATGAATTTTAAAAAACATAGATTTCCTACTGTAAGTCTGTATCAAATGAGTGATGTACTTTCCGTCAGAAAGTTGTATATAATTCAAACGGTGTTAAAAAAGCATAAGTCTTTGCCTTTCAAAGTGGGAATAAATTGCAAGAGAAGAAAGTACAATATAGCGGATATACCGTCATCAAAGACCAAATTTGGATCTATACAATACATTAAACGATCAGCTCAATTATATAATATAATAAATAAACAGATAAACATATACACAAAAAAATATTATGATTGCAAAAAAACACTAGTAAAGTGGATAAAACCCCTCACATACGAGGACACAGAGGCTTTGTTACAACATACAGAATGAGATACACACACACATGCATACACACACACACACACACGCACACACACACGCACACACACACACACACACACACACACACACACACACGCACACAACCATTTCTAAGTATAAATAATAATTTGTATCACTTTGTATTTGAAATAATGTTTCCAAATAGTTTACCTTAATATCTCAAATTATTGTGTTAAAAATCATGCTATGTAATATGTGGAGGAGCGGAATTTTTCTACTACAAGCATTATTTGCTTAAAAGAAAATTCTGAACACAACTATCTATGTACTAAGTATTTGACACAATAAACTTTATTATTATTATTTATTATTATTATGTATCATCCAGAAAAATGAACTGTTCCCGTACAACGGCGAAAACACTTTAATTATAATAGAAGTTCAATATTAACATTTCAATATTAATATAACAAGGCAATTCAATTTTGTTATAACAAGAAAATTGCATAACGCCGGTTTTCTGTGAGGCCGTGGTGTCTCTCAGGTCGAGGCATTTCATTTTGCAACTAGATCCTGTATATATTTTATATTAATCTGTTCGTTGTCAAAGCCAGATTCTTATGAAAACAATTTCGTGGAGTTTTGCAAAACCTTTTTCTAAACTCTAGCGGCGTTCAGTTTCATCTACTGTAGGTAAACCATGCTCCGGCACATTGGTATGGGTCGAATCGACTGGAGTGATGCCACGGTCTCACAGAAAACCGATGTTTAGCACTGATTTTTTTACTTTCACCGAGTGAGTGAGCTTAGTAAAGGAATAAAACCAGCGGGAGTTTGGTCCTTTCTTCTACTGAGAGAAGCACTCATAAGCTCGGCAAAGCAACTACATATATCTCTTGAGTTACAGGTGTCCTTAGGTGGTGGTTGGTACCATCAGGAGAAAGAATCACCTGATGGTACCAACCACAACTGTTCTTTTATCCTTATACCATAAAAAACTGTAAAAAGTATATGAATATTTAAGTAAGTAAACATCATCATCATCATCATCAGCCTATCGCAGTCCACTGCTGGACATAGGCCTCTCCCATTGCACGCCACTTAGATCGATTTAAATAAACAATTAATCGATTAATCGATTTAATTAATTATTTAGATCGATTTAATTTAGTAAGTAAACAATTGACATTATTTCGAGGAATTGTTCGAACAAATCCCGGCCGGAACTTTCATCCCTATCACCTTGATAGTTGGCGCTCCACTATTGTGCGCTTTTAGAGACACTTTTTACCCCGCACAACCAATCTGTAGAACGGGTTATCGACTGCGGTATTTTCCGGATCGATACGAACCTTCAAGATAAGAGAGTACTCCTTCCTAAAAGGCCGGTTGGTTACTCCTGAGTTGTAGACGTTCATGGGCGGCGATGGTCACTTTCCATCAGGTGACCTGTCTACTCGTCTGCCCTTCTCTCACATAAAAAAAAAATTTAAAAAGTTGATATGTTTACTATATATTGCTCATAAGTTTTAACATAACGGACGCAATTAACACACAATGGACGTACTTCACACCTTAAGTACCAAAGACTACTTCACGGTAGGTGCGTGTAATCTCACAGTACTGGTGCGAGACAGCAATTACTCATCACAGGGTAATTCCTCGTTTAACCTGCAGACCGGCACTTAAGTACATACCCTCGGCTTAGGTGATAGCATTTAATTATATTAACATGTCATTATCACGTGTGAGCTTGACGTGTAGGACGCTTCAACGTGAGCGGAATAATATTTTAATTTTTTTATGTCTGAAACCTAATCTGGCTACGTAAGCTTATCTTGATTTCAAACATGAGTTTGAAAAGATATTACACAATGTCATGAGGAATACAAGGTTAATTATAGTCTTTAAATGACAATACACTGATGTATTCAGCAATACAGGATATTCATCGCTGCTCTATTAATATTCTGTTCTAGCTGCCGTCCATGTAGGGTATAAATCCATCGAAAGTAGGCCGTATACTGTATATAAACACATGTAGCATAGAAATAATTTGAATAAACACAAAAAAGTAAAGTTTACCTATTTTTTATGGGTAACAAATTGACATTATAGCCTGTGCCAAAGTCTCTACATAACTGACCAAAAAAAAAAAACATCTTTATCCGGTACACTGGTTGAGCTAAAAACAGTACTCATTTTTCTTCCTTCTGAGAAGAGCTCAGCTTTACACAGGATTCATTTGATTTAGAAACGCTGGAAAACTTATTTAAGGTGGAACGACTTTAAAGAACATTAGCCTAAAATTAAATTGGACAGACAAGAACCTAAGAGCTAATGAAAATAATATATTCCATAGAGTAATATGCTGTTGAGAGATCATTAATTATTTTGTCTCCGTCGCCAGATCTTGATTCGCTAAATTTTAATTACATTTTTTTAAATTGAAAATATTTCTGTTGAATCTTTTAAAATTTATTACATTTTTTTTTTAGGTTGACATACTTCAAGTTAAAAACGACTTGCAAAGGTCATATTTTAAATCAAATTTTAGCTTTAAAAATGAGTAACGGGGTAAAATTGACTCGTACGCATCATGATATTATAGGTATTTAAGCCTGTTTGAATATTGAAGATATATTATGGTAGACCTATTTCTTAGCGTTCCATGTATTAGGTGGGAGCAACACATGCGACTTCGACAGCGCCTATGACTTGTGACGCAGGTATAGGTTTAGGGAGTACTCCTTGCGACGCATCAGCGCTCGAACCACTGTCTGCTGTTTTACCCCCTCTGCCTGACCATATTTGATACGAGCCTAGCAATGCCACTTTAGATATTCGTTCAAGAAAAGAGCTTACTGAAGCTCTTGGCAATCCAAGATCTTTAAGCAGGTTATAGAGGGATTTAGCTGGTTTACCCCTCAGATCCACTTCCACAGCATATCCACAGTATATCGTTTCCCACGGCACCGTAAGTTCTACTAGTACTACACGCTTAATTGAAATTGCATAAAGAAATATGTCAGGTCTGGACGCCGAGGCACAGATATCCTACGGTATTCTGTTATGATTTTCCATGTAATCCTGTTATGTGTATACGTGTGTTTCATTTTCCACTAATAATGCCCAGTCACTGGTGGTATTTATGATTGAGTACAGCTTTTGTGAAGTCTTTTTATTGAGCCTTCCTTTACAAAGGCGATATTAGTTCTTATGTTTGTTCTTATTCTTTTATTCTTTTCCTTATTTCTTGATTCCGTATATTTTTTATTGACCTTAAACCGGTATACCGGTACCCCACCTGATTACGTGTGTTGCGATATTATCTTCTTTTTTTATAAATATATTTTTTAGGACATCTTACACACATCTCATCTCTCACTCATCATCTAGTTTCAAACTAAGCAGAGCTTTTACTATGAAAACTAAATTGACTTATAGAATACTTATAAACTTTTTTTTGTAAATACATACACATTATATATAGGGATTTATAACTGTGTTAAATACTACCGGTGATGAGCAGCAACCTTGGAACAACCCTACTCTGTATTCGAGGGGTTTCGTATGACCCTCTTTTGCTGTAATTACAAATTTTAATTTACTGTAGTATGATGCAATTATGTCACAAACTATTGGCGGAAATTTACACAATTTCAAGGCAAATAACATGAGATAATATAATATAATATAATATTTCGGACATTTAACACACTACGCCATCTAGTTTCAAACTAAGCAGAGCTTGTACTATGAAAGCTAGATTAACTGATTGAATACTTATATAATTTTTTTGATAAATATATACATATTTTACATAGAAAACACCCAAACTCCTAAACAAATATTTACAGAGCATACAAACATTTGGTCCGACCCAGGAATCGAACCCAAGACCTCAGAACAGCAGTCGCATACGCTACCACTGCGCCACCGATGCAGTCATGAGCTCGTGTCGTACTGAGACAAGGGCGTCTTCTAAATATATCCAACAGACAAATTACTTTGCCTTTCATTTTTTCTAGCATCTTTGAGACTTGCCGCAAGTAATGAGTTATGTTCAAGACATCTAGAGATTTTTTAATAATTTGGTCTGAAGTAATTATTGTTAGACATAAACTGTATTATTGTTAATTGAAGACAGGAGAAAAATATTTTAGAAATTGTATTGTTAAGGGCTATCAGTCTAGTGTCCTGAGATCTACTACTTTACTTTTCTTAGGAATGAGGACAAAATAAGCCCTTTCAAAGGTTGTTGGTATTTCTTTGCTTGACCAGATCTTGGCGAATATACTTAAAAGGTGTTTATGCACTGATGGACATTTAGATTTTTTTCTTTCTAATTTGGGTATCTACTTCTTCAAAGGTTGGCGGGTTATAATCAAATTTGAAACGAGGGCTTGCTGGGTTTCGTGCACTTGGCTCATGATCGGTCTTCTCATGTGTTGGCAGCTCGTACGTAGTTTTATAGCGTTCGTAGATCTGGTCGGCCGTTAGAAGCAGTTGTCCGCGCTTCTTTATTAAAATATTTCTAGAATATTGGTAAGGGTTTCGATCAAACTCCACTTCATGCTTAAGTTGTCAGCTTACCCTGTTTAAGTTGTCCGTTTCGTAAGCAATTTGTACTGATACTTCTTGAATCAACTTTAGTATTGATCTTAAAGGCCTGGCCAGTTGGTGGCTCAGGTGAATATCGCCCATGGCTTTGGCATTCCGTCCGTTT
The DNA here is from genome assembly GCA_902825455.1 of Arctia plantaginis. Classification (NCBI taxonomy): domain Eukaryota; kingdom Metazoa; phylum Arthropoda; class Insecta; order Lepidoptera; family Erebidae; genus Arctia; species Arctia plantaginis. The sequence goes on along the minus strand of CADEBD010000276.1, from coordinate 6,024,199 downwards.
GATTTGGCGTTCCATACTTCCGCATGAGGGTCAAATCTATCGGTAGCAGCAAATGACGACCTTACAGACCTCTGTCTTGGATCAATTCCATCGTGTGTTTTCAAATGTTTCAGGAACCAGGCTCTTTTCTTTATTATTTTTTATTTATCTAAGTAAGATAAACATAATATAAAGGAGATGTTTGTAAGTAAGATGAAATATAAAGAAAGATTAATTACAACACGGTGTTCAGCCATAAGGGTTTTATGGCTGTATGATATACGATTATCTCTTCTCCTTAATGAATTCTCACAACTGACAATATTGGGCATAGTAGTTCGTATCTCATTTTCCATTGGAATTATAATTTCTGTGAGTGACATTCAAAGCCATCAAACATATGTATTTCAGTGCATAAAAATTTGTTATTTAACCATTGTTAATTTACTGTATTGTTGATTGTTATTAGGCATCCGTAATAACAATCAACGCATATATAAAATATTTATATAAGTAAGTAATAGTGTGCGTTCTATGAATGATTCTAGTTGGTTTCATTATTACAATTTCATCTACATTTTAACATTTTCGAAACGCCCTTATTTAAAATGATAAAAAAACTCTGTGCTTTAACCCTTAATTTGACGTTGTCCAAAAAAATATAAATTAAAAAATACAGTTCTAAGCGTAGTATTGCTACCAGATTTATCCAAAAATCGACAGTGCATTTACGTTGACTTATCGTTTACTAGTCACAAATGAGCTTCAGAAACAGAACGCATATCTACATATAGATGCGCGATAGATGCGGATGGAAGAGTTTAATTTAATCAACTCGCACATAACGACAAAACGCATTGTGAGGCGTGTCAATGATATTGTTGTCTGGTTCTTTATAATAATATAATATATAATTATTTCTTATTAATTTGGCATTACGTTACGTACGCATTTTAACTTTCGAGAGCCTGATATTGTGAGGTACAAACACTTAAAACCTTAGCTGTAAATTCTCTCAGAGCCGATCTTGGGAGTAAATTGAGTAGACTTCTAATTCGTGACGACGAGAACGAAAACCCCGTCGAGTTCACATCTGCTACGTAACGAAGTTGCTTCGTGTTCAACGTGATCCGCTATTGTTTGAATCTATTCTATAATACATTTACTATTCGCTACTGACAGAAGATGCTCAAAAAATCTCTAAAAGTTAAACTGTATTGAAAAATAAAAACTTTGAAACTTGAAATATGTGGCTAAAAATACAATGGACATGAAGGTATTTATTTTCAACGAATCAAGTGTTTTCAAGAGGTCACCGACTGCCCAACCAACCCTCCCTCCCTCTCCCGCTCCCCTCTTATTCTAGGGGGAGGCCTTAAAAGGTGCCAAAGCACTTGTGTGTCTTCACTGAACTGTGTCACACGTAGACACAGTGTCTACGTGTGCTGGTAGCCGTATATTATCAGATTCTCCGTCTTTTGCCTCTTAAAACAACATTATCGTCATATACTAAACCATACAGAGGAATATATCAATTCAAGCATTGTATAGTTCATTATATACATATAGTAGTCATAATCAATCTTTCTGCAACAAACCTTAAAGTTCATTGTTGCGTGCCTCAAACGTAACTCAGAAGACAATAGACTGTAAGCGGTCAACTATTTGCATAGAGGAACTGTGTAAGTAAAGCGATCCGGGCATAACTAACTTGCGAAACTTAGTAACAGTGTTCAGCTAAGTTCCAGAATTGTGTCAAAAATCTTGTTACAAACGGAATATACCTAGCGTTAATGTAATAAAGTTTTGCGAGTGAAGTGTCTCAAACTATAAGCAAGAGAAGTCAAAAACGAACGATGTTAAAAGTTTTTGCAGTCGTGTACAGCACCATTGTGGCGGAATTTCATTGTAATTTAACAATTTTAACAAAATGATGGTGTACCATTCACAGTCATGTGTTCGATGGTTGAGATTTTTTATGTATATGTTAGGTATAGGGGGCATACGAAGCTTCACCTGGGCCTCAATTATGATATTTTATGTTAACGCCAAGCCACTGTCGTTCCGTTGACACGCTATTGAGACGCCATTGACATCGATCAAAATATCAGTATTCTACAAACATAAATTTACAGTGTCAATAGACTGTCGATTTAGTAATATATGACATCAATTGGGATATCAACAACATTGCCACACCTGGAAAATTAAAATTATAATTTTCTTACAAATTTAAAATGTATGTTTACCCCGTTGGTGTTACATAGTAGAATAGGAAAAGTTCAAAACTATTCCGCAAACATTCCATCGACAGTCTATTGATACAATATTGAAATAGCAGAATTGAGGCCCAGATGGTAAGTGATGGAAGAGCTGCAACTCAACAGAAACGAGTGCCCCTTGAGTGCCCCCTGCCCAGTACTTTCCAGAATTAGGCGCGTCTTTTACGCCTTCCGTCACCTCACTCACTCGGTAAAAAGCAACTAAAGAATTCTTTAACAGCTTGTTTGACCCCACACACCTAAAATCAAGCATATTTGTTTAAATAAAATACAACCTAAATTTCTAAACACATTTCTTGAACATTAATTTATTGATCGAAAATAATTTGTTCTGAAACTTAATAAGAATTTTGATTGAATTGTAAACATTCACTTCTCAAACTTCTAGTCTTTGAATTTCAAAATTGAGATCGGGATAGTGTAATTGGCAAACAGTATTTGCAGACTGTATTTGAAGTAAGTTAGTGCGTCCCACGACGGTGTGACCTGGTGTGACCTGTGGCTGGCGGTCGCTTCCCACAACGAAATATTCGAAAATCCCCGTGTGTAAGTAAAATTTACTGAACTTTATGTATAATTAAATGAGATCAAAGTTACAGGACTGCGAGGCACGTACCTACACACGCAGGTACCTATATCGATAGTTTGTGTGTAGAGAAATGGCTATTGCGAATTATATGTACTATTTCACATCAACAGCCTTTAATAGTCCACTGCTGGACATAAGCCTCTCCTTAGAAAGGAGGTTTTGGCATAGGGTTGGGTTGGTATAGGGTTTGTGTCAAGTTTTCCTTCTTTTTGCAGTGCTGGTGTCCTGCGTTGTTTTGCGCCCTTACTCGGCTCTTACGACACCCAAGGGATGAATAATTAACAGTACATTGTCAGTGTATTGACGGATTAAGAATAAGAAATGTCACTACCCCAAGTGACATTCCGTATTCTTAATCCGTCAATACACGGACAATGTACTGTTTAACCACTTCAAAAAAGAATAGATTTTTCATTCGTCTAAAAATATGTATATTTTTGTAATTTAAAATAGTTTCATAATTTCTATAAAATAAATAAAGTGCACTCACACCTTAAGGGTTTGGTTTGTGATACTTGAATTGAACATGTCACTTATTATAAAGATACCTGTCTATTTATTCACCGCTACATTCAAGACAGCTTAGTATTTCATTCTACTGAGTTGTCTTCTTTCATCATAATTTAGTAATTTAAAATTATAATTAAATAATTATCACAAACAGCCTTTAATAGTCAACGTCTGGCCAGTGTGGTTCGTTTCAAGTTTTCCTTCTCTTTGCAGTGTTGTTGTCCTGAGCAGTTTGCTCCCTTAGTCGTCTCTTACGACACCCACGGGATGAATAGGGGTGGTGACACTCTGTATTCTTAATCCGTCACCACACGGATTCAGGTAAGGTCAGGTAGTCAAGGTTAAATCAAGATAAATTGCGGTAGAAAGAGAAAGGCAAAGTGGACTCTCAAGAAAAAAGTTGACCAGATACATATCAACAAATGCAATGCACAATGTTCCTATGTTTAGAAGTGATACTGCTAAATATGTTTGCCTCGGCACCAAAATGATTGAACAACCGTTTAACGCGTCCTTTTTAAGCCGCTTAATAATAATCAGGCTGAAGTATTTCTAGCCTGATCACGGATAATGCAATGAACATTAAAATTATAATAAATATTTTTAATTATCTGAAATCCAAATCGTTTTAATTATACAAAATTGTTTCCTGCGAGACAATCTTCGCACCTCAATAGCTTAAAGGAATTACCTTGTGATCAGACTTGGAACGGTTACGAGTAAAGTATGGCGCCTATTAAGTGATTAAATAAGACAGATAGGCAATACTCGACAGTAAATTGTGTGACATTTGTGAAGCTTAATATAGGGACATACATATAGAGACGTAATTTATGTTTTGTGACTTCATAAAATGTTATTAAAACAGGTCTAAATTTCAAGGTAACTCAAATACATGCAGCTTACTACTTGTTAGATAAATAATAATAAATTTGTTTCTCTCATTACGTACAGTAGGTTACAGAGTATCGTAGTTACGTGTATTAAAATAAAATAATATAAATTTCTTTACTGAGAGCTGAAACCTATAGTAGGCTTTAAAACCTGTATGACAGATCTCCAGGCCCAGGCGCACGTTTATGTGTGAGTGTGCGTATGGTGCAAATTGTGAGAATTAGTGAATGTCCAGTCAAATAGACACATATGAAAGTATTTGTTTGTAAAGCCTATTAGCCAATTTTATTGTCAGTGGTTACATTATACTCGTAGTCCGGGTTGTAATGTGCTTGATTGTTTGTTGAAAGCGTGATTAAAATAACAGTCCGAATGAACAAGGACCGGACTCGGACCGAGAGAACATCACAGGGCCCAAATAAGTCAGCAGTTGGAAACCGCAAGGGAAGAAAGAAGATAAGAAAGTATGGACAGATTTACACAAGTCTCAACTAACGCAAGGATACGATACGTGATTGAGACTCAAGTTGAGCCAAATAGTCTACAGTAGATCCAAAAATTCAAAAAGTTTTTGATACCACTTGACTTAATATATTATAATATTAATTTGCAAGGTTTGCAAAATACTTGAAATATGAAAAACTCCTTTCCAATTGACTTCACGTTTCGTAATTATCCCGCAATCGTTGTTATATGATTTAGCCTAAAATCACAACTCATGAAGACGTCGCTTGCCTCTTACCAGTATACGGATATTCAAAATTGTATTGTACCATGCCATTTAAGTCCCAATTTACACCTTTTAAATCATTACTACATCAGTAGACCAAGTACCAACCTCCCTTAATAATAAACGCACATTTACCATTTATTTAAATTCCATTCCCATTAACTGTAGCTATTTAGGCGCCACCCTGCGGGACTCAAATTGAATCCTTATCGGACATCCTTGATCCTCGGCCGGCCCCCGAGGCTTACATGCCAGCTTCTTTCCGTTGTGTGTGATTACTTGCCTTACGAAACAATCTTGCTGGCTTTTGGTTTTGTTTTGCTTTGTGTACAATATTCCTAAAAGGTAAAAGACTTTTATTCGTAAGTACTTCAGTGTTATAAATACTGTCAGTAAAATCAAATGCATAAAAATAGCTCGTAAAATTAATAATATTAATGTGAACATTAACTTTTTACCACTAATGTTCGCTTGTAAGATACAAGAAATGTAAGTTAAAATTTGAAAAAGGAAAAAACATTTTTGATCAGATAATTACATGCCTGAAAACTTTGTATTGTTAGGTACACAAAGTTTCACTGTAATTGTCACATAACACGGGGTACTATACTGTACTAATACTGTAGTGTAGTAACTAATATGATAAGTTATGTGCAAACGAAATATTAACCAATGATATTGCAGTCAAATGGTTTAAGACACAACAGAAAACAAAAATTATAAAGAAATGAACGAAAACGAAGGTGATACACGCCTATTCAATAGAAACCTCACTATGATTAGATTGCGAGACATTTACTTTAATAGGAGAGCAAAATGTTGAATCGAAAAAAGAAAGTATTTATTCAGGATTCAAAAACTTATTACAAAAATATAATACTTCTGCCAAACTGCACAGCAGTTTGTGAGCAGACGAAGATGCAATATTATTAAATCACATTTTAATAAGTTATTATTTTTACACTTTCTAATATCGTTAAATAATTAAATTACTTTTTATTTTTCTTTTATCAAAGGCACAAAAATAAAATAAAGTTTAATTTACTTTGAGGATGATGAGGATTTTAATTAGCGTTATAATTGTAGTTGTGCTTTTAAAAATGTCGAGAATCTACCTCAAGTATACAAGATATCAACTTCTTTTAAAAGTAATAATTAAATATTTAATTAAAATAATAAATAAACGGACTTATAATTACCCTCAATTACCAATTTAGAGTTCTGTTCGAACCAAACCGCTGCTAACTGAGATGAAAGACATGATGTGACTGTCTCACAACCGCCCAGCATGTACAATAGTTATTTCACAATTCACTAGACGCTACATAGAGAAGATGAGGCCGTTTGGATTTGCACAATAGCACATGGGATTTCCTAGTGTAACAGTTTTATTTTTTCAATAAAGTAAGGGCAAAGTAAGGGTAAGCTACAGATAAAATATTATTTACTGTGCACTGTATTGGAGACGTCAGGGCAGAATCCTATTAACGGATTACGGACTGTGTAGTAAAACTTGTTTCTGCCATATTTCGATCTCTGTTGTGTGACAAAAGTGAATTTTGTACATGGTCAGAAAAGTTAAATCATTCTTTAGATCGTATCGGTGTGACAACAATAACTTATTTTTGAAGTGATAACTTCTTATGGGAGGGTAAACCGCTTCGTTACGTAACGCGTTATGGCACCAGTCTGTCAGGCTTCCCTTTCTCTCGCGTATACGGCAGCGGTATGCAGGCTCCTCCTCTCTCACTCTAACCCACAGCGCTAGCGGTATTTCAGACAAATACTTCCCCCTCTCTCTACTCAGTGTTTAGTGTACGATAGACATACTGTTGACAGTGAGCATATAACCTAAAACTATCACCGTTTCGAAAGTGATTACAAAAATATGATGAAACAAGCAGAAGATGATCCTCTAAACATTACAGAATCGCCTAACGAAAGGTAAGTTTAATAATAAATAATATAAAACTATTCATCAATAACAAGCAACAAGTCTACCGCCGCAGCGTCTATATTTTGAATTTCTATTAATAAACATAAAATTTAAGTAATAACCTAAGCTTTTCTCAAGTTAAACAAATTCAAAATTAAATAGTTCAACTTAGATTAGTTTAAGTTATCACTTCTGTCCGGCGCCCGAGACGCACACGTTTTTAATTAAACTTGATATTCTTTTTTTCTCTTCTGAGCTCACATTCATCTGTTTTACGAATCATGAATTGATTCGTGGAGTTCTTGTTTAATTTGGTTCGCCATTAAGCGTGTTTTATTTTAAGATTTGCTAAATATAATTATCTTCTTTAAACAACGATGTAAATAATATACTAAAGAATACGTATTTAAAATTTTACTAATCCTTGTACATGGCATAGGGTGCAAACTAGCAGATACCTGATGATAGGTAACTGTCGTCAGCCATGGACCTCTAACTCGGGACTCACAAGTGCGCTGCCTTTTAAGTTCTCTGAGAAGTAGGCCACAAAATTAAGAAAAGAACTGCTTAACAGCGATTTTCTGAAAGGTTGTGATATCACTCCGGTCGAGCCGACTCATTTGTGCGAAGCAATGCTCTCCCACGAATAAATCTATGTGATATAGTACCGTCTTGATATCGTCATGAAAATTCTGTTAAAAATTTTGCTTTCCCTGAAGAATTGCTAAATATGTGATAATGTATGGGAATTAATAGAAATTAACCACCAAAAAATAATTTGGAGCCCTAAATAAAAATGGTCTAAACTTACAATGGTGCTAATTGTTTTAGTCATGACTGCGTTTAAATTGTATTCTACCACCAAATCTTAGCAAATGCACTATTACTTTTGACTTTGGTTAGTTTTTGATTTTTTCTTTTTTAAACGACCCGGAAAGTAGAAGCCCCGCAGATCAGGGCCCCAGTGCCTTTCTTCCAGTACTAGATAACATGTAACTTTTGTATATTTGTGTAACATTTGGCTATTTTTTTAATCTTTTTCTAATTTTTTTTCTTTCTCATTTACTTTAATTGCAGAAAAAAATCTTAAGTTTTTGGTTAAATTTTCATGAAAAAATAAGGTTTTATTTTGGTGATCAATTACTGTTTTTGGTGCATAAAGTGTTTTATTGACATGATATTTTACTAAATCCGGTGGTAAGTTAAACATAAGTCCTCATCCTCATGTATTATTTGCCTCTCTAAGTGTAAACACACCATTTACCTTACTCGAGCCTCTTCACACTAAGAGCTTACATTAAGTTGAACGTAAAAGGGGAAGCAATAAACAAGTGATTTATTTCTTCACAAATTGTTACTGTTGAGGTAAACATGTCTTACACTCACAGTCATATATTTTATCTGTGATTTCTCACATTACTGATTATTTTAAAATGCGTAATTTAAAATAATTTACACGTAGCTTAGAATATTAACTTCTTAATAACATATATTAGTTAACAACTCATGAAAAATTAAAAGTAGCTTGAAATAGGAACAGAAATTAAACATGTCAATTACGGGTAGGACTGTTTATATGATTGTTTTGTATGGTATATATGACAAACTAGCAGACGGGTTACCTGATGGAAAGTGACTACCGCCGCCCATGGTCACCTACAACTCAAGAGAAAGAAGAAGGGGTTGAGCCTCAGGTAATCTCACTGATACATTTATTTTGACAATAGTATTCTATATTGTTTACATATATTTGGCAAGCTGATTCACGCATTGTGTCACAGCTCTTGGACGTCTGCAACATCAGAGGTGTCACATATGAGAAAGTATCGTAACATTATTAATTCACATCACCAAATATCACGTAAGCTTTTACGTTGCCGATTCAGAAACTTGTAGTTCGGAGTCCGCAACTATAAAAATCTTACCCCTCTAGGTATTCCCTAAGGTCCCCCACAATATGTTACATTTGTGTTGTTCATAACTTTCCCAAGTTTGTATGTGGGTTGAGTAATATAATAAGTTACCGAGAGAACTAGACGTCAGCAGACATCGTAAATTATGTACACACAATGGTTTTCTATTACAGATTATTGTCGCCTTAGTCCATTTAACAATGTGTTGAAGGAACAGATATAATTTAGTTATTTATAGTAAAGTTATCGTTCTAGATTTTTTTTTGTAGAATTTTACGAGTTTATTTATAAATAAATAGCCTGAACCAAAACAATTCGATAACATTTACTGCTTAACCATTGATTTCGTTTTCATAATTTTATCAATTAAAAAACTGGCTAAGTACGTGACGGGCCAGGCAGAGTCTTATCTTACACTAACCTAGCTCTCTTAGTTGTGATGCTTTTCTTTCCTTTTTGTATAAACCACAATTACAATTCCGTTGATTGTCCGCATGGTGACGGATTAAGAATACGGAATATCACCACCCCTATTCATCCCGTGGGTGTCGTAAGAGCCGACTAAGGGAGCAAACTACGCAGGACGACAGCACTGCTAAGAGAAGAAAACTTGAAACAAACCCTATACCAACCCGTCTGGCCAGCGTGGTATAGTAGGCCAAAACCTCCTTTCTAAGGAGAGGCCTATGTCCAGCAGTGGACTATTATAGGCTGTTGATGATGATGATGATGATGATTGAATTTCGATTTTTTTAAGTCATTTTTTTTCACAGGAATTACCGCGCTACATTTACGTTACATTGCTTTTACGTTACGTTTACCTTACTACATTACATTTATTCTGCGTGGGCGTAGTGGTTTAAGCGGTCACATGGCCACCTTCTACTACGCTGAGAGTTGTGGGTTCGTTCTCTACATGGGACAACACTTTGTATGATCCACAAATTGTCTGGTTGTTCTTTGTTTCCATTTCATGTATGTTTGTAAAGTCCCTCGCGAAACAGAATATATTCTTAGTGTGGGCGTTGTCTTTAAAAAAAAAGTATGTATTTGAACAACGGAAACAAAAAATTAGAAAAAGTTGTCTCAACTTGGGATGACCGTAACAATAATTTGGGAAACAAAATTAGAAAGACATAAACACTTCTGATTTGTGACTTGTAAAAATATATTGTTTTAAATCAACTCATTATAAATTCGCGTCGTGTATTCTGTCCCCTCTTGGTCTTTATCCCTCTCCAACTCACAAACGACTGGCGGTCATTTTCAGGTTTTAGTAACACGCACATCGAATTCATTATCGGTCTGAGAGGATATTTCTATTACAAATTGCCCATTGTGAGATATGGGGCATTGTATTGGGACATATGATAAATGATCTCCGCACAATTACTCCTGTTAACGCAGGGTATTCAAAAAAAGTGGACTGTAATTTTACGTTGTGTGTGGCAATGTTGGCAAGGAAATAGGACTTTCTAATCACCAGCTCTGCAGAGCCGGGATTATTGTAAAAAGACTGCTGAAAAACATAGTTATATATTCATATTATAGATAAATTACACCCAGACACAGAAGAAACGTGCACATCACACAATTATTTTTCTTGAGTGTGAATTAAACCCACGACCTCTTGGCTGACAGTTAGGATCACTAAACACTAGACCATCAGGATCGCCCGCTTCCCCAAGCTTGTGATACTTCGAAGATAATAATAATAATATTTCGGACACATGACACACAACGACATCTAGTTTCAAACTACGCAGACCAATAGCAGTCAATCTTTTATAGCTTTCATGACTGATAGAATACTCATGTTCATTATTTTTGTAAATACATATATATTATACATAGAAGAAACAAAAATTCCTAGAGCATACAAACATTATGTCCGACCCGGGCATCGAAACCGAGAACTAAGATGTTCCTGTTCTTCGTCTTATTGCAATTTACTTTAGTTTTAAATTGATTTTGCCTAAAATATTTCATAAACTCCTAAATTCTAAGAAAACCTGCACAGATCCCGCACCTTACACGATGACTTACACATTTAGACTGGTAGACCAATAGTGTACAACAGGCATTAAACTGATCTATGTTAAATCAAAATAATATATTTGGTCCTAAATCTTTTAAGTCATAAACCTATTAATCAATTGAATTTGAAAATATTGACTTGTCTCTTTTGAATTGAATAAAGTCATGTTTTTCATTTCTTTGTGTGTTTTGCTGCCGGCGATACAACGAGAGTACAAAACAAATTAATATTGCTATACGTAGTCGTAAATAAAAATATTGTTACGAGCGAGGTATATAATAAATAAAAGTTGTAGGTCAATTACTTTATTTCACTGTATTTACAAACACTCAGTATAATAAACTAGAAATCACTATATATCTTGTTAGTCGCACTAGAAATTCACTCGTAAAACGAGACTGTGTCAAACGGCCAACATGCGCCGCTTATATAGCGCTTTTAAATTTTACTAGAAAGTTCCAAGTATTCGATAGTCCGTTAACGACAAACACGAATATTCCAGAATCAGTCACGCGTTACTTGCAGCGCCATCTAGCGCTGTAAGGATCTGAACTACTTGTATTAACCACAATCTTAATCGATGTACTTGAGTCGATACTAGATGGCGCTGTCCTCCATATTACCTACAATGGAAACATTTCATCCTATGGCGCAACAATATGTATGGGAATTACGTCATTTATCGTTTCTAACTTAATCTACATTCTTGTTTATAACATTACATCACACCCATGTCTTGTTTCGTTGTTAGAGGCGATATATACAGGTCACGCAACAATAGTGGCTCATTAGTCCTCTTTCCAATTCCTTGTTGCACTAAAACACCTCCAGTTGAATGCCAGTTTATTGGTTGGTGGCACCTCTCACACAACATAATTTTCAGAGCAACCCCACTGAATAATAATAATAATAATAAAATCTGTTTCAGATCGGGCAACACACGCCCGAGAGTAATGCGCTTTGTGAATCAGGCTTTTTCGGGAACTGGTATCAGGTCCTGTGATTATATGGCACGAGTCACAGAGCGCATTGACTCTGTGATTCTGAAACAGAAGGTTTATGCATGGGCAAACCGTATACGAAGGTATAAAAAAAGAGTGGACCGATATACTCAGAATCGCACATTCCAAAGGGACGAGAGGTGGGTTTATAGACGGTGGGCGCAGCCTGATTTAGTGAGTGATGGACATTTTCCAGATGTTCAAATTACTAATACATTTTGGCGTAGCATATGGTCGATGCCTATCACTCACACAGAGGGTGAATGGATGCGAGATGTCGAACGATCGTGTGAGTCAATCAATACAATGGAGCTAGTATCAATTTCAGATATGGATATAGCTTATGCAGTTCGTTCGCTACCGAATTGGAAGTCAGCGGGACCGGACGGACTGCATAACTTTTGGTTAAAGTGGCTCCGTAGCTCACATGTACGTTTGGCATCTCATTTTCAATCATGCCTAGAATCAGGTTCGCTTCCATCTTTTATGACTACAGGACTAACTCACCTAGTCTATAAATCTGGTAGTGCCACGGATCCCAAAAATTATAGGCCAATAACGTGTCTTCCGACGTTATATAAATTACTAACGTCCATTCTTAGAGTGAAGATAACATCTCATATTACGAACAACTCTATTATATCTCACTCTCAGAACGGATGTAGAGGTGGGGCACGTGGCACTAAAGAGATCCTTATTATTGACATGACTATTAACCAACAAGTTCGTCGTAACCGAAAAGATCTGTCGACATGTTGGATAGATTATAAAAAGGCTTATGACTCTGTACCGCATACGTGGCTCTTGAGGGTGATGGAGTTGTACAAGATTGATACAACTCTATGCACTTTTATGGAGACATGTATGCGGCAATGGAGAACGGTTCTTTGCTATCCAGGATGTCAGCAATCTCAAGGCGATGGCGAATATATAATGATTAAGCGGGGTATATTTCAGGGTGACAGTTTAAGTCCCTTGTGGTTTTGCTTAGCTTTAAATCCTCTCAGCACTATGTTGGAGGGTTCAGGGCTAGGCTATCGTTTGCAGAGAGATGGTAAGGTTATATCCCACCTCCTTTACATGGATGATTTAAAACTGTTTGCTTCCAGTAGTTCCATACTGATGAATTTACTAGAAATAACTAAAACCTTTAGTAAATGTATCAGGATGGAATTTGGTGTAGATAAGTGTGCAATCATGCATGTAAAAAGAGGCAGGGTTGTGGAGTCTGATAGGTTGGAACTCTCAGATTCCACGCACTTTACATGTCTCTCAGCTAACGAAACTTACAAATATCTGGGTATGTCACAGGCGTTAGGTGTAAATGAGTTGACTATGAAACAATCGTTACAGGAACGCTTCTTTAGCCGCCTGAAAAAAGTATTAAATAGTCTTTTATCAGGTGGTAATAAGGTGAGAGCCTATAATGATTGGGTCATACCAGTTCTAACTTATTCTTTTGGCATACTTAGATGGACTCAGACTGAACTAGATACCCTGGATAGAAGAGTTCGTACATTGCTTACTGCATACCGAATGCATCATCCACGTTCATCGGTGATGAGGTTATATATTCCACGAAAATGTGGTGGTCGTGGTTTTCTAAATGCCAAGACCCTCCACAATCGTGAGATATGTAACCTTAGGAATTACTTCCTTTCTGTTAATGTGGATATGCATAGGGATGTAGTAGCAGTTGATAACGGACTCACTCCGCTTGGTCTAGGTAAAGAGAACTGGCGCAAATTTGCAGTACTCAACATTACTGATCGTAAGGTGATATGGAAGGGCAAAGAGCTGCATGGACGTTTTTATCGAGCCTTGAACAGGCCTGAGGTGGATAAACTAGCGTCTGTATTCTGGCTTCGATTCGGTGACCTCTTCGGGGAAACTGAAGGTTTTGTCTTTGCAATTACTGATGAAGTTGTTATGACGAATAATTATCGGAAGTATATCCTGAAGGACGGCACAATAGACATTTGTCGGGCATGTCATTGTCCTGGTGAAAGCCTTAGACATATAATTTCCGGTTGTTCTCGTCTTGCCAACGGCGAGTACTTGCATAGACATAACCAAGTGGCCAGGATTGTCCATCAGCAACTTGCTCTTAAGTATAACCTTGTGACTGTAGAGTTACCGTACTACAAATATGTGCCCGACCCAGTTCTTGAAAATGGTCATGCAACGTTGTACTGGGATTGTCCTATTATCACTGACAGGACTATTGTTGCCAATAAACCTGATATAGTGGTAATAGACCGATTGGAGCGCCGAGCAATGATTGTTGACGTTACCATTCCACATGACGACAATCTCTTGAAAGCTGAAAAAGATAAACAAGTGAAATATTTGGATTTAGCCCACGAGATTGTCGACATGTGGGATGTTGATTCGGCAATCGTTGTACCGATAGTCATATCGGCCCATGGATTAGTTGCTAAGAGCCTCGACCAACATCTTCAGAGGCTCGCGTTAGGCAGTTGGATTAAGGGTCTGATGCAGAAAGCAGTTCTTCTCGATACGGCACGTATTGTGAGGAAGTTTCTGTCTCTGGAGTCCTAACCACCGATATCTTGGTCTCTGTACCCGATACCGATGGGATACTATTTTTTATATTTTTAAATGTATTTTTTTTTGTTTTCGTATATAAATATATTTAAAAATGTAATTTATATGTATAAAGAATGAAATAAAGAAATAATAATAAAAATGTTTATTTCATCTCCACAAATTACATTTTGTTTTATATTTAACAGTTGACAGGAAAACTGTAAAGAAATTTGCAATTTGTGGGAGATCTGGAGTCTAAACTAAGCCGAGGCCTGTACTATAGATCTCCAGGCCCCCCATTACATCACACTTTGCAGATTTGTCAACATGTCAAAAGCGTACTAGAGTGTGTGAATGAGTAAACAGTAAAAAGATTTTGCATTAAAAATATATATACGAATGGTTGCGCTGTGTGTGTGTGTGTGTGTGTGTGTGTGTGTGTGTGTGTGTGTGTGTGTGTGTGTGTGCGTGTGTGTGTGTGTGCGTGTGTGTAGTGTGTGTGCGAGGATGGTTAGGACATGTATTTTTTTATAGAGTATCAATTTTGCTTAAATTTCTTTTAAATTTTTCTTAAATGAAATTGAATGCTTTTTTCTATGCCGAACATTATGGAAGATGTCACCAATGTAAGGCTTTATAATTTCTTAATTTATTTTAAATTAGCTAATATTATGCAAATTATATCGAGGTCATAGCACTACAGGCAAGCATGGGTCGAAATTTAATATAAGCGTCGAAATCTCACTAAAAAGATGTTAGGAAACGCTCACTATTATTTTAATAATTTTCGCCAACAGCTAACGTAAACTTTATGAAATTCAAAGATATTAATTCCTATTACGTGATCGTATTTATTCCTTAGCCTTCCTCCTTAATCATTGAGCAAATAAATAATAATCAGCTTGAATCAAAAGTTTAAAATACTCGACTTGTCGCAACAACAAATTCCTGACAATTTGAATAGTGCAATTAATTTTCAAACTATTAAACAGATTTTCTTGACAGAATACTTTCGATTACCAGTACCCTTTAAAAAGAAAATAAATGAAATCAAAAGTGGTCCTTCCGTTTGGGGCCATAAACAGATACAGAAATACATTGAAATACATTTACGGACTTATTGCATCCCTGCGTTGGGGGTTAAAACGGTTAAACGGTTAAATTACAGTATTACATGCAACATCTTTTATTCCTGTATAAAACTTATTCCAGTATTTTGCAAACTTTCTCCAAGGCTGGGTACAACACTATTTTGCAATACTCGCAGCAAGCTGTGACCATCAAGATCATAAAGGGATGCAGCGCCCTCTCTTTTAATAAAGTAAACCTAGCCGAAATTCATTCAGCTCGAAGTGAAAATCCTTGGCGATGGATCTTGTCATCGATTCTTTGAAAGATTCGGGGCAGTCGGTATTGTAGCTTCTCCTATCAGAAGACGTATGTACTCACCGACACGGTTGCTACAGGAGTCACAGCCAACATCCGCATTGCAGCAAAGTCCAATCTGCAGAAAGGACGTGGAACTTAACGCTCTAGTTCAGTAGTATCATGTCTGGTCTGCAAGGAGGTAATGCGCGTCAAAGAGAACAATCAAATAGTAGCGAATTACAAGTTTTATACCCCCATAGCCACTTAAATAAAATGCTGAATTACCACATTAAAATCCAAATCAGTACAGCGACTTATATGCTTGATGCCAGAAACAGACGGCAATTTTGAGTCCGTATATCTGTCATTTATGTCACGGAAAACATTAAGTGACGATATTTGTGTAACTTTTTGCGTTACTTTGTAGCTTTTTGTGACATTTTGCTTACGATATAAGTTAATAAATGCGCGGTTATTATGTAGCGTATATTAAAATCCCCAGTGCTATGGAGCGTGAAAGCATTGTATTAAACAGCCAGAGAGGTCTTTTATACTTGTGTGTATCGTTTAGCTCTTGTTGTGCGGGAACTGAGTTAAAACGTCGATATATACTCCATAAATTATTGTACGAGTATTATTCGTTAATACTTAGTAGGTATAATAACATAGAGTTGTCAGTTACCTGTGATGTCCCTTTAGAACGGTTAGTACTCATTTCTGGATGAATGGTACATTCAGTTCTTTTCGGTACCACTGACAAAAACGTGTAGTTATGCAAAATCGGTGAATACAGTTCACCGATTTTGCATCACACTGTGCGAGGCGCATCAAAGACCACATTAAATTAAAATTGAATATTTTACTTTTGACATCCTGGGATTTCGCAAGAGTTACCATTTCTACCCTATGTTATATGTACCCATTCCTACTTCAACAAATCTCGAAAAAATGTTTAAAGTAAGTAGTAGTACTAGTAAGTAATAACTTAAAGATAGTACTTATTTAAGTTTAAAGATCAGAAAGATTACCGAACTATAAAATGGTTCATAATAATATTTGTGTGTTAATGCTTAAAGCAAGATTATTTTTCATTCCCATATTTTTACATTTATAACAGAATGAATACTTTGTGATAAAAAATATTTAAAAATAATGTATAAAAACACACCAATCTCAGTGCAGCCGAATGCCTGAACCACTCGACTATCAATGGTGACAAACATATTCTTAAATGGCCGATAATAATATGCATCAAAAACTTCGAAGTATTTTTTTTTTATATACTTGTTACTCTATTTATTGTTTTGTACCCCTAAAGTCATTTTCAAAACTAACTCAAAAATAAAATTTTAAAGTACTCTTCCGCCATCCCTTGGTACGTCAGAGCTTTTAGGAAAATAAATTATAATAAATTGGAAAAAAGCGTTGGGTGTGTTGTGAATAGAAAAAGCACCCCACGCTTTTATTCAAATTTATTAAAAAAGAAAAACTATTTTATAGTTTGGTTTTCTATAAAAAGCGCGTTTTTTAGATTTTTTAAACTATTTTTTTTAATTAGTGTATTGTCATCGGTCCGTTTAAAGTCAGTCAAAATCACGCCCAAAGGAGTCGGTTACAAACATACTAAGAAACATACAAGTGAAGCTAATATAAAGCGTATAAAAAAAGTATTGCAGATGTTGACTCTAAATATTATGCCAAATTACTATACCACGTTTCGATTCGTTGGGTGGTTTTTACAAGATTGCTTAACATACAAATAGACAAAAATTTCAGAAAATGCTTTTTTTTTTTTTTTCGCGTTATGGGGTATTCTGAGTTAAAATATCAGAAAGAGTTTAATGAACTGTTCTACTCTTTTATTATAAGAAATGATAGATATAGGTTGTTACTCCGTTTCGGTGACAGATGTAGAATATGAAAGAGGCACAATTTATAAATAATCCACTAAGGCCGATTATAGATACGATCGAAAAAAATCTATTATCACGTATTAAACCACACTTAACTAATAATTAAATTACTCATTATTTATTTGTGCTTAACCAATCCGGCGTATTTTTACTAAACGATCAGTTTACATCAATATTAATTCTTTCGTTTCCTAACAGATGGCGTTAGTAGTAACAGACCCATTGATAAAATATACGTCCTATTTGATTTTATAAGTTTCGGTAGATGTCGTTAGTAATTTAATGAGATTCTACTTGATAAAAATTGTTATATTTTCTAAAAAATTTTAAAGGTAGATAAGATATTTATTTTTTATTTTAATTCGTTATGCACAAGTATGAGTTGCACAATGGCGGACTTAATGCCACAGGCATTTCGCAGTCTACCTTAGGGTGGTGCTGAAATGTGTGACTAGGTTGTAATGAATCTTCCAGGCTGTATAGAATGCGAGCTCGAACTTTCATCTTGAACGAGAGGCGGCTGGGTGCTTTTCTGATTTCTAGAGGGAGAGCGTTCCAGAGGAGTACGGATTGGATTAGGAACGAGGAGTGGACACAAGCGCAAGTATGAGTGGGGCATAGCAGAAGAGGATTGTTTAATGAACGGAGGGTTCTATCGTGGTTGGAACACAGAAATTGGAATGAAGATGTGAGGTAGGAGGGAAATGAGTGAGTTGAGAATGGAATAGAGGGTGGCGAGGGCGCGCAGTTGACGGCGCTGACGAATAGTGAGTCAGTTCAATTCGCGACGAAAGGAGGAGACATGGTCGTATTTGCGAAGGTTGAAGACGAATCGAATGTATTTATTCAGAAGGCAGTCATATTTATTGAGAAGATCTGCATTCAGTTCATAATAGCATATATCATCATAATCCAAGATGGGGACAATAAGAGTCTGTACAAGCATCGCTTTCGTCTTGGAGGGGAGGGAATTCTTAAACCGATAAAGGGCCCGTAGCGTACCTGTGACTCCCTGGCTGACGCTCGTGACCTGTGGCAAACACAGGTCACGAGCGAGCCAGGGAGCCAGGGAGCCACTTTCAGCCAGGGAGTGAGCTCCAGCTGAGCTTGGAGTCCATAATTAAATCTAGGTTCTTGACAGCAGGGCTAAAAATTACTATGCTGTTAAAGGTTTATCTTGGGCTTGAGTTTACCTTTAGGATGATAGCTTGACTCTTCACTGGTCACAGTCAAATAAAACCTAGTAGCCCAATCATTACTGTACCCCAGATCGTTGATTACCCTCAGGATGGCCTCGTCTATGTTGTCTATCGAGGCTTGATAATAGAGCGCAAATCATCAGCGTAAAGATGGCGTAATATTTTATGATTGATAACACATCTAGATATGAATAGAAATTAATATGTCAAAGCCCAAACCTGAAAGTGTGATAGTTTCTCAGTAAAGAAAATAACCACTAAAATGCCTATATTGTGGAATAGTGATAGGGACTAACTGTCTTACTGATAGCGACTCGTACTACAGTAAAAATATAGAATTATCGTTAAAAGTAACGGTAGTTCAATCAAAAATGTTTCAAACATTACACTTGTCGCGTACAAAACAAAGCGAGCATACCATCAATGCATAACACGCAGTATCAAACGAATGAGGCACAAAGTCGGCCTTGATGTATTACTTAAATGTTATTAATCATGTCGAGCTTTCATAGCTAGCTTTTTAATTAATTGTCGCGCTGCTCGTTGGTTCCCACTCATTGAATATTATTTTATCAATTTAAGTAATATCTAATACTATATGCATACTCACGTGTACATTTCACTCATGATGATATGATAGAGGTTGACGTCTACGCGGCTGGTTTTTTTTTAAGTGAAACTTTTTTACCACCGTTGTGATTCGAAAAATCGATGAAACGAAAAAGCGACAGTAAAAAGAGACAAACATATTCATTAATAGGATTTTTCTTGCGAGAGAATGCGATAGATTACAAGTATACAGTGTTTTCTGTAATCTTCGTCTCCTCTATGCTATCACGTGTCTTTGCGCCTGCGTACAATAAAGTCTTTAGAAACTGTGTCATTAACAACGTGGTGTGCGTTCGCGTGTTTTTTATTGCATTTGCTTATTAAAATTCGTTGTTTAATTAATTAATTTGTGAATGTTCAATGTTAATTATTTAACACATCTGTGTTAATTTGACCAATAATTATTATTTATATTATTATTATTAAGCCTTTATTGCCAACATAGTTACACGTATTCATTATTAAATGGTTAAGTGTTAACATGCAATTAAATTAATTAACATATAATTATATCAATACAATATTATTATTGTTATTATTATGCCGCAGTTATTGGGCGTCGGCGTGTCCTTGTGACACAAAGGCCTCCTCCAGCTCTTTCCATTCTGCTCTTGTTTGAGTTATTCTGGGCCACAGTGGACCCGCGTTCTTTTTTATGTCATCAGTCATTATTTATATAAATTATGTCAAATTAAATTCATTAACATTAGTAAATTATTTGTATTGATCTTACACACAATAATATTTGTGTATATTACGTAATTTTATTAAATATAATATTTTGACAGTGTGAAAATTTTTACCTTTTTATTTAATAAAATATTTCACACACACACTTTTTGAATTTTTTAAGGTGTCTGCAAACTGGCGTCCGGCGGCGGGTGATGATGGTAAGTGACTGCCTGACTAAGTGACTCATGTATACCTGCAACTCAAAAGAAACAAGTACTTTGGCGCCCATTGAGTGTCCTCGAAAGTAGAGTTCTGAAGCTGTTCATCATCATCATCAATCATCATCAACAGCCTTTAATAGTCCACTGCTGGATATAGGCCTCCCCTTAGAAAGGAGGTTTTGGCCTACTATACCACGCTGGCCAGACGGGTTGGTATAGGGTTTGTTTCAAGTTTTCCTTCTCTCTGCAGTGTTGTTGTCCTGCGTAGTTTTCTCCCTTAGTCGCCTCTTACGACACCCACGGGATGAATAGGGGTGGTGACACTCTGTATTCTTAATCCGTCACCACACGGACAGCTGTTCACCGAATGATAAATCGGTGAACAGCAACGAAATGATTGGTTAATATCACATATTTCACTTTTTCTTTTTTTTTATGAAAGGGGGCAAACGAGCAGACGATTCACCTGATGGAAAGTGACTACCGCCGTCCATGAACGTCACAAGCGCGATGTCGGCCTTTGAGGAAGAGTTCGGAAGTGTCAAGGTCGTATCGGTCCGGAAATACCGCAGACGATAACTTGTTCCAAAGATTGGTTGTGCGAGTAACTAATTCCTTCCAAAAAGACGAAAAAAAGGATTCTATTTGATTCATTACATTATTTTTGCTTTTTCAAATTATTTCACTTACAATTTCAATGAATTAATGTTTATGAATAAATGAAATGATTGTTATTCCAATAATGACTTAATGTGCGCAATATTGCTCTTCATATTCTTTTTATTTTATATTACGGACAGAGTTTGTGTACCAATTTTTATTATTTACTTTAAGATTTGAATAACCAGTAATTATATCCAAATGTATTACGTATTATTATATTTATAATTTTATTGCATTCTTATTGCAATATTCTCACGTTTTTATTTTACAATTTTAACGGTTATTTTATACCAGAATTCGCTATTTTTTTTTTAAATTGAACGGGTTTTGACCTTTAACTACTTCATTGCAATTCTAATGAATGTTAATCTATACAAGAATTTTACTAATCTTTTTTGTTTTACATGTGAAGTTTGTTTTTAACCTTATATGACCGATTGTTGTTGTTTTACAGGTGTTTAGATAATATATTTACTGACATATTGCCACACACCAAAGGCAATAAACAAACTACATTCTGATCACTGTGGACAGATGTGTGCTTTTGCTATGAAAAACAGAATGGTGGTAGCACGAGATATTACTGCAGTACCTAAAACTGTAACTCGTATGGAAAATTTCCAAAATAAACTGCTTAGTAAACTTTCTCGTTTGGGTTATAGTGATGATCCTAATCAATTACATTAAAAATTTTGTGAACATTATTATTCAGAATTTGAA
Source organism: Arctia plantaginis (assembly GCA_902825455.1). Classification (NCBI taxonomy): domain Eukaryota; kingdom Metazoa; phylum Arthropoda; class Insecta; order Lepidoptera; family Erebidae; genus Arctia; species Arctia plantaginis. The sequence goes on along the minus strand of CADEBD010000276.1, from coordinate 6,002,412 downwards.
TCAACTTTTGCTCCTAAAAAGTGGTCAGTTAAAGGTGCTGCAACCTTCAGTAAACGGCCCACGGTAAGTATGTATAAAAGTAGAACAAGGCTTTATTAGCTTTATGAAGAAAGAAATTATAACACTAGTATGGCATTTCGAGAATGTGTTAAACTATATTCCAATTCGTTCAAAAAATATGTTATTCATTAATACAGAAACAGGAAATGCAAAGAACAAATGTAATAATGTAATTAAATCCAATTTGGACGTTGCCACAGCTTTCGAGAAATTTTTCACAGACATTCTAGTATCGACAACAGAATCATTGAATTCGTCTCCCACTCTTGCAGAATCTTTATAGAAAGAGAATATGTATCAACATTTGTAATACTGAGTTTACATACAGTTGTATCACCGATAGAGATATTGTTAAAACATTAGGTAATTCACACCTTTGAGGTAATTCTATAAAAATAACAAAGTCAATTATTAGCGTAGTTGCATCAGAGTTGGCCTTAATCTATACTAATATTATAAAGCTGAAGAGTTTGTTTGTTTGTTTGTTTGTTTGTTTGTTTGAACGCGCTTATCTCAGGAACTACTGGTCCGATTTGAAAAATTCTTTCAATGTTAGATAGCCCATTTATCGAGGAAGGCTATAGGCTATATATCATCACGCTAAGACCAATAGGAGCGGAGCACCAATGAAGAATGTTTCCAAAACGGAGAAAAATTACTACTATTGACAGACGCAGACGAAGTTGCGCGGTTCAGCTAGTTTTCAATAAGTGCATTGAACGTGGTGTATTTCCTGTTTTACTGAAACATAGTAAGATCATTCCTCTATACAAGGCCGTTGGCACGTCCGATCCTACAAATTATAGACCCATTTCAGTGTTACCTACTTTTAGTAAAATTTTGAGAAAATTATATTGGGTCAGCTACGCAGGATGCGCTAGGTGCTTTTGTGATTTATCCAAGGCATTTGATCGCATATTTCATGAAACATTGATCAGGAAATTGCATCACTATGGAATTAGGAATACTGCTTTGGATCTTCTTATCTCTGATTTAGGTAATAGCATCGAGATAGTTGAAATTAGAGGTCCCTGGGGTCTATGGTCACGCATCGCGCATATGTACAATTGCCTGCCAGGCATGACCACCTCGCTTTTTAGGAGGAACCTCCCTTTGTCTTGGAGGGACATGACACCCGTTCCTCCACAGTATCATAACAGTCGCATCTCAGTACATATATGAAAATTTAGTTTATGTAAAGAAAAATATTAATTTATTCATAAACTTTAGCGACATTCATCATATAAACACTAGAAATAAAGATTAACTCGTGTTACCAACAACTAGACTAGATAAAGTAAGCAAGTCTTTTCGATGTGTGCGATCCTACAATAAAATGCCAAGCAAATTTTATAAACTAACATTAACTAATTTAGTAGCGTACCTTACACTATTCTTTCAATTTTACACCTAATTTACACATTTTAATATTATTAACATTTTATTATTTTACCCTTACTTAATTATATATCCATAATAATATATCACACTAAAGGCATTACACATATTTACATATATACACAGGTAATTTTGAAACCGGGTGCTCGATATTTCATCTCGAATATTATCTACTGGGTCCCATCTCTATTACCGCTGCTAAGTAAGTGGTTGTCAATTACCTGCGCATCCGCAATGGTCAAGTCGGTCATTTTTCTCAAGAAAACTGAGCCTGTCGCAGGTAAAGTATTCTCACAGACAGATTACTTCTCGCCATATAATAATAATAATATTCATTTACAACTGATATCCGCAATTTATCTCGCAAGGATTATGTAATTGCCGATACAGTATCGCGAATCGAAGAACTGAGAGCGCCTTTTAGTCTTGAGATGCTGGCCCAAGATCAAGTTTCTGATCTTGAACTACTTAAGCTTCTAAGTGAAGGTTCGTCTCTTCTCTTGCAAAAGCTGACAATCCTTGGAAGTTAGTACCGATTTATTGCGACGTCAGTAACTCGACTTCCAGGCCATTTGTAACAAAGGCTTTTCGACAGCAGGTTTTTGACAGTCTGCATTCACTAAGTCACCCCGGTGCTAATGCATCGACTAAATTAGTAACCAAACGTTTTGTTTGGCCAGGTTTAGTACTTTAGTAAAACAAAAACTATGTGATAAGGCTTACTACACGGTTACAGATTATTTCGATGGCAAAGGAGATTGGCGAAATTGGGCCGGTCGGTGTATTTTAAGCTACAAAACTGGCTAGATATCATCAGTGTAATTATTATTATTATTATATTTCGTTTGTTTTCAATTTGTTTATTTTTTCATTGAACTTGAAATTGTACTCGTACTCGCATAGTATATTTTTTTGTGTAAGTATGTAACTGGGGGTATAGTGTAGGCTTGTAATGTTAATTCATATTTTAGTAACTTTCTGGTGGTTGTGAGTGTTTCCACGGCCTACCCAATTGTCCTGCTTCGGGTAGTGTCATGCTTCGGGTCGTTGATATTGACCAATATCGGTTAGGCTACACGATGGCTGGGGCCCGTATGCCATCTGTATGGACAAGCCGACTCAAAACTATGGTCCTTTCTTCAAAAGGCCTACCCAGACCTTACACTTTACTTGCACAGTTTTCATTAACGGACTAAAAAAAAACACCTCTGTGGTTTGTTTCGGCGTTTCTTCTCAGAGCGAGCGAAAATTCCGGCGCCTTCTAGCTGTAAAGTCCGACTTGGAAAAATATCTGAAAAGATTTATATACAGAAATAAATATCATCTCGGCATTTAAAATAGATTCATTGCAAGTGCATGTAATTTGAATTGTCGCAATATGACGATGTTGTAATTCGGAACAAACGCTATCATTACTTTTTACAAACTATTTATCATCTGTATAAAAGACAGCGTGTTGAATTTTACAAATATAGTTTACATAAAGGACACCTGCATTCACGTCTGTGTTTGTGCATTACACAAATATTTGAATCGGACGTTTAATTAGCCAGGCGACTACTTTAGTTTACAATTCTCACTTTTGAAGCTAATTCTCGGTACAGAATAAGGTAATAAAAACAGGAGAAGTAATTCAAACTCTAGTAGAAATTAAAAACCCTATTTTTTTATAATTTATTAGACGTATACAATATTTCATTACAATAGGTTCATCTGATTCTGGATTAGACATCACTTCAATCCCTCGGTGTAAAGTATTTAAAAAATATAATGAAATAATAGCAGAGTTTCGTAAGATATATCTGACTTAACTATTTTTAAGACAGTGCCGTGTCTTACTAGGTTTTGTCTTTTTTTTGGGGTAAAACGCTTATGTACCATTTTAGACTGTCATCCGATATCTATAAAGCTCAATAGTTCTGAAAATGGGTCAAAATTGTTCGTATTAATATAGCATTGTTAGAGTGATTTGCGCTCTAGACCTTACCCTTGTACTCCCGTGTACCTACCATGGTAAGTCGATTTTCGCCAAAGTTTTCTATTATATTTAAAACACTAAATCAACTTTAAACAGAATAGCTTACGTTTATATTTTTACTCTGTTTTTTCTTTTAGTAGGACTAATGTTGAACACTCGTTACCATGTGTGCAGGTTCCTCGTACGATGCAGTGTTAATGTCGGCGTACATAAAAACCATTAAAGTAAATTTATATTTTAATAAACTAATTTACGACAACAATTCTTCTAGATCTTCTAATCTTATTAGAATAATTTTCATTGCAACACGGAGTCTGGCGCGTTTTATCACAGTCGGGCTGTATTAAGAACGGCGTAAAGCCGTAAAAATGCTAATTTATCTAGCTGTATTATAAGGTACGCAACAAATTAAATTTTGCATAGAAGCCGACAGGCGACTGTTTATTTCGTTACATTAAATTCGCACATCGTTAACCGGGAACAGTATCGGGACACGTTTTCTACTGTGGGGGAATGCTGCCGACATTCAAACTTTTTTGTGCTGCAAAAGAGAGCAATTCGAGCAATTTATAATTTCGTAATCGTTTTTCATTGAAGCTGAAATTGAAAGAAATAAACATAATGATAGTGGCATGTCAATATATATATGAAAATATAATATTTTTTCATAAAAACAGACGGCTTTTCGAAAAGAAGTGATGTAAATTTTAAAAATACCAGACATAGAAATAAACTTGTTGTAACTGTCTCCAGGCTCCAAAAGATAAATAAGTCATTTCGAGGTCAATGGGTCCGATTTCAAAATAAAATCCCAAATAATTTACATGACCTAAATTTAATTTAATTTAAATCCGCAATAACACGTAAATTATGCCCGACCTTCTCACTTGTGAATTACATAGAAGACAAGAATGCTTGGGATTAATTTAGCACAGGCTATTTTTAAGTGGAAATCTAGTGCTGGCTAATGTTTTATTTATTTTTTCCATTTTTTTTTTAAGTTTTACTTTACTTTCATTTCTATTACATTTTTATCTTGTTTTCTCTTCATTGCCTTTTCAGCTTTTAGGCCTTAAAAAATGACGTACTGGCACTCATCAAAACAATGTATGTTGTGGTATATTTAATGATGCCATTGTATCTATCAGTCAATTAAGAAAGAGGGGAGATTGCTTTCCCTTTTTGCTCATAAGGTCCAACCCCTTGGCAACAGGCGGTTGTAGATTGTCACTGGCATATTATAGATTTCGGTAGGCATCATTTTTATGGTGTGTGTTGATCTATGACTTTAGAGTCAACATAACAGACGATTTGTGTGTGTGTGTGTGTGTTTATAGTGTGATTGTGATTTTTTTTCGTAAAAGTAGTTGAATCAAAGACGTAAAAGGCACAAATATTATAAACAAACGATACAAAGAAAAACAATTTGATTTTAAAACAAATCAAATTGTTTGACTTTTTTATCGGTATAACTCAGTATTTTGCAGCTATAGATATAGCCCCTCAGGATGACCAAACCTGTCTATAGCAAGAAGAGTGTCTGTTTGATGCTGAAAACTTCAGAATTTAGACACAAATGTTGTTTGCTAGCAGTAGGTAGGCGCACTGTACTGTATTAGGTTTGCTAACAAACAAAGTTAAGTCTAACGGATGATATGAACGGGCGGAGACGCTCGCGGGCCCGACGGAGCGCGGTGGAACGGATGCACCGAGCAAATACCATAGCAAATACGATAGAACTCCATTTATTGTCTGATTCTCATAGGACGTGCACACATGGGTACTTTAATTAAGTATGTTCATCATCATCATCATCAACAGCCTTTAATAGTCCACTGCTGCACACAGGCCTCTCCTTAGAAAGGAGGTTTTGGCCTACTATACCACGCTGGCCAGACGGGTTGGTATAGGGTTTGTGTCAAGTTTTCCTTCTCTCTGCAGTGCTGTTGTTCTGCCTAGTTTTCTCCCTTAGTCGGCTCTTACGACACCCACGGGATAAATAGGGGTGGTGACATTCCGTATTCTTAATCCGTCACCACACGGTTAAGTATGTTAATTGGATAAAAAATATTTGTTAGTGTATCTTCATTTATTTATTTATTTATTAGAGACTGAACATTAGCTGACGTTCTTGTTTTATGTCATTCGAAACTAGTCAAAATGTAAAAATCATCATCATTAGTTGATAGCGGTCACTCCAGGCAGCTGGTATCCCTGTTGAGGTCGAGGTTGCTGGCTAACTAAGACTTGATTACCCTTTATTACTGTAGAAGTGTATACGAAGGTGGTGATGATGATGCTGGTGATCTGCTTCTTGAAGGTCGCTTCCAATCACGTCGGGTTCACCACTGTGGAGGAACCGATGTTATTTTCCTCTGACACAAAGGGAGGATCCCCCGACCAGGGCTTCAATTCTGCTATTTTATGTTTAAGTACAAGCCACTGTCATTCCATTGGAGATTTCACTGAGATACCATTGACATCGGTCAAAATATCGGTATTCTACTAACATAAATTCAATGTCAATAGACTGTCGATGTAGTGGCCATGGTTCATCAATGCTGATATCAACGACGTAGCTATATCTGGCAAATTAAATATATCATTTCCCTAAAAATTTCAAATGTACCGTTTACCAAACTATTGCAAAGACATCGGCGACATATTTTGTGTCAGTGGAAGTTCAGTGACAAGTCATCGGCCATTGGTCTTACATAGTTAATATTACGTTAGTTAGTATTACAAAAAGTGCAAAACTATTCCGACGACAGTCTATTGATACAATGTTAATAAGGAATAATTGAAGCCCAGGCGAGTTGACCATGCCCAGCGGGCCGCAGATCAACGATTGATGTTAGGAAGTTGTATGTAGACTAATCGGCGTTGTAACTTTTATGGCGAGATGCAGGATTAGTGTTTACTAAGTAGTTAGTAGTAAGTAGTTAGCGTGTCTTTGACAAATGTTACAAATGTTGTTTGTATGTGGAAGTCGCCACACGTACACATGTATAAGACAGTATTTATCTCCATTCGATTAATTTTAAATGTTTAAAAAGTACACTTTCATTACAGAAGCTGACCGAGGCCAACTCAGCCTCGAACTTAAACGAACGAATATTGTACAAAACAATTAATGAAAAGATTACTATAAGTGCTTGTTAGCCGCGAATGATTATAAATACTTAAAATTTAACTGAACAGTCTTAATGGTATCTAATATACTGTAAATAGTTTAATTTTTCATCTTTAACCACGTAAACGTCTGTTCTATGAGACAAAGCAAATACATACTAAAAATTATACAGTACCTGGCCAATATCGGAAATGCTTATAGGAAAATAAATTTAGTTTTCGATTTTCGAGTGCGAAAAAGCGAAATAGACGATTCGTCCTGAGCGTGGTGCTTCGGCGACGGTTGTATTGGTTTTATTGTAAAAAATGGTACGTTTTGGTACGTACGTCCGTGTGGTGACGGATTTAGAATACAGACTGTCACCATTCCTATTCATCCCGTGGGTGTCGTAAGAGCCGACTAAGGGAGCAAACTACGCGGGACAACATCACTGCAAAGAGAAGGAAAACTTGTAACAAACCCTATATCAACCTGTCTGTATAGTAGACCAAAACCTCCTTTATATGGCGAGGCCTATGTCCACAAAATGCCTATGTATACAAAATGGCCGCTTCCAAAACCACATGCCAGTTAACCAAAATGTTAGCTGTCACGAGTGGGGAATGAACGAAAGTAGAAAATGATCTCAACGTACATGAGTGCCGGATGCGTGAGTGATGGACTAGGTTAGCCAGAAGTAGACCCGAAACGGCGATGTGACGAGTTCTCTCTGTCGGAGGGGCAAGGCTAATTAAACAGTCAGATCGGCTGTGATGGAACAGGAGGCCAAGTCTAATAGATTTCATAGGGATTTCATTTCTAGGTAACAGTGTAGCAGATTTTTTTACATCCACATTCCTAGCAACAAGCGCACAAGTAATTGAGAGATATCTCCTTTGAGGTGCGAATGTCTCTTGTCGCAAAGGATCTTGTTATTGACTTTGATGTGTGTGTCACAATGTACTTGTATTTGTCGTCTTTATTCTCCTTTATCATTAAGTATATAATAGGGAATATGCATGTATTTTTTTTATTTTTTTTTAACGATTCTACTAGTTATTACATTACCAAAAATAAATATAACACATCCGAAATATAAACCGTTAAGCAAAAAAAAATAATATTAAAATCACTATCATTTTGGGGCAATTTGAACACGTCCATTTTCGCGCGCTTTTTTTGTGACGTCAGATTAGACTTTCAGACGAATTCGATGTCAACAACGGAGTGAAGTTCACGAAGTTTCTGAAAGTTAGTGAGTAATAAAAATTAACTTATGACCACGGAAAGAAAATAAAAACATATTGTAAATATTGTGCCGTTCCTTTGTGCCCAAATAATATCAAAAATGCACCTGACAAAGTATATTCAGTCATTGTGTTGAGTCTTTCTACACGGGAATTTAATAATTTAACACTGAAAACGTATTAGTTATTAACTTAAAAAGAAACAAATAATCACCAGAAACCAAATATTACAAATACACACAACTTGTTGACACTCTTGACAGTGTAGGTTGACGTCACGTTTTATTCAACCAATAGCGTTGCGTTTTAGAAATTTGCGAGGGAATCTTAAAAAAGCCATTTTTTGATGATTTCACTATTAAATTATAATAAATTTCAAAAATAATTGTATGGGTATCTTTTTTAAGCAATAAATATTACAAATAAAAATATTTTGTCCATTTTGGTGTCACGTGCATATTCCCTATTGTTTGACAACATTTTTTCCTGCTCTTGTTGCATTAGTAGATAGGAAAATTTTTTTTACCTCACATACTTACACTTTTATTTTTCAGTTTCAAAAGGATATGTTATAGTATATCTAAAGGGGTTTTAGTGGACATGTTAAATCATTATAGTTTAGGATTTTATTACTTTTATTTATTAAGTGAATAGATTGAAGTATTATAATTTAAACTTGATTGCTCTTTTTATGTTAGAGGGGGCAGACGAGCGGACGGGTTACCGGATATAAAGTGACCATCACCGCCCATGAACGTCTGCAACTCAGGAGTCACAAACTGCCTTTTAGGAAGGAGTTCGCTCTATTCTCTTGAAGGTCGTATCGGTCCAAAAATACCGCAGACAATAACCCGTTCCACAGATTGGTTGTACGGGGCAAAAAGTGTCTCGAAAAGCGCACAGTAGTAGAGCGCTAACTATCCAGATGATGAGGATGAAAATTTTGCCGTGTGGAACGATGGCGGAAAGTTGCGACCGGTATTAGTCCGAACAATGCCTCAGAGCACTTTCCATGCTAAATGCGATAGATAATGTACATATAATAATGTATTATATTATAATATCGTATAGCACAAACAAGACATTACATTTGTGCGATGCAAAACCATATTATCAGAACTAATCTCCGTTAACAATTATACACAGTCGTGACATGTTCACGGAGTGTACTTGCCGCTCGAGTTGTCGCTCAACAAAGCTCCAACTTTGTACCTCTGTTTACCAAACTGTCGGGATTGCAATGAATCCGTCACTCCCATATTGCAATGAAATGGCAAAAGTTGTCGTAAACAAATAAAATCGACTCGGTGTATATGTGGAGCGAACGGAGCTCTGCGTTTATTTGATGCTCGGAATAGGATTACTTTCAGACTCAGGCACATAAAAGACAACGTGTACAGTTTTATGTTGATGTTTTTTAGTATTTGACACAAATACGAGACTCTGTTACACAATAAGCTCACATTTGATAGAGTTGATAACTTTTAGTACCTACATTATGACGCCAAAACCTTAAACATTACCCAACGGAAATAAAATATATACGTTAACTACATAATTCAATGTTCAAAAATCGACGTATAAAATATGATGTACTCGTGTTAACATTAAAATAATTTCCAAAAATATTCATATATTGTCAATCTTAGACAGAACTTGAAATTTGTTCTGTAATTTAATAGGAAGACTTTTAATGATGATTCACAATCAAGATAATCATAACAATTACACGTATCACACTACCTATTGAAATCCGAGGTAGGCAGAGACGGTTGACCATCACTTTTCACAATCCCGACGCAGTCTATGCCTCATCTACATTTATCAGACCTTTTATAAGTAGTCACCAGTTACAAGTGTGTGTAAGGACTTCAACAGTTTACCCGCGATCTGTGACCTTTAGACATTCGCTCTCCACGCATTATTTCAACATGCCATCCGCATTTCTTTCTAAATTCTTGTCAACACATCTTTTTACCTACACTGTTTCCTTATCATATATCACATCAGTTCACACTCCATCAGTCAAACATATCAGACGTTATTCTCAGTAAAGTCATTTCCACTTCCAAGAATTTTAAATATAATTACCGCTCACTCTACAAAAGAGCCTGGCCGGTTTCCTAAATATTTCAAATTTCAAAAGATTAAATGATCTATGAAAACTTTTAGCTCGTTTCAAGTCACAATTTACCAACAGTTCATGAAAATACACCCTCAACTGGTACAAGCCTTTACTTGAACAATATCATATTACGGAACAAATTGGACAACTTGGAGCTTGTAATTTTTGAAATTACTTAATTTGAAATTAGTGTTCTAGACACTTTGGAATTAAAGTTCAGGTTTATTTGAGTTGTCTACTTATTTGCGTGGTAGAGCTCTGGTGACAGTCGCTCCGAAAGTTACGAAAATCGAAGTTCAACCGTATCGTAGTAAACTTAAAGCTGACCCCAACCTAAACTAGGCTGGGGTCGACTTAGGGAACAAGGCGCGGAGGAAGAAGTTTATTTGAGTTTCCGCAGAGTAGTTAGTTACAGTTTGTATTATACACTTCTTGCTTTTCGACGTTAAGATTCTGCTAATAGCTAATTCAGATGTTTAGATAACTGACATAAAAATAATTGTTGGAGAGTCTTGCATGCATGCCATGTTAGGCTCGACCGTTGTGATACTACGGCCTCACAGAAAACGAGTGTTAAGCTAAGCTTAGTATTCACCGAGCAAATAAGGTTACCAGATCACAAACCCTCTACCTTCTGATTCTGGAACAAGTGACTGAAAGCGCGACAACGCATTTGTATCTCTTGAGTTGTAGGTGTCCATGGGCGGTGGTGGTCACTTGCCACAGGGCAACCCCTCTGCTCGTATGCTTCCCTAAACCATAAAAACCCCCATTAAGCTTACAACAACTGTGAGTACATCATATGTTGACTGCACGGATGGCGTAGTAGTTTAAGCGGTCGCTACGCTGCTTCCTACTACGCCGAGTGTTGTGGGTTGTGTGACCCACAACACTTAGTGTGATCCACAATTTGTTGTTCTGAGTCTAGGTGTTCTTTGTGTCCGTTTCATGTATGTTTGTAGAGTGCCCGCGACACAGGATATATTCCTAATGCGAGAATTGTCTTTTTTGAAAAAGAAAAAATGTTACTCATTTAGGACGACACGATATACTTGGTTCACATGAAACTGCAAGTTCAGAATCAATAGAATAAGCTTAAAGTCTAACATGATTAAATAACGTTCTAGAACGAAAGAAAGATCATAATCTACCTTTCATAGTACAAAGAAACTACCGTTTCGGGGGGATACTTGAATCAGCAGACAAAATCTTTAGACATTAGCTGCATGACAGACATTAGCAAAAACTAAATTACGCTACTAAAGAATATTGATGAATGACATTAAAAGGCATGATGATGACCTGGTAATCTAGTTTATGTCTTTGTATTGATAATCCTTGGCGTTCGTTACACAACTGGGTCTTTGTGAAATCGGTTCACGGCTATGTGACACAAGATGAGCCCTCGTGAAGTGTATTTGGAACAACGCTTCTGATTTTTGGTACAAATGAAATTATAAGGATACGAATACTTATTCTCCGAGTTGCAACATACAATTTTACTTAACTTAACTATACTATAAAATATGTACTTTTTTAGGTTCCATACTTCTAACCAATCCTTAAAGTTTCTGTGTGTTGATACTTAATGATCAATATTTATTTACTATAATGTATAACTGTGGATGTAGGACTTAAAAATCTTTCATAAATATTAAACCGAATAGATAACGACGAGAAACCACAAAACAAAAGACACTGAAATGTGAAAAACAGTTAATTACAAAACCCCATGGTGCCATATCACACGGCATTTTGATCACTTAGCCTTGACCTCGAAGAAGCTCGGTGTCCTGAACAGATCGACGCAGTATTTTACTCCAGCCCATCGCCTCCAACTCTATAAGGCGCAAGTCCGACCGCATATGGAATACTGTTCTCATCTCTATGTAGGGGCACCACAGTACCAGCTTCTCCCTTTAGACCGTATCCAAAGGAGAGCGACTCGAATTGTCGATAGCCAAAAGATTTGGCTCGATCTCTTGGCGTTACGTAGAGATGTAGCTTCGCTCTGCATTCTCTCTTCGCTCTGCAAATGGAGAGTGCTCCTAGGAATTGTTCGAACTAATACCGGCCGCAACCTTCCGCCATTGTTCCACACGGCAAAATTTTCATCCCCACCACTTGGATAATTGTGCCCCACCACTGTGCGCTTTTCAAGACACTGTTTGCCTCGAACTACTAATCTGTGGAACAAGTTATCGGCTGCGGTATTTTTTGACTGATACGACCTTTAAACCTTCAAGAAAAGAGCGCACTCCTTCCTCAAAGGCTTAGTTGCTTTTCGTCAGGGGACCCGTCTGCTCGTTTGCCCCTTTTTCCATAAAAAAAAGTTGTAGGTTTAATTTTCTATTCTCTTTCTAGTGGTTTTTTTAAATACTTTATTCCTTTAATTTGTGTAGGGAACAGACGTAATTGTTTTTTTTTACATCAACGGCCTTTAATAGTCCAGCTGTGGTTGCACTTTCTTAAAATATTCCATAGATGACTATTCATATAAAAATGGTTCTTTCCTTACACCAAAAACATTTTCGTGTGCACAAAAATCCGTGCTTCATAGACAACATTTATAAACTATCACTATATGTCTACACTACATTATATTCTTGTTTGTGGCACGCAATAGTCCGGAGCGAAAATAATTAATTTGAATCCTGGCAATATTTGCTTGTTTTGTAACTGGCAACCCTGGTTTATCGTGTATAGCAAATATTAAGAATAAATTTGATGTAATATTTATTAAAAAAAAAGATGACTATAAATAATTAACAGTAATGTACTTGTTTACACCTGGCAACCCAAAGGTTGCGGCTGACTAGAAGCTATTAACCATTGTTTTTTTAATTCTTCACATCATTTTCTTTCAAATGCCGTATAATTTATTAAAATATACAAATTAATTAATTACTCAAAATGTAATAACAGGTAATTGCGGCTAGTTTTTATAGGCAACCGGAACTGATGAATCGCATAGCCACTAATCGTTAATTTAAATATTAACATTGCGTTTATTGTTCACAATCAAAGTTTACAAACATAATTACATGGTTGTTATATTATTGACTGCACGGATGGCGTAGTGGTTTAAGCGGTCGCCAAGCCCCTTACTACTACGCTAGGTGCTGTGGGTCCGATCCCCACATGGGACTACACTTTGTGTGATCCACAAATTGTTGTTCTGAGTCTGGGTCTCCTTTGTGTCCGTTTTATCTGTGTCTGTAAAGTCCCTTGCAACAAAGAATTAATATTATTCCTAATGCGGTAGTTGTCTTTTTAAAAGAAAAAGAAAAAAATTATACCACAGAACCTTAAAAAAAAATGTGTAGCCACCACCGCTGAACAAATATATTATTAAAACTAATTGGTTACTTCTTGAAATAAAATGAAATAATTGTTAAAGTGAACCTAGTATCTTAATAGTTATAAAAATCAGTGTTCAAGGAGACTTTTGCAATAGGCTGTGTGTGTGCGTGAGTAAGTTTCTGTGAATGTGTGTGTGTGTGTGTGAGAGAGAGAGAGAGAGAGAGAGGGTTATGTGTATGGTAGAGTAAGAACGTGCGTCTGTGTTTGTGTGACTAGTTGACTGGATGAATCAAATTTTCAGTTACATCATAGCTAAGTGTACAAAGCCACTCAGTAACAACCTTCTTACAGTGGTGTTGTTCGTGTGTTTATTTTTGGCAATAATATTTAACACCTTGTTTAGATTGGTAGAAAGCAAAAGAATCTCTGGCTGAAGGAGGTCTTGCGAGTCTCATTTGTGGGCAGTCTAAACCTAAATGATGGTTGTCTTCACGATGCTATAGAAGAATACTCATGGTCAGTTATCAAAGTGTGTTGCCTAAGAACAACTTGGAAAATGAACAGTTGTCGCACTGTTAAGACTTCGGTGTGGTCATATAGTTCTTTGGTAGGAAAGCGGAAAGGTGTGCAAACCTTTAGGAGAGCTCTTTGTGCTCGTTCTAATCGGTTTAGATTACTCTCACAGGCGCCACTCCAAGTAGAAATACAGTAACTTATCAGGGACTGGCACAGGGAATAGTACACCCTTTTTAAAACTTTGGGATCTGTGAGGTGCTTAAATATATACATTAAGTTGTTGTGTACATATTTCTTCCTGTTAAAAATTCATCAATCTAGAATAATGCCCAGATAGAGATTTAATAGTATCCACTCTGTAGTTTGGGAGAGTTACACATAACCTGTGTATTTGCTGCGTAATTCGTAATCTCGACTACTTCCTTACCACTTTGGAAGAATATCGTGAAACATTCAACAACAAATCGTAAAAGTTCAAAAGAAGTAGTTAAAACATCACTCAACCTATTATATTTATTATAAAATATTTAGTGTTTTATGAATTCATTAGACGAACTATTCAAAAATAGACGAATTTTACACCAACGCGTGTACAGCACATTCTCGTATACAGTACGAACGAACGTTACTATTTATGGAGCGTAAAATAAATAAATAGACAAAGCTATAAAATCTAGATGAGGTTGGAAAACAAAAACGCCTTTTTAGGCTCACTCCATCAATTTTGCTCGTGAAAGCCTTTTTACATCATATTTCTAGCGATGTCACAGCCATCGGTATATTTTATTACTCGTTTGATGACAGGAATTAGTTGTGGCGTTATGTTACGAACTTGGCTCGATATCAATGATACGAGTATAAGTAATCGTGACTGTATATATGTAGTTAGGAACTTTGTAGCAAACACAAAAATCATCAGTGAGTGTAGTGGTCAGCTAGTCCAGTGGTTATCCATACTGCTAAGTCTGAGGTCGTCACATATTGTGTCATGAGCACGGTCATTTGTAGACTCAACAATGTATGTAATGTCTGTAATGGGTGTAATATGTAATGTCAGAAATATATATGTATGTTTATTTAGTCACATACTTGTCCGGTTTTCAGTAATAGGCTTGTGTCGTATTACGTTAGTGAGACTAAAAATATAGTTGTCAGAATGTGTGTTTCTTGCCCTTAGGAGATTAAGCCGTGACAGAGTATCTATAATATGCATGCAGTATGATGTACGAGTATATTAAAAGTAATTTAAATTAGCTTTAGTTCTTTAATTCTCTCACTATTAATTATATTTTGTTTGTTGTTCTGTTTTCATTTTCTGCTTTCATTTTCTTTCCGTATGGTGACGGATTAAGAATACAGAGTGTCACCACCCCTATTAATCCTGTGGGTATCGTAAGAGGCAACTAAGGGAGCAAACTGCGCAGGACAACAGCACTGCAAAGAGAAGGAAAACTTGACACAAACCCTATACCAACCTGTCTGGCCAGCGTGATATAGTAGGCCAAAACCTCCTTTCAAAGGAGAGACCTATGTCCAGCAGTGGACTATAAAGGCTGTTGATGATGATAATGATGATTTCATTTTCTACACAATGTTAAATTGCGATGTAATTAATTAGGTAAAATGTGTAGAGTGTAGCAGTAGAGTATAGGTTATACCCGGGGATAATGTTGTGATATTACTACTAGACAACCAGATGCACAGATGCAATGGCTTGGTGCATTAGTTTGATGATCTCATAACTACATAGTCGGTGCCAAGCTCGATGTACAATAAGTAATACTGGTCTATGTCAGCTTTATATTAGCACAATGAAAAATTAAGAATTCAAAATAATTCTAATGAAACATCGAAGATTTTGTTAATTAATAAAGACCAACCAGATCAATTACGTGCGCAAACTTATCAACTACTTATTAAAGAATTCAAAATAATAATATAATTGGAGATGTGCGTCCACTTTAGCTCGTTCATCATGTTTTGCGCAGCATGAAGACTGTTGCAGCTGCCGCGCTACATTCTACCATGCCTATCAAGCACCTATTTGGCTTGGCACCGACTTCAAACAGACTAGATACAGGTAACATTATAATACCAATAGTCCCTACTATTGGTATTATAATGTTACCTGTTACATTGAGGGTACTTATTATAGTTTTTTACTTGGATTTGTAATTATTTTTTAATTTTTAGTGCTCTTTGTCGGTGTTTTTTGAAGTCGGTTCAACTTTTTTTTTAAAAAGGGTTTATTTTACCATTTTTAGTGTAGGATATGAAAATGACATTGGCGTCCAAACTGATCAAGATCAGCTTAAATTCTTTTCTAAGAAACAGTCAAATTCTTGTGAGTTGCAACCGAACAAAATAACTTCCGATTCAATTGACACTGATCTCGAAGGTGAAGATAGGGAAGCTTTAGTGAGACTACTCAACAAATATGCTCAATATTTTATAGAAGGAGTTCCAACTAGAAGGGTTAATACTAGTATGTTAGAAATTAACCTAGTTGACCCACCCAAAATTTAAGAGTTTTTTTTAGAACTATTTTAATAAATTAAGTATAAAATTACTTACAAACGAAATGCGATGCCATCCATAGCAACTAAACGTCTATCCGAATTATTTTAACAAGATAGAATACAAAATTTCAACCTTTTCTTCTTAATACAACGAAAATTACTGTGGTGACATAAATACTGCAAATTCTCTGCACATCACATCGCGCAGTCTCTGACAGTTGCCATGGTTTGTTTGGCTAAAGAAATACTCGTAGCTAAAACACGTTGTCCGGGCTGTCAAATTCCCAATAATTGTGAGGGTTTCACTCGATTTCTCTAGGATTCCATTATCAGATCCTGAATTGGTGGTAATGGGACCAATTCGGGAGCATACCTAATCGCGTAACAAACATACATAAAAAAAAAAATACAGACGAATTGAGAACCTCCTCTTTTGTGTTTTGGAAGTCGGTTAAAAAGAAAACATACTGTCGAATCAAAAACCCTCCTTTTTTGATGTTGGTTAAAAATCGACTAGCATGAAGCTCCTAGTCGAGACGAATCAAATGAGCACAAACACGGCGGAATTGCTTTATTTTATTACAGAGTTCCCATGGCTATTTACCGTCTCCATCATCAGACCCTGAATATCACATAGGATCGGAGTCCTTATTAATTAGACTCAAACACATTCAAATTCGATGGTATTACATAATTTTGTTACAGAGATCCCATACTCCTAAACCATTCATCATCAGCTTCATCATCAGCTCAGCAACATCAGATGGTGACCATTAGATGCAAAAATCTACATAGATTAAGATAATTTCTGATAAACAGTGTATATGCCTACAAAATTTGAGGGTTTCCCTCGATTTCCCCAGGATCCCATCATCAGATCCTGACCTGGTGACAATGGGACCACCTCTGACGTATGACCTACCAAATAAAGAAAGAATTATTCAAATCGGTTTATAATTGCCGGAGTAATCGCGTAACAAATATACAAAAAAAAAAAAAAAAAAAAATAGTCGAATTGAGAACCTCCTCCTTTTTTTGAAGTCGGTTAAAAATAGCACAAATACTATTTTAGCATTTCTAAAAGGAAAAAAAATGATGGTGTATGTCTATTTCCTAAGGATAACGCACAGTGTTCAGTTTTATCTTATAAATATTTGCCCCAAAGACTTCTACTTATTCCCAACCGTGAAGAATAAATTACGTAAAGAGGTTGTTAATGCGTTTAAAATGCACGTTTCGGAGATACCACAATCAGAGTGCCACGAAAATTGGTGCCAACGTATGCAAAAGTGCATCGATCATCACGGCGAATATTTTGAATATAATAAAGCAATAAAACTATAATAAATGCTATATGTTTGTTTCACTTTGGTATTCCGGATACATAAAGAGCAGGCGTCGTAAATCTGCTAATCGGCGAAGAATCGTTCATATCGCAATACAGAATTGCAGTTACTTCGTCGGTAAAATTTAAATAAATGATTAGTATTTTTAAACTATACATAATTAACTAACACCCATTTTGCACATTAATTATTTCTATCGATAAAATCAGTTTGTCCGTAATGTGGAACTACTAGCGCAATTAACAGCTACAGTTTCCTGCCTGGTACCGTGATAGCGGTATTTTGTTTTTGTGAAATTTATTTAGTTTATTTAGTATTTATTTAAGTAACATTACAAGCTCACAGTCTCACAACCAAAACGCTTATACGCTAAACTACATTGGATCAGATATACAGACCACAGATCATTATACAAAACAATCCATTAAAGGGACCTAAAAATATGATCGAAAACTACAGACCCATCTCGAAGCTGTGTGTGTTCGCAAAGATTTTAGAAAAAATCGTATACCGACAAGTCTACGCTGCCCTCGAACTTGGTTTTGGTGAACACCAACATGGCTTTCTAAGGGGTCGTTCTACCACATCTAATCTTATAGTGTGTTGTGATTTTATTTCTTAATAAATGCTTCGATAGAATAGATCACACGATCTTAATGCGTAAACTTTTGAGTATGGGTGTCGGCGGCAATTTGTTTCGATGGTTTACAGCGTACGGGGAAAACAGATGTCAAACTGTTGTACTAAATGGTTATACATCTAGAGGAACACTTACAAATATTCCCTCGGGCGTCCCGCAAGGATCGCTATTGGGACCTCTGTTATTTAATATATTCATCAACGATATAGGTAACTGCTTCCTAACCCCAAAAATTATTCTTTATGCTGATGACTTAAAAGTAATGAAACAGATAAATATGGTCCAGGACGCCATAGAACTACAGGAAGATCTCAATAGATTTCAGGCGTACTGCAAAACGAATAAACTGGAGTTAAATGTCAATAAATGTTACGTGTGCTCCTTTACACGTAAACATAGCCCAATATTTCAGGTTTATAAATTATTAGATACCCCATTATCTAGAGTCAGTAACATTAAAGACCATGGTGTTACTTTTGACTCGAAACTACTGTTTGATACACACATTTATAACATTGTTAGCAAAGCCTCCAAAGCATTGGGGTTCCTACTCAGAGTTTCAGCAGACTTTAAAAATATTAAAACAATAAAAATACTTTATGGTTCGATAGTTCGCAGTCACTTAGAATACTGTTCTCAAGTGTGGAATCCGATGTATAACGTCTATATTGATAGAATAGAGCGCATTCAGAGAAGGTTTTTAGGATAATATATATACAGCATCGTTGTAAAGCATAAAAAAAAAAAATGCTATTTACCTGATTACGTGACCCGGTGTAAAAAAAACCATATTCTTCCACTCATTGAGAGAAACTTTCACTTTTTTTTTTACAAGAATTATTGTTTCATTCATCACATTTTTTTAGGGATATGATCACTGATAATTGTTCATAAAAACAGATTATTGTTGTTGGTAAAATATGATTATCTTCTTAATACAGCGCCCATCTAAGTAAAGTTGTAATTGATTGATTCATCTGTAACAAATTCTGATTCATATGGGCACAAAATATTTGAACGTTGATATCTTAGAAACCACTTTATAGAAACGAGTCCCTCATTTAAACATGTGTTATTTGGTATACCTATTTTCATATGAACATGTGTTACAGGGCTGAAAGTGAAATACAATTTTGGCCATATGAATCAGTCAAAAGAACTAAGAACTACCATTAGGTATAATAAAAATAATATAAAATAGCCATTTACTTCTAATCTAAAAACATTGATATAACATGCATTTTCAAACATAAATTAAACTTTTACATATGGCGCACTCCTCTGCAGATCGGTATATCTGGGCCTCGTACTTCTAGTTTGACTTGGCTTACGTACACTTGTGTTATTTTTGTATATGTGGGCGTTTACTCAAGTCTTCCCAAATTGCATCGTGAGAAATCGTATCGAACGCTTTCTTGTGATCAATAGACTTAAATAATAACAAATTTTAATCCCCAATAAAACGTAAACCATGGCAGAAAGCCTATTACTCAATTGTGGATTCCATAGAAGACAAGAATGCTTAGGATTAATTTAGCATAGGCTATTTCTATTCTATTTTACATCCACCGACCCGAGACAGCGGCGCGGCAGCATGCATTCCTGAAGCTACTGCCGACTGCCGAGGTAGGCCGCCGCGGGGTTTAGTGGGTAGACCAGTTTTCCGGAAGTCCCACACAGACCCTCCGTTTTCCCAACGGAGGACAACAATACACAACATTTTACTTTTTTATTATTGTAAGTGCTGTGCTATCGAAATACTGTTAAGGTATTGTTTAGAAAATTAGTTAAAGTGGTATATTAAAAAAGCGGGTCTTCTTACACACAAAAGTTTTGAAATCGGTCGAAAACCCTTAAAATTATGGGAAATTTCGGTAGGTTCGAATGCACGTGGTGTCGCAGTGCTGTGTATCATTTTGTGTTATCGTTGTTGGCTAGTTGCGTACTGGACTTGAGAATACGGCCGTGACCAGTGGAGCACCGGATCCTGATTGCCGAAATTTCGGTTGGGATTACACTAGTAACGTAGTTTATCAACATATTCATATGCAACACATTTAGATAGGGAACATGTACAAATCACAGGGTTCCCGACGAATCAGCTTTTCAGGTAGGTGGCTAAATTCTTCTCTTGTACAGCTCCGCGCTATCGCGGACAGTTTAGGGTCGCGGGAGAATCCCAAACAGATATTATATTTTAAAAAAATTAAACAGTAATGATTATAGTTATTTGTAAAAAACTATAAACCATGATACACATTTAGTTTTTTTCAATAAAAGTTTCTTAATTTTTAAAATATACATTGTTTTTAAACAACCTTTTTTCTGTCATATAAGACGTTTGTGAATCAGTATTTACGTAAAACAAAGTCACATGAGCACGTAGTACTGGCACTTTTTAAACAAAACTTCACTTTCAAAGCTTTAAATTATTCAATGTTCCGTAATCGATTGGCAAGTGCTCCACCCTTCCCCATGGTGGTTACATCGTTGACGGAATCACTCAAAATTCCCTAAAATACCAGACTACGAATGTAGAAACAGCGAGCATATGACATAACCCATAGTCTGTTTAATTATACAATGTGTTCAAAACGTGACAGGTACCAATTTATCATATATCGTGACACACAAAGTACCTTCACGACTCTCATGACACTCGATAACAATAACAAGATGGTTTTGTGTATGTTGATAGTATTAGGTATTAGTATAATTAATATTTGTAACCTATATTAGGAGAAGGGGTAGCAATGACCTCACGAATTGATTTGAGGAAGCATATTTAATAGTTGCTAATAGCGAGTGTAGGTACCACAATCCGGCCAGGACTGGCCCAGTCACCGTGGGGGAAGAAGACTATTACCCTCCAACTAACTTCCAATTACACACATCCTATCCATCCATCATCATCATCATCCATCGCCAAATAGAAAATAAAATACACATAGCTACATACATTACCAATATATCTTTAAGAACCAATGAACCTCTAGAACCTCTAGAAAATATAAATTGGTCAATACTGGCACGGTACTATTATAATACAGTACTCCAACTTCATACAAACGAACGAAACGCGAGCTATACCTACGCGCCTCGATCTCGGGGTGCGCTCGGGGCGCAGACAGTCACGGCTGTAACGCAGTGTCGAACGGACTGTGTGTTGTTTTTTTAACAATAACCGCGCGATTTTTTCTCTAAAAATCAGTTAATATGACGAGTAGGAAATATTGTGCTGTTTTTTGGTTGTATGAATTCGTCAATAACGTATCCAGACATAAGTTTTTTTTAATTACCTGGAAACTCTGAAAGGTAAGACTATAAAATAATTTTACTTACTAGTAGGTAGGTACATAATGTGTGTCTTTTTAATGGATAAGTATTTCCTTTTATCTCACGAAAAAAAAGGTGTTTGGATTAATAAATAAAGCGAATAGAGTAACGGAAAATTATTGAGACGAGTGAAATAGGTACTGTATCAAAATGTACAGGGAGTGAATCAAAAAACAACACGCATTTTTATTGAACACTTCCTATTCAATATACAAAGTATTTCATTTATTTATATAAAAAGGATATTTACAATCACAAATCTAAATAGAAACAGAAAGTAGGCAAATATAATTAAAATGCTGGAGACGGGCAGCCCTAACGCATGTTTACGTACCGCGCGGCTGTAGGCATTTATTTCTATCATGCGGCCGAGTTACAGTACTGTATTATAATTGTACCGTGATACTGGGTTAGAGTGAAGACAGATGCCTAGGGGAGAGTATAGAAGACCATAATCATTTTATATTTTATTATAAAAGAGACCAGGCTTATATGGAACAGGATTCTTAATTAAAAATGAATTGAAACTATTAATTGACCAGTTCATTGGCGTCTCAGAGCGTGTTGTAATAATTAAAAGAAACTACCTCCGGAAAACGGAAAGTGGTCAATTGTCTACTCTACAACTGAATAATCAAGTAGAACAGGAATCGACACCTTCTACTCCACGTATCAAGACACAATAAATGCCTGGAAACAATTTTGGAGCCTTAAAGAAATAATGAAAAATAATGATACTTACATAACCATCAAATTGAATTTTTTTGATACCAGTATACTACCTATACTCACTTATGGTTGCCAAACCTGGGTACTCACTAAAACACACATTAAAAGGTTAGAAACTTGCCATAACTTCATGGAAAAGAGTATGGTGGGAATATACTATCCCCTAGATTAAAAATGTCACAACAACAATATAAGAGTTAAAATAGAAATTGGCAGACTATACAATTAGGGGGAAGGAGAAATAGTCGAAATCGTTAATAAACTGGTTCACAAGTCATAAGAAAAGGGAAAAAGGTAGACCACTTAGAAGATGGGTGGACGATATTAAAGCCGAGATGCTAAGGATGGAGCGAGGAATGGTAAATGTTGGGGGAGGCCTTTGCCAGTATAAGTGCCGTACAGACAAGGTTGTCGATGCAGTAGAGTGTAAGATATATAATTATAGGTAAAAGTGTTAGATATAGAACAATTAAGATAGATACTGTAAATGAAATACTGTCTGAAATAAAGGCTTTTTTTATTAAAGACAAAGACATTTTTATTTTTTGAAACATGGGTTTTTCATACGCAGATTTTAAAGACAGTCATGTTTGGCCATTGTGGCGTACATATATTTTATGTCACCATCCCATAATCATCCCTAAATTTTATAATTCTTCTTTATGCAATGCAGAATGAATTGATTATTATCATTATATTCATATTAATCATGACATTAATACATTAATTTATATTATCTATACTAATATTATAAAGCTGAAGAGTTTGTTTGTTTGTTTGAACGCGCTAATCTCAGGAACTACTGGTCCGATTTGAAAAATTCTTTCAGTGTTAGATAGCCTATTTATCGAGGAAGGCTATAGGCTATATATCATCACGCTAAGACCAATAGGAGCGGAGCACCAATGAAGAATGTTTCAAAAACGGAGAAAATTTATTACTATTGAGAGACGCAGACGAAATTGCGCGGGTCAGCTAGTTCATTATACAATTATTAAAAATTATCAAATTATTTTATTATTTACTACAATACTTTTCAGATTCCTAAGTAATTAAATTAATAAGCAATACCAGTGGAGCAGTAGATCAATTATCAATTTTATCATGTAGGAACTCATCAATATCATTAATAGCGAGTGTTCCGCAAGCGAGGGTAACCGACCGAGAAAGACTGGCTGTGGACGCTCTCAGCCCTATCCGGAGGTCATGGGACATTATCGAAGGCAAGCGAATCTTTCTTTTCGCCTTTCTGCAATCTGTGAGAGTGATTGCATGAAAATGGCCGGCAGTATGTAACAGCAGGTCAAGGAAACGCGCGCCATTTGATTTAATCAATGCATACGTGCCAGAGTTGACCGTGGGATGGTACCTAGGTAGTGTCATGTAACACATGACAGGTATGTGACTGCTGTAACTATTATATTTAATGTGGTTTTACATTTTAACAACATAAATAAGAAAAACATTTACTGTCGCAAAATACATGACTCGTTACAGTAAATACTAAGCCGTTAACAATCATACTAAGAATATTTATGTGTATAAATTATTAAATTTCTTGTGTTGTGGACACAACTATACCCAATAAACTACGACCTCCGAGTAGCAAGCGGCCTTGCACAATCTTGTATACATTTTCTGAATTAATAATTTCATGGTTTGGTTCACATCACACATCACATCAACAGCCTTTAATAGTCCACTGCTGGGCATAGGCCTCTCCTTAGAAAGAAGGTTTTGGCCTACTATACCACGCTGGCCAGACGGGTTGGTATAGGGATTGTATCAAGTTTTCCTCCTTTTTGCAGTGCTGGTGTCCTGCGTTGTTTTGCGCCCTTAGTCGGCTCTTACGACACCCACGGGATGAATTGGGGTAGTGACATTCCGTATTCTTAATCCGTCACTACACGGACACGGTTTGGTTCAAGATATTAATATTATATTCACACATATAAATATTTATATAATCACGGTCACTTGTAGTTGTAGAGTGACTAACGAGAATGAAAAAATATTTCTATTTTTTTTGATTAATTAATTCTTGAATTTACGGATATAATGGTTAAGGTTAATGGCTTCGACTACAGAATAATATAATATGTTAAATAAACTATATTTTTTTGAGGAGAATTAATCACGTTTGTATTAAAATTAAGTGTAGATTTCCATCGCTGCCTTAGTGCGATGGGAATACGTACCCGTCTTCGATAAAATAGCCTTGGATAAGATATCTCTGGTCATGGACACCCTAGTAATGGCTTCTGTCTCTGGACTGCATTCAACGCAGAGTGACTTAAACAGTCAATCGGCAGGATATTATACAGATAAGCTTTACAATTATATATCTATATATTATATATTTATTACAGATTAGCTAAATTGACACTGTAAAATGAAGAAAAACTTGAAACCCACTCTATAATAACCAACGAATGCGCTAGATGGCAAAATAAAACCAAATTTACACCAAATTTGGCTTTGAGCAAGGCTAAAGTTAGTTGAGCATAAAATTTGCCTGTCTCAGAAATTTGCACTGTTTTCCCTTGAACAACGAATTCGACTTTTAATAAATATACTTATTTATTCTGAGGCTAATTATATCTGTAGGATCCTGGGCACAAGGTAACTGCCTGCGACACGACCACGACTATTGGAGCGCTCAAATGTTTTACAACAAATTACGGTGAAACCCGGAACTGGGACATTAAGGGCCCTGCAGTTTTTATTTATTCAAAGAGGCGTTACTTCAGTGTCTTAGATATCTAGGCTTAAATGAATATATGTTTTATTATTGCAAGGTTCCGTTATAAAATAATATGTGCACCAGATTCGTAATCTTAGTTGTATTAAAAAATCAAACATGGGTTTATACACAGTACAAAAATGCGTAATTAATGCGTCAATAAAAAATATCGTTTTAGTTTATTACTTGGAGGTATTAGCTAAAACACGTTTTTAATGGCATCAGTTTTTAAATCAAAATAAATTTTATATAACGAAAAAACGAATCTCAGACATAGAGGTCTATTTTGTCCCATTAGCAGAAGTAATTCAGTTCTGAAGTATCGGGACCGGGTGTGATCCACAAATTGTTGTTTTAAGTCTGGGTGTTGTTTGTGCCTGTTCGATGGATGTTGATCTCCACGGCATAAGATATAAATTGCTAGTGTAAGAGTTGTGTTTTAAAAAAAGAAAAACAAACCTAGTTCCATCATCATCAATAACCTGTATTAGACCGCTGCTGAAAATGGGCCTCTCATTAGAAATGAAATGTTGGTCTACTGTAACACGTTGGCCAGACGTAGACCAGTTGGTATACGGTTAGTGCTAAGTTTTCCTTCTCTTTGCATTGCTGTTGCTTTCAGAAAACATGCACGGAATGAATAGGGGTTTTGACACTCCTAATTCTAAATCCGTCACCACACGGAAAACTCAACTCAAATTCCAATAATTATATATCATAGAGAAATAAAGTTCAAAAAGATACTACTTTGTTACACTTTTCGCTCTATGCGATTATCGTTTTTTTTATGTTAGAGGGGGCAGACGAGCAGACGGGTCACCTGATGGAAAGTGACCATCTAGAGCCACAAACAAGCGTGCGTACGCTCTTTTCTTGAAGGTTAGAAGGACTTATATCACTTGTTTAATAATAATATTACAAAGTAAGTTTTATATTTTCGCAACTATTGTCTAAAAAATGATTAATTCGTAACAAGGTCAATGGGTGGATTAAACAAAATGGTTACAATCAAATGCGTCTGTAACCTAATGTGCAATAATGAACTATGAATGAATGTATTATCTCCTGATGAGTTGCAATTGTAACTAAACCTGTGGTGTCAGTATATAGCATCTATTGAACCTTGAATGTGAATGACAATGATTGTAACACTCACTGTAAGTGTTGATATTTAAAGTATAAAAAGGTACTGTCAAAAGGCTTTGGGCCAAAGATGTGAGTGACAGTGTTATGTGACAGTTTAGCAGAGAATATTATATCAAAATTAAATGTTTGTTTATCCTAACATCAGTAGTTTTTGAAATATAAAAGATCAAAATATTTTTATGTAACAAGTTTTTTTAACAAATTATGAGAATGAATAATAACACATAAAAAGTTAAAAAAAGTAATAACGAAAAAAATTTGAATGGATCACAATTTAAAATTTTAAAATAGAGCTTAAGCACGTTAACAAAATAATACAGGAGTTTTTTTTATACTTATCTGAAATTCCAAGATTTAAAATGTAATTGTCCAAATAATCTTATTCGTGGGAAGCCATGATTCACATGCACTAATGGTCCGGACCGGAGTGTTAGCACGGCCGCACAAAAAACCGCTCTAAAGCAATTTAAAATGCTAAAGTAAGGCTATCGGAGCTAAAACCTTTCCCCAAGGCTTTCGAGTTTGCAGGGCAGCGGCAGTCACTTGACCTGTCTGCTCACTTGACTTAAGTCACCATAAACAAAATGAAAATTATTTAAAACTTATGATAAATAGGTTAAAAATAAATCCCAAGACTATTATGTTTGGTTTCCGAGCTTCAATAAATACATAGTCGTTAGATAAACAAAGTTAAGATTAGAAATTATGTTTTCTTCTATGGAAGGAGTTGCAAAAGAGAAGACTGGTCATCTAAGGGAAAGCGACTACCGCCGCCTATGAACGCCTACAACTCAGGAGCCACAAGCGCGTTGCCGGCCTTTGGGGAAAGAGTATGTTTTACAGTATATAAATAAACTTTTTTTGCAGCCATTATTAAAATTCAGAAAGCATATTTAATGTTTGCACGATACGTACCAGTTAAATTATTAAACAAATAATTTGAAGTATATTTAATTATATATTTTTTTAAAGTATTGTGACGTGGTTTGTTGTTGCCTTGTATTCATCCTTGTACAATGTGTTGTGGATTCACCTGTAGGTAAGTGCGATTTGTTGGCAGGGTACTGTTTTTTACCTTCAAAGCAATTCTTCCTCTGGTTCAAAAATACTTAGAGGAGGACATTTTTCGTCAGGGTAATGGAACTTAAGGGTGGTGAAAGGGTGGTGCAATAGCATGATATGGTGTGGGAGGGGTTCTATGCAGACGAAGTCGGGAGCACGAGCTGCAATAATGATATATTAACATGTTTATGTTGTTATTGATTACGTTAGTGAAGGTACAACAGGAAACAACGAGTATATCCAGCTATCTGACGAAACTAAATCAAAATGACTCTCATTCTTGAATGTCAGAATAAATAACACAATTTTTTTTTAAGTAGGTGCTAACAATGCACACTCCTAAAATTAAATAAAAGTACGTCGAATTAAAACATGAAGGCATTTGTTTTACTAAAAGAAATAATTATTATTTTTGGTATAAAATATCTCTTTTCTAATTATGTAGTTTATAACATAATTAAAAAATATAAATGTGAAGATTGTTCTTCTCATTATTATGTTTTATTATATGATGATTTAATTTCAAGAGAAAAGACTTTATAAAAAGTTGGGGTTGAACTATAAAAAAAAGATAATTACGTATTATTATTTGTGACTCCTGAGTCTTGAGACAGGCTTTTATGACTGGTAGTCACTTTTCGTCTCCTCGTTTGCCCCCTGTATATAAACGAAATATGGGAAGAGAAAAAAACTTTCAAAAAGTAATAGTACCACAATTACGCGATGACACTGTTGTGACTGAAATAAATTTTAATATTATAAAGTCTTAACCTAACCATAATTTTTTTTAATCAATTCAGCTACCGCAGTGTTTTTGTTATTTGACAATGGAACTGGATTTCAAATGGTGCGCAAAAAAAAAGCTGCGTCACTTTCAGGAGTCCCTTATTGCTTATTATATCTAAAAATAATGTGTTGCTCCAGCATCCTGTTGCTGGCAGTGCTGTCAACTGTGACAACACTCACTACAGTAACCGATGACGAATTCCCCCCAAACTATGAGTTAAGAGGTAAGTCATATGAAATATATGAAACGCAACAATTCATGAAAACTGTTTGGAAATTCATCCCGTAGGTATCGTAAGAGCCGACTAAGAGAAAAAAACTACGCAGGACAACAGCACTGCAGAGAGAAGGAAAACTTGACACAAACCCTATACCAACCCGTCTGGCAAGCGTGGTACAGTAGGCCAAAACCTCCTTTCTAAGGAGAGGCCTATGCCCAGCAGTGGACTATTAAAGGCTGTTGATGATGATGATTATGTTTAGAAGGGTTACAGATGGCAGTAGGCATGGCAAGTTACCTTTTACACTAAACTTTTGGGTTACATATCATAGCATTAGTGTTTGTTTCATTATTTTAGCTGTACTGGTTATTTTCGATTATTTCTCAACGAAAGAAATTAATTCCATGCTTCTCAATACATATTTTCTATCGTCATTTACTCTGTTTGTAATACCATCACCTATCAGCTTGCCAGGAAACTTTCGCAACAAGTAACCAATCAGATTGCAATAACTGTGTACGCAAACAGTATTTACTCGTATAGTTATATTATTTATGTTCTTTTAAAGACTAGAGATAAAAAATACCTCACTTCTCTTTACACATCACACACACGGCAGTCGAAGCCCAAACTAGACATTGATTGACTGATTAACGTACTAAATACCGACCTCCTGCTCAGAAGTTAGAGTCAGTAACCAAGAGGCCTGCCAAAGTGACTACTCCATCTAAAACATAACAAATACCTAATTAAATATTTAAAGAATATTGACTGCACGGATGGCGTAGTGGTTTAAGTGGTAGCCACGCCGCTTCCTACTGCGTCAAGTGTTGTGGGTTCAAACCCCACATGGGACGACACTTTGTGTGATCCACAAATTGAGTCTGGGTGTTCTTTGTGTCCGTTTCATGTATGGTTGTAAAGTCCCCCGCGACACAGGATATATTCCTAATGCGGGAGTTGTCTTTTTTTTTAAACAAAAAAAAACAAACACAGAAGCCAGTGACCAAGTATATAGTGATCCTAAGAGAAAATTAAAAAGTGACATGTGCACTCATCAGTTCGCGATCTAAACGAATTGGGTAAAGACACGGGCTCCACCAAACGTGCTCCGCGGTCATTGTGACTCTTACTATTATTATTTTATTCTATACTAGCTGACCCGGCGAACTCTGTTCCGCCTTAAAGGCAATAAATAAGCCGATTTTCGAATTTAGTAAGTTAATTTATTTCTTAGAAAAAAAAAAGAAGTACATCAATCATTTATTATTGTTTCTGCATTTTAGTACATAGGTTGCTCTTCACTTAAGTACCTTGTGATACACGACATTTTTTGTTTTCTTATCAGGCGCAAAAACAAACAAAGCAGATGGTCTTCCGACCCGTGAACATGCCACATATAATTGACCATGGGAAAAACATGGATGTTCTAGATTCAAACCACAAACTTTTAAGGATTGGCCTTGTGATTTGTTGATGGTCATGGAAAATGCAAGACGGATCGGAAATTGAAGTCTTTTAAATTCAAACGGCAAATCGGTTGGGATCATCGGGATCCTCGAAATGAGAACTTCCTCACCTTTGAATTTTCCTTTCAATATCGTCGCGTAGATTACATTTTTCATCAATTTTTTAACCACCAAACGCGTACCGTTGCACAGTTTTGGTTGGTTTATGTTTCGAAGCATGATTACTACGGAGCCAACCTTTAGGCGTAAATTTTGCGGTGGTAAGCCAGACACATCCAAGGAGTTTAAAAATTCAATTGGATAGTTGGTGGCTTCATCTTCGCAGTCAATAGATTTGAATGAATGCATTGTTTCAATGATCTTATTTTGAATTATATAGTTCAGGTCGTCTACATCTTTATTCTTAGCCGCTAAAATTGCTCGCTCACTCAACCATTCATTATTTTTGTAGTTAGAAATAATGTCTTTAAATACATTGTTGATAAGTTCGTCTTTTCATGAGACAAAATTAAAGAAATTATTTGGAAATGATATCAATCCGCTCGATTCATCGACAGGTACTTGACCATTACCGATAGTCAGCAATTGCTCAGAAAAATCTTCAGCAGATGTATCATTAAGCAATGCAACACTCATGTTTGTTGTCAGCTGCAGTTTCTTCACATAGCGCCATAGATTCGACGATTTGAGGCAAGCGTTTATTTCGTCGGCAGCCGTAGATCTTGGAATTACTGGCAGTGTTTGGCGGAAATTGCCTGACAGTAAAATCATTGCTCCTCCAAAACATCTCGAGTCATTCCGTAAATCTTTCAATGTTCGGTTAAGTGCTTCTAATGCACGTTTATGCGCCATTGTGCATTCGTCCCAGATGATGATTTTCGATGCCGATAAAACTTTGGCCATTGCTAAATTTTTCGTAATATTACACGTTGGTTCTTCAATAGTTTGAAGATTTAACGGTAATTTTAATGCTGAATGAGCCGTACGGCATCCTTCTAACAATGTGGCTGCTATTCCAGAAGAAGCAACTGCAACCGCTATGTTGGATCTCGCCCGAACAGTGGCTTAAACTACTGACATGAGGAATGGCTTACCTGTTCCACCAGGGGCATCTAGGAAATATAAACCACCATTTCCATCATCGATTGCCTTCATTAAAGTATCATAAACTTCCTTTTGTTGGGAATTCAACAGGGGTACATTCGTTTGAACTACTAAATCTAATTCCTGGTGATCATATTCACGTTCCCGTTCCAATTCTCGATTAAATGCGTCATTCATTTCACGATTGGGCGCTGGCATTCTTAACCTGATTAATAAACTACCACACATGAGGTAACACATATCTTCGATCAAGAGTAAAGCACGATTATGTATCTCCTCATTCATCTCAACATCGTGATTTCTGGAAGTGATACGAATTTGATGTCAAATATCTTCTGACATATTATCCTTATATTTGTGCCACAGGTTACATGGGTTTGATGGAAAGCATGTCCAAATTATGATAGCGAATAATGTGCGTATCTGACTTGGAGATGCAGAGATAATGGCTTCAGCGATTGTCGTATCCCAATGGGTATCGTTTTCTAATAAGTTCAGTTCTTCACATGCAGCACGATATGTTGGGAATATTACACCATTAACAGTCCCTAGTGTCTCAAATGACGTTGGCCCACGCACATTTACCAGCAACAACCGCAAATAGAAACATTCATCATTCTTTGGATGAACTGTGTACATACGACCAAGAGCATCAGTAGAACGCACATCCGGATACCCAGGAACCGCATCGCCTTGCTTCCGTCTTTGAAAATTCGAAGCATTCCAAGTATAATAACGTGGCATCTCCGACTAAAGCAAAGTTCGTAAAAAACAAAAAAAAACAAAACAGTGTCGAACGGAATAAATAGTATCCTATGTCCGTCTCCTGGCTCTAAGCAATTTCCCCACCAATTTTCAGCCAGATCGGTAAAGCCGTTCTTGAGTTATAAATAGTGTAACTAATACGACTTTCTTTTATATATATAGATTACTATCTTTTATTTGTTGACCTCATCGCAAGGTTAACAAATTGGTCCTTCGAGCCGGATTTATACTATCGAACCGTGCCCACACTAGAACAATATGTATGATATTAGTATCATCATAACAGAAGAACAGAATATATAACATATGAGCTGTAATTTACGCATACACACAACAAGGAATTGCTGTTAAATCGACACGTGTTCCGGGTGTGCGTTTTTTTAAACTGACACGTGTTCCGCGAGCGCGGAATCATTTCCGAATATTTTTTTACTCGAAGGATGGAAATGCTCCTGTGACTCTTGACTTGCAGGTGTTGATGGGCGGCGGTAGTCACTTACCAATCTGGTGTCAAGTCAAAAATACTGTGTTCTATTTTAACATTTCATGTGATATCTGTATTTTCTTCTACTTCGATTGTTCAGATGGCCAGAAGTTCGACTACATCGTAGTGGGAGCTGGGGCGGGGGGCACTGCTGCAGCTGCTCGACTTGCTCTAGCTGGTCAGGATGTACTGCTCATTGAAGCTGGGGGAGACCCACTCCACTTAGCCAAGGTAATTTCAGAACATTTATTTACTCAAATAGGTTAATTCGTGACGTTACGTTCGAATTAGATGTCGAGTTACAGATTTGTTATTAATTAGCGCACACGATATATGTTGTCTTGTCAAATTTATAATTATTTATATCAATTTAATTATATAAAAAAAAAACACTTTTTAATGTTTCCATTTACGGGGCACTTTACTAATTTTTCTTTTCCTAAAACCCACCAATATTTTAAAGTGACAAGTAGCCAAATCAATTGGGCCGTTCTTAAGTGATCTTAGCTTTTGTCAGCCTCAATGTCGATCTTATCAACCTATGTGCCATAACAGGCTAAAATCTATCGTTGTATTAAATTTTATTCAGATCTGTTTAGTCAATTCGGTATTCAGGAATAAGAATCTTCAAAAACTTTCAAAGGACATCATTCACGCTCCATACAAAAAGTACCCAAAAAAAAAAGTGCCGGCCAACGAAAAAAAATGGTTTTATCGGTTAGAGAATGACATTCTAAGATTTTTTTTCTTTAGACGGCTAAGAGACCGATAACTTATGAGTTATATGACTTAGAAATAATAAAAAAATGCATTTTACGAGTTCGTCTGAACAATTTTTACTTCATTACTATAGCAAAAATCAGATAATGAAGATAAAGAATAACTTAATCTCGCTTAATAATAATATAATATGACAAAAAGCCTAAATATATACAATCATCATTAGGTACCTAAGTACCTACGTAGGTATTTATGTGTAGGTATTAGTGTTATAAAAAAAAACACACACACATAGTATAATATAATTAGGCTTTTTGTCATATTATATTATTATTATGTTCGTAGTTAATTGAAACATAAATGTAAATGCTCATTTTATGATTTTCGGAGATCTATTTTGGGTCTAAAGTTGGTCGTAGACGTTTGTTTTAGTAATAAAAAATGTTTAAAAGATCATTTGCCGTAAGATGACATAGTTTTTTTTTACTAGCCGGCACTTTAATTTTTGGTTACATTTTGAATGACGTCCTTTATATCAGTGGTTATATTTTAGCATAAAACTACTTTATTGCTTGTTTTGCTAAGTGCATTTTTACGGTGGTAATACACATGATCACAAATACATATTTTATAGATTCCAGCCATGTCAGTTGCGCTGCAGGGTTCAATAATAGACTGGCAATATAAGACCATATCAAACAACGTGTCGTGTCTTTCGTCTATCGGCCAGCAATGCCGTTTTAGTCGCGGCAAGTGCCTCGGAGGATCCACTTCCATCAACTACATGTTATATACACGTGGTAACAGAAAGAGTGACTTCAAAGATATCACAAGACCAGGCTGGACTTTCGAAGATCTCATGCCCTACTTTCTTCGTTACGAAGGTTTGCAAGACCTAGACAAACTCCCACCTTCTTCTAAATCTTATCATAACACAAGTGGATTAATGCGTATCGGCTTTTTTGGTGACCCGAAAAATCGTTGGCATTCCAGATTAATAAATTCTTTCCGGGCTTTGAACTTCCCTTTTAATCCAGATGTGAACGCTGCGTCACAAATAGGTGTGACCATAGCTACGGGCTATACCTATGGCGGAGAACGGATGAGTACAGCGCGAGGATACTTAGCCAGAGAAGATGTTAAAAACACGCTTAAGGTTGCTAAGAATACCATGTGCACAGGAGTTCTTATAAACAGAAAAAACATTGCTACCGGCATTACCGCTGTTCAATTCTCAAATAAAATAAAATTGTATGCTGAAAAAGAGGTCATACTAAGTGCAGGTACACTTGGAACTCCTCAAATACTGATGTTATCAGGCATCGGGCCAGCAGATCATTTAAAAACTATGAACATACCAGTGAAAGTAGATTTGCCCGTTGGGGATAATCTAACTGATCATGCCTTACCCTTGCTTTTTCTTAAAATTGGCAAACGCGGGCAGATTCTTGCAAACTTAAAGACACTAATAAAGACAGTCACACAACTATCGGAATATTTGAAGGAAAGACAAGGTGCTTTCACATCAAACGGTCTTACTGATGTTATTGCGTTTGTAAACACACATTGCTATGATTTCCAACAGAGAAGACTTCTCAACGTTAGCTTTGATGGTAGTGACTGTGAAGTGCCGAACTTAGAAATTATTAACGCATTTTTAGATAGAAATGTACTACCAATTGCAAAACCACTGGTCCAAAATATGGTTGGCTTAAGTTCAGGTGTAATCGATCAGCTAAGCGAACTGAACAAAGAGTTCGCATTTATTGCGATGAGTCCAGTCCTACTACGACCTTATTCATCAGGCACGGTGCGGCTCAAAAATAGGAATCCATTATCGCCTCCAGCTATATACGCGAACTATTTGAGCGATGAAAGAGACGTAGATGAAATGGTGCGATCAATCCGGCTTGTGGAACAATTGACAGAGACACCCGTGTTCAAGCGAGGTAAAGTATCAATTGTTCAATTCGATCTGCCTGGATGTCCCCATCATAAGTTAAACTCCCAAAATTACTGGCGGTGTTACGTACGACACCTGACATATCCAGTATACCATGCGGTGGGTACAGTATCCCTGAACACCGTACTAGACGAGCGGCTACGAGTTCTTGGCGTGAAGCGTCTTCGAGTCGCTGATCTGAGTGTGCTGCCTTCACTACCACGCGCCAACACTGAGGCTGTAGCTGTTGCTATTGGAGAAAGAGTGTCTGAAATGTTACTTGCGGATAATCAATAGAAATAGAACTGGGTAACATATATGAAATGCCCTAATTATTAAAATTTACTTGCAAATTACATTTTATTGAATAGATATGTACAAAACTACATGACTGAATAAAGTAATCTAAGATAGTATTATTATAATAGCTTAATGAAGCCATATAGTAGTAATTATGATACATACACGTGAAAAGTTATTCTATAGTCCATCTAATCTAAGAGGTACCGTTTGATGTTTCATACTTTTCAAGCCGAAACATGTTTGTATTGGCAAAACTCACACAATTTAAATAAACTTTTCCGTAAAACCATGGAATTATGAAGCTTTTTCTATTTTATCACAAGATTTACGATTCTTATTGACTAAATTTAAAATCAAAATTTTTAAACAAAGCAAAGAAAACAATATCTACAATAGATAGTTTTTTTAGACTTCGTTTCAATGTCACTCTGTTAGGTTCTTTACCGCAGTGTTGTGACTCTTCGAATTCACTTGTAAATGATAAATTGAATTAATTTCTGTAAGTAAATCTTTTCAGATATTTTTACAAGTTGGACTTTACAGCTAGATGGAGCCGGCATTTCCTAAGACGCACTCTGGGAAGAAACCCCGAAACAAACCACAGAGGTGTCTTTTTTTAGACTGTAAACAAAGTTAAATAAAACTGCGAGTACAGTATACAGTCTGGGTAGGCCTTTAAAAAAAAAGGACCATAGTTTTGAGTCGGTCTGTCCATACAGACAGCATACAGGCCCCTTCGTGTAGCTTAACCGATATTGGTCAAGATCAACGACCCGAAGCATTACACTACTGCCAGCAAGACATTCGGGTAGGCCGTGGAAACACTCAAAACCACCAAAAAGTTACTAAAATATAAATTAACATTACAAGCCTACACTATACTTACATTTACATACTCAAACAAAAAAAAATACATTGTAAACAATTCTTCAATTCAACAAAAAAATAAACGAATTGAAAACCAACAAAATACGAAATACGCCAAAAAAACATGAGCATCACTCTCAAACATAACAACAATGATAGGAACGTAAATGTAGGAGTGAGCAGCATCAATCCTAAGCAAATTTATTATCTGAATAATCTGTATTCGTGTAGTAAGCCTTTTTACTTAGTTTTAGTGTTACTAAAGATTTAAGTTTGTTGATACTTAATTCATGGAATTTGCTTGGCATTTTATTCTAGAATCGCACACCCTGACATCAAAAACTTGCTTACTTTTTGTAGTCTAGTGGTTGGTAACACGAGTTTATCTTTATTTTTAGTATTTATTTTATGAATGTTGCTAAACTTTGTGAATAAATGAATTATTTTTTTTCACTAAATTTTCATATATGTATTGGGATGCGACTGTCATGATATCAATTTCTTTTAACTCATCCCTCAGTGACTGCCTATAACTGAGATTATAAATTGCGCGAATAGCTCTCTTTTGCAACACAAAGATATTTTGAATGTCAGCAGCATATCCCCAGAAAAAAATACCATATGACATAACACTATGATAATAGCTAAAATACACTAGTCTAACTGTTTCTATATCGAATAATTGACGAATTTTATAAACCTCGTAAGCTGCATAGCTGAATATATTCGACAATCCATCAATGTGTGGGCCCCACTGCAATTTCGAGTCTAGAGTTATACTCCTTTCCATTTATCAGAACATTGGTTTTTACCTGCTTAACATTAGGTGTAAAAAATCTAGTATATTTCGTTTTATTCTTATGTATGAATAATCGTTGAAATCATTCAAATGTAAGAATATTCAAACTTATTAATAACATGCCATTTTCAATCCAGACATCTGTTAGTAAATACTAACAGATGTCTGGATTGAAAATGGTATGTTGTAAATACAATACACGCCATACAAGTCTGCGACAATGAAGTTAGCTGCAAACCGAATGGTGCGCATGTACTCTCGCAAATAAACGTACTGAGCATAAAATACATATTTTATTGATTGCGTGAATTCTTAATTTTTTTTTTCATAATAAGCCTTAATAAGCGAACATACAGATAACAAAAAACTTGGGCGTCTTGGGCGTCTATAAATGACGCCGATTGCAAAAATTAAAAATAAGTTAAATGTTGATTATGTTTATTGCTACTAAATTGCTTCCACCTGTTTTTTATTATTTAAATGTGATGAGTATTAAAATTAGGTGCAAGGTGTATTTTTGACCTAATTTGTCAGTTAATATTGTTGACACTCATATCTTCATGAAACTAGATCTTGTTTTATTTATTTGCCTTAACTTAAATGTGTTCAATTGTTTTTGTAGATGTTCATTTGTTTGCTTTTACCAATCACAATTTGTCTAAATAACTTATATAGATTTACTTGTCAAACCTAAGATATAACTATGTATGGGCTCATACAGTAATATACATAAATCTATAAAACTGTAATCGATTTATAAATACAAAGAAATGATATTGATGTCTCTTAAGAATCGGATGTTGTAGCAATCGATTTCTTTGACCCCCTCCTTATTCTTCAATCTGTCAGAACTGTCAAACGGTACCTCTAAGATTAGATGGACTATAATAAATTTTATAGTATGTATGTAAGAGTAAGTTAAAAATGTGCAGTGTAGGTGTGGCATGATAGTGCAGTATATTTATTAAAAAATACTTGATAACAACGAGTCTGATCAGATCATTAAACTCTCGATTTAGAGTTCAATAAAATATAAAACAAAAACACAATTTGTTTTCTTTTATAAAACCAAAGTTGCATTCAGAATGCAACTCCCATGAACAGTCACTATAACCTATAGCTCATTAGGATTGGAAGCGATGTCACTCTACAATTTGACATTTCGTCAAAAAGGATCCAGATCGCACCTCACAGCATCCCTGGTTTACTAAAATTGTAAGTACCTATACCCGTTCACTTGCAGCTGATAAATGGTGTGATAGTACAAAGTGGTGACTATATTTAAACAACTACAAATAACTGGCAACATTAAAAACAATTCTACACAAATCAGTCAACCTAGAACCGTATTAGAGCCAAGCTTCGGCACACTCTTTAATGAGACAACTTCCGCATTAGGAATATATCTAATGGGACTTTACAAACATACACTAGCCTGCACGGATGGCGTAGTGGTTTAAGCGGTCGCTATGCCGTTTCCTCCTACGCTGAGTGTTGTGACGACACTTTGTGTGATCCACAAATTGTTGTTCTGAGTCTGGGTGTTCTTTGTGTCCGTTTTATGTATATTTGTAAAGGATCCCCCGCGACACAGGATATATTTCTAACGCGTGAGTTGTCTTTTTTTTAAGAAAAAAGAAAGAAAAAAAGAAATTGACACATAAATCACCCAGGCTCAGAACAACAATTTGTGGATCACACAAAGTGTCGTCCCATGTGGAGATCGAACCCACAACACTTAGCGTAGTAGTAAGCGGCGTGGTGACAACTTAAACCACTATTTCTATTAAACAACTTTTTCTTTGATGTTCACCGTGGAAGTAAAGTTTCCCTAACTCAAATGGTGGTAACACATTCATGTGTCGTAGTCACTAATCACAGTTACACTTACACTACTTAGTTATTAATTTGCTTAGGTCCCTTCACCTATTTAGATAGGGATAGGTAAGTAGGGTAGGGATAGTTAGTATTCACACGACATAGCTCAGAAGTCATCTGCAGTCAAGTTTTTCTATGACATAGAATGCAAACGAGCAGATGGACCAGATGGGATGGAACGCAACGAAACTAAAGTATTGGTCGTGTAGCCAGGGCATTGAACTTGCGATCAAGTGGTTGGCAGTAGCTTAGCTTTGCTAACAATAAAAAATTTAACGTTGTTTGAATGTGGTAGAATATTATTGGAACGAAGTTCCTTATCGCGCGTTGTGAAAGGGGGCTAGAAAAAATTCTTACGAAAATTGGTCACGACACTTTTTATTTTGAATTGTCACTTGTCAGTCATTCAGCGCCATCTATCGAATAGTAAAATTAAAATTTAT
The DNA here is from genome assembly GCA_902825455.1 of Arctia plantaginis. NCBI lineage: Eukaryota > Metazoa > Arthropoda > Insecta > Lepidoptera > Erebidae > Arctia > Arctia plantaginis. The sequence continues at coordinate 5,963,371 of CADEBD010000276.1, read as the reverse complement.
GTTCTTAGATTGAGCAAAAAATATTGTATTCGACATCATTTCTCAAGGAGATTTTACCAATGTATAAATTGTTTTAATTAGAAACCAACTGAAAAATATGTAGGTAATAGCCGCTTTCATAGATGGCGTTGTAATTAAAATCGTGTCTAATCAGTTTTACTCGATCATAACAACTTCGTTCCTATCGGGTGTCCCACGACATCACACGGCTTTTTTCATTATAAATAACCTACCATTATATTATTTAAAGGATAATGTGACTCCTTTTTATGTGTCAAATTCTTATCATATTGTAACGATATCTTCTCATATCATGATGACTGTTTGAAACTAGATGGCGTTGTTTGTCAGATGTCCAAAAATATTCCTAATATAAATCCCACTGCTAAGCCAGAGATCGTAGATCCGATTTCCACCGAAGATGAATAGTGATGTGATAAGCATGATCATTTGTTCTATGTCTGAGTGCATTTTACATACGATATGATTATATGTTTTTAGAAATATAAAAGTATGTTTATCAACAGTTTGGTTAAAGCGTGTTAACTCTTGTCTTATTTACCGTTTAGGTGTTAAAATGTATCAGGGTTATAAAATAAAATAGCAATTAATTTGCTTAGGTACAGCAGCTTTAAAGCTCTTTTATTTTGTATGAAATAAAATGACAAATTGTTCTACAGAAGAATTCATGAAATAGCCGTTAGTAAATGATGCGCCATGATCCTTTCTAGAGAGAGGCCTATGTCCATGTTGATGTGATGATGAAATGATGCGCCGAATGGTTAAAAATGTACAAATTATTATGACTGGATTATTTCCATCTAGATTTTTGAATATAGATCCTGTTACGCAGCTCAAATTTGTCTCTAAATTACTTAAGATAAGATAACATGGCATGTTGTAACTTGTACCGCGATTACTACAAAGAAACACATCTTCCCGGACGCGAACTGGGCATTGTTTGGTTCACTCTTTGCAACTTATGCCAAAGACTTGAGTCGCAATAGTTTATCAGCTGAGGAAAATGCCGAAATACTATCAGAAACTTTCCCATACTGCGCTGATGTGTCAATGGGTCGCGGATCTATCACTAACACTCGTAGATGTGATTGGTGGAATTATAAATAAGCCGACCTACGTAGAAGCTACCGGAAAGATCGTAGGAAATTAAACTCTATTAAAAAGCATAACGTAATAGGTGATTTATGTTATACAATAATGTTGTCATTGCTCTTAGAGTTGCCAGGTCCCACTACCACGACGATTAGAGTGGTACCACAGGTACCACTCTAATCTTCAGGCGAATTTCTCAGTATCGTTATATCCTTGCTAAATAACGCTTCGGGCGATGATAAAATTTCAAACAAAATGATAAAAGAAGCTTGTAAACTTTCCGATTTGTACTGTTTTAAAATGTTGCATTGCGGAAGGAATATTTCCTCGTATTTGGCGGTGTGGTAATATTCGTATAATACCAAAAGCGGCGACAAGCCGCCGGATGATCCTAAATACTGCCGACCATTTACATTGTTACCATTGTTAGGAAAGCTGGTAGAACGTCTTGTAGTGCCCCGGTTACTGCCGGGTGGAGTTAAATTTCATGAGAGACAATTTGGATTTACGTTGGGGAAATCGACAATTGATGTGGTTATATCAGTTAGGAAGTTTGTCACAGAGTCAAAACTTCAATACGTGTTGGCTATATTCTTTGATTCGACAACGCATGGTGACCCATGCTGTTGCTAAAATTAAAATCACGAGGGTGCTTTTAAAATATTTCTCTCTTCTTCTCTTCATTCTTTTCATTACAACTAAACTAAGACTTGGTCAACATTCTGTGTCGAAGGCGCTTACAATGGGATATCCTGAGGGATCAGTTTTGTAATATCGGCTTCGACGATTTTCTTACGATACCAACAACATCCGGATGTACTCTGATGACGATTTATTACAGATTGTCAAGTTTATCTTTATTTGAAATTGACTTTAAATCCGGTTTTCTTCGAAGTAAAAGTTATTTTAACCCCAGTGTTAAATTATAAGTTTTATCCCCGATTCTAATCAAAAACATATTTTCTTTATCCAAACTTTTAGAACGTGTTACAACCGAATTACCATCATTAAGGTTTTTTTTTTTCTTATTTCAAACGGTACATTTAACCCATCATGAATATCATAGATATCATCACGTTCTAATGACATTTCTAAATTGTCTTAATTTTTAGGACATTTTGTAAAATTTATATTGACATCATAAAAGTCTTCACATCATTCGATTCGATTGCTTCAGAATTTGCGTATTACGAGTTTTCTGTGTCGAATATTTTCCTTTTTAACCTTTTTTTTGCGTAAACTAATATTTTAAGAGAGTCTGTGACAGATTTTAACATTTTATTAAGCGATTAGTTAATTTCATGTTCCTGGTTTCATTTGGTTTAATTTTTTTTTTTGGAGTTCGCAGACTCAATTCATTATGTTTTAATATGAGCCTCCATATTACTTCTTAATACTATATTTAACCAATTAATAACACTGAATATATTTTTATGAATGAAGTTCATTTATATATTTTCAATCAAAATGAAAAAAAAAACAACGAAGTTTTGTCTGTACCTACCGATGTTCAATGATGAGTCTTTGCTAATCCATACGAAATAATATGGATTAGTTCAAACTGTATTACAATCATTTTTAAATTGATTCCACGACAAATCAGAACTCACATGTTCTTCGTAAATATGCTTTAAGTTTATATCATCTTGTTTAAATTTCATAAGAAAATTAGCATTATCACGTAGTAACTGTTTTGGAATTTTAGAGTAGGTTTGAGATAAATAGAAGCAATCTATCTGCTTATGTCAACCCATGGAGAAATAATTACCAATGTTAATTTGATTTTTGCAAGCAACGTCATCAAAAATAAATATAGAATAGGTTAAAGCTTCACTCAGTGCTATAACATCACTACCATCACTGAACTCATAAAACTTAATCTGAGGAAAAATATATTGACTGAAAATATGTAATCGTCATCGAGTAAAGATATAGGTTTTGAAATTTGAGCCCATTTTCGTGCAATAACAAACTAATCACAATGTTTGTTTTACCACAATTTGAGTGACCGCAAATTAAACAACGAATCGTATTTGGCAACAAAGCGCTATGTCGAATCTTTGGAGGAGTTAACCAATATTTATATTGTTAACGTTTAGTTATTTGATCAACTTGATATGGGTTGTTTGATCAACTTCATCTTGTCAATGAATTTAATTATTAGTAGTGTAGGACGCCCACAGGTCAGGTGGAGTGACGATTTGCGCAAGATGGCTGGCAGGAGCTGGATGCGAGAAGCCCAAAATCGATCTAAGTGGCGTGCAATGGTAGAGGCCTATGTCCAGCAGTGGACTGCGAGAGACTGATGATGATGATTGCGTAACATACACATATATAATTATACTTTATTTAACCGAGTTCTTATTTATTTATTTTATTTAAGTAACATTACAAGCTCACAGTCTCACAACCAAAACGCTTATATGCTATACTACATTGGATCAGATATACAGACCACAGATCATAATACAAAACAATACATTCAATTATTTATATAAATTACAAATAATTAATAACTCATACAATCACACAGAAATAATAAAATGTTATGAAATAAAGAATTAAAGCAATAAGATGTCACAAAAATTTACAAGATGTCAATAAATATTAATAGCTATACAGAGTACATTATAGGTAACAGTTATTTATTAGTATTTAAAAAGATCATTACATTTTGCATTAATTTGGGTAAGCTGTCAAAAAATATGTCTGCATCTACATTACTTTGCAAAAAAACATTAATTAGTTGGATAGCTTTTCCCGTGGGGCTACTAACAGCTTGTGGGAGACGCCACGTTGTAGGATAAGTCAGGAGTCGGTGATGGCGACGACAACCGCGCAAGTAATTATTTGGTACATACAAATTAATGCATTCACGCACCGATGGATTGTCTACCCTATCGTGAATTAGCAACAAATAGTGCACAATATGGTTAAAGTTTCGCCTAAGCTCAAGTGTATCAAGGCCCACCATGCCTGATACAAACATAGAAGGAAACAAGAAAGGGTAATAACCATACTCCCGCTTGTACAGGTATCGGGCAAATTTACGCTGTATTCTTTCAATGGAAAGGGTATATATTTTTTCTTGCGGGCTCCACACTATTGAATTATATTCCAGTCTACTACGTACGTAGGCATTATAGAGCAATTTAATAGGCTGTGTGTTGGTAAATTGAGAACAAGTCCTAATAATGAACCCCAGAGCTTTATTAGCGTCTTTACATATTTGCCTTATATGGTCGCGGAAGTTTAGCTTTTGATCAAGAGTCAACCCTAAGTCTCGTATTAAGCTGACACGCTCGAGAGGTGTGCCAGCTAGCGCATACGTCACCGATACTGGGGTGCGAGAACGAGTGAAAGTTAAAATGTAAAATTTTGATGTATTAAAACACAATTTATTTCTTACACTCCATTCGTAGACTGCGTCTATGTCAGATTGTAGTTCAACACAATCTGCAGTATCGGCGACAGATAAAAATAATTTTAGATCATCGGCGAACATCAAACATTGAGCTCTAGAGAGAACGCTTGGAAGGTCGTTTATCATTACAAGAAACTGGGTAGGTCCTAAATTACTACCTTGACTTACACCTGATCGAGTATAGTACTCATGTGAACTATAGTTGCCCACTTTTACATACTGTTTACGATCTCTTAAGTAGTTAGCCATGAAAACCAAAAGCCTTAGGCTGAATCCAAAGGCTGAAAACTTAGCTAACAGAATATCATTATCCACAAGATCGAATGCCTTAGAGAAATCAAAATATGCTGCATCAATTTGACAACCCGCTCTCATCCTAGTAGTTACATAGTCAACAAATTTTATATGATTTGTTAGAGTAGAACGCGACGGACGGAATCCGTGCTGTGAGTCATCTAACCGGGTTCTGATTTGTTTAAAAATGCAACAATTGAGAATAGTTCAAATAATTTCCCAAAAATAGACAATACTGCGATAGGTCTGAAGTTATTGATCTCATTTGTTGAAGTACTTTTTGGCACGGGCGTTACTCTAGAGAGTTTCCATCTATCAGGATAAGTGCTGGTTTGTAAGGATAGATTAAACACATACAGGAGCGGATCTTCCAGAACAGATAAGCAGTCCTTAATTAATTGTGGGCCATCATTAAACTTGTCACTATAGGAACGGTTCTATTCTAATTTTACAAGTTAGGTATGTACAAATATGAGCTAGGTTGTGACTCAAAAATTGAATAGGTTTTTAGTTGTCTAATATTACAATTAATTTGAGATTATATTATGACAATTAGTAAGAAGAATCCTAACATTATGCAATGTGCATGCAATAACTCATTATTAAATCAGTTGCTTTAGCCATTTCCCTGAGGTAAACGTCCATTAAATATAATATTTCGAATGTAAGTATTTTCTTTATCCTTACTGATATTTATTTATGTAATGCCATGTTATGTATTATTTGTGTTATTACATTATCATTTCTATAAATAGGACATTGTCATACCCACAATGCCCTATTTTGGATGTGGAACATGAAGTTAGTAACTGGTTTTAAAAATTTATACTCATATATGTTTTATTTACTAGTGTTTGTTTTAATTTTCATATTCTTTCAGAACTTGATAGAAGACGCTAACCCGATCACTAATCATTTCTATTATCCTCAAGATAGACAGAGCTGGTACGCTGAAGTAGCAAGGCCGGTGAGGAGAGTCGGAAAAATAAACAGAAGGAACAAACTTTGAAGAAAATTAACAAGTCTAAATCTCTGGAAAACACATCTTATATCATAAAAAGAGACACAGGACGTGTTCGTGACATTGTCAAAATTATAATATATGATTTAGATGTTAATAATAGCAGTGAAATAAACTGTAGTGATACCAACAGTGCAAGTGTAAATGTACAATAAACAATAAGAAGTGACTATGATGATATTGAATATTTCGTTGAAAGATAGTTTAAAAATTAAGCGTGCCTCATCATCCTCATCATCAACAGCCTTTAATAGTCCACTGCTGGACATAGGCCTCTCCTTAGAAAGGAGGTTTTGGCCTACTATACCACGCTGGCCAGACGGGTTGGTATAGGGTTTGTTTCAAGTTTTCCTTCTCTCTGCAGTGCTGTTGTTCTGCGTAGTTTTTTCCCTTAGTCGGCTCTTACGACACCCACGGGATGAATAGGAGTGGTGACACTCTGTATTCTTAATCCCTCACCACACGGATTAAGAATACAGAGTGAGTCATTAACTCTTGAGTCACTAACTTATTATTATTCTAAAATGCTTATACGTGTATAATAATGTATTCTTCTGTATTTTCTCTCATCATCATCATTAACAGCCTTTAACAGTCCACTGCTGGACATAAGCCTCTCCTTAGAAAGAAGGTTTTGGTCTACTATTCTCTCTCAATTTTGCAATACCTTGAAAAGGCTACTCATCAACAGCCTATACTAGTCCACTGCTGGACATAGGCCTCTCCTTAGAAAGGAGGTTTTGGCCTACTATACCACGCTGGCCAGACGGGTTGGTATAGGGTTTGTTTCAAGTTTTCCTTCTCTTGAAAAGGCTACTAAGTTGAGAAAAAATACTATTATAAGACCAGTATTTCAGGAGGAGGCTGCAGAGCGGGATCGGGAGATTCCCAATAGCCGCCTAAGGGTCGCTGCGGCCACATCTTGGGGCCATGTGACCTGAGACAGATGACACTCCGGTGCGGCCGGGGGGTGTCGTCCATGGCGGGGCAATGTTGCGCCTCCTACTGTATAGAGCAGTAAATCCAATTCCCTCCTTAGCAAAGCGGGAGACAAAATGAAGTAAAATGGGCATACACCCTTTTAAACTGTATAGAGCAGTGGGAGCCGCCCCAGCTTGACTACAGTGACCCCGGGATATGCCTCAGACATGGGGTACGACAGGGATGACTCCAGAAGCCGCTGCAGCTCCTCCTGACTGCTGAGGTAGGCCGCCGCGGGTTTAGTGGGCGGTTCTCCGGGAGTCCCACACACGCCCTGCGTTTCCTCAACGGAGGGTATGGTGCGAAAAGCATTCCCCGCTTAATAAAAAAAGAAAAAGGTCAACAGGAAGTACCCTATAAATTTTGATTCTCTTGAGAGTATTGAATGCGTTTTTTGCGGCATAAGGGGCAACATCTTTTTTTTACGTTAATTTCGAAGTTTGATTTTTAGAGTTTAGAAGTTTGACAAAATAAATATTGCATCTGTTATGTACATGCAATATTTATTTCGCTCGTTCTTTCTTTAACGAAGAGATAGGGGAGACAACATGCAGGTACTTGCATTAATTTAAATATACATTGTATTAAATTATAGATGTGTATTTATAAATAAAATAAGAACAAATAAATTTTAAACCTCAAATAACATACATTGTTATATCTATACATATGATGATATGTATAAATAAGTATAACAATGTATTTTAGTTAACCTCGAAAGCACAAAGTAATAATTTGGTATTGTATTTATTTAAACAAAATTAATAATTTTTCCACGATTAATATACAACCTACCTATTTATAAAACAATAATTAAACTTGCCGTAGTAAGTCGGAAAGCAAACATCTTTTTCTCACAATTGTTAAAAACAATTGTGTAAAAAAAAATATCATGGAAAAAACTTAGTTAAGGCACACAATAAACATTACCTACAGAATAAGGGAGCTGACCGCGCGCCAAACGTACGATCTCCGATCGAGGCTCCGATATCCTCACTCACTCACTCTGTCAAAAACAGCGAAAGATTTGTGAATGAGTATTTATCTCTTGGGTAGTTACAATTATTAGTACGTTATTAGGTATTATTGCAAAATATAAATATTCAATGTCAAATAAATAAAATAAGGTATCGCCGCGCCGGCAGCGTCGACCGCACATCGAATCCAAACGTGTGACTTAATAAAAGGGGTATTTTTAAATGCACGTCAATTTATATTCATCAATTGTATAATTTTTACATCAAGTAAATTATTTCACTGCAAATAAACCAGTTGTCTAACAAAACAGTGTATTGTATTTTTCCTTAAAGGCGCCACAAAAAAGTTGCTTAGTAAGTATACGAAAATAATATTTGTATCAAAATGAAATACAAAGCGAATATTTTTCATGGTTTTTATAAAATTTTTAAAATTGCTTTATTATTCTTGCCTAATAAATAAGTCGTTTACTAAATAGCCATAGGAATATTATCATATAAGTTTGAAACTACTACATACGTAAGTGCCGCGAACTACATAACTTGTTTCAGGCAAAATTTTATTTAGAACAAAATAAAACTAATTCATGACACTTACTATTCTTAAGCAATTTTTAATATCAAAGGACCCTCATTAACTTAATTTTTATGAGATTACTCAGAAGAAACTCCTGTGTCCTGCTCTATTAATTCAAACAGAGAGTCTAGTCTAGAGTTGTATTCTCTTTCTGGCAGTCCGTCCATCTTAAATTCAATTTACGATTATTAAAAATTTAAAAAACCTGTCTTAGTTCCCACTTCACTTCACCAGGAATCCAACCTACGAAAACTATACACTAAACTATATATTTTGTTAAAAGAGGAGGGATGAGGGAGTGGATCAGATCTTCCGACCAAGCCCTTTACCCCGCCTTTTCCAGCAAGATGACGGCTTAGCAGCAGGATTTTTTTTTATTAAAAAAGACAACTCCCGCATTAGGAAAATATCTTGTGTCGCGGGGGACTTTACAAACATACATAAAACGGAAACAAAGGACACCCAGACTCAGAACAACAATTTGTGGATCACACAAAGTGTCGTCCCATGTGGGGTTTGAACCCACAACACTCGGCGTAGTAGGAAGCGGCGTGGCGACCGCTTAAACCACTACGCCATCCGTGCAGTCAATGTGACCGTAGTAAAATTTTCGTCACTACCGGCGATGAAGCCGATACGCCAGAAATGACCTAACGTTACGTCGCATAAGCGGATAGATATATCAATACAACCAAGCAATCGATCCCCAACGTGTTCCGGGCCAAGTCCTCACTAGTCACAGTGGTGACAGGCGGGACTCCCTCTAAGCGACTGAGTGCTGGTACTTAAAGAAGCAGCTCTGTTCGGCAATAACCTAATTCAGTAGGAAGTAAACAGTCCCTGTGGCCTGAATAGACGCCGGAACTCCTTCGTCGATATTAAATTTACCGTGTAAATTGGTTTGTTTAGTTATTTCAAACCGGGTGTCTGTTTAAGCTCTTCTAGGTTTTGCGCTAGTAATTGTGTGGTTCTATCTTCTTGATAGTGTATGACCTAAATCAAAAATGAGATGGTTTATTACCCGTGTTTCGTTGATTAGATTATATTAATAGCACTAATATATTCATGTCTAGATTTGCCGTTGCTACATCAAAGAATATGGGTGTGTTTAAAATAATTGCTTGTGACTGACGCTGACCTGATCACCTAAGACAAAATTAATATATTTTTGCATTTATAGTATTAGATACAAATTCGGATCCGGCTTTAGTAAAAACTTTGAAGCGGAGCTGACCAATGGGAGACAAAAAATGAAAATTGACGCATTTAGAGTAACTATATCTTTCTTGGTTCCCATGAAAAAAAAACACGTCTTATTGTCATGTTAATAAGCAATGAACGATCAAGGAACTTAATTACAGTCGGTACCTTTCGTCGGTGTGTTCACTACGTCAAAAATAATATCGTAAAATTTTCCTCACTAAGTAAATTTGGAATTTTCTACTGATACTGTTCACTTGAGTAGTGGAGCAATGTCTGTTCACCACCAGTGGATGACGGCGAGCTTCTTGTCCAAGTAAGTAAACATGCACCAAATAATCGAAATTCTTAGTAGTAGTAAGTGAAACAGTAGTATACCAGTTGGTCGTCCTGTTTTTTTTTTTTTTTTTAATATGTGGAAATCCCCTCGGACCTTCACCCCGCCGGGGCTCTCGTTCGGCGGGGCGGTGTGTCGGACTCGAACCGACTAAAACCACACGGTGTGCCCTCTTTGCGCTTCCAGTTTAGGAGGGGTCCAGGCAGTTATCCCCTTCTGGACCCCTGCCAGCGCCAGCCCGCTCCTGTTGCGGGCTCCGTCTCAATATTTTCCTCTCTTTAGGCGACGTCCGGCACACGCGGACGCCGCCCCCTCGCGGCTGGCCAAACTAATGCGGGTGGAGGGGAGAACCCATCCCGTCCACCCGCGGCCACACTCGGGAGGCGCATGTAAGCGCGCCTCCGCCGCCCGGTTCGCCGGCGGCGGATCGGGTCCGAGTGGAGGTCGTCCTCCCGGGCCTTCTACGCCGCCTCCTTCTGCGAGATTACTTCCTCGCAGAACGTTGCGACCGCGGTAAAACAACTGTCGCTACCGGCCATGGAGCAATTTACGGCCGGCCGGAGATCTGCTCCGATGACTGCAGTGAGGGCCCGGCGCTGCGTCGCCCATGCGGGGCAGACCGCCAGCGTGTGCTAGGCCGAGTCCACACTGCAGTCGCAGTGGTGGCAGGCGGGACTCGATTCCCTCCTAGCGACCGAGTACAGGTACTTTCCGAAGCAACCCTGCCCGGAGAGCACCTGCGTCAGCCGGAAGGAAAGGCACCCGTGCTGCCGCCCTGCCCACTCAGCGATGACCGGCTGGAGAGCCTCCACGGCGGCAAAGCCAGAGCGTGGAGTCTCCAGCCGGAGCAACCATCTGACCATGGTGGCTCGGCGAGCGGCTTCGCGCCACTCGCGCACGTCTTCGGGCGAAGGGCGAAATCCGCTCTCCGCCCGGAAGTCAGCCACTCGCCGATAAACTTCGGCGAGCACTTCCGCCTCCAAATCCCACGGGGGTGTTCCGGCCAAGGCGCAAGCCGCCTCGGTGGACACCGTGCGGTATCCGCGTATGGCTCTGACCGCCAATATCCTGTGGGGGCGCCAGAGGCGCGCCCTATTCGGGGCGGTCAGAGCCGCCACCCACACCGGTGCACCATAAAGCGCCGGACAACCCCCGCGTACAGCCGCCTCGTGGGAACACTGGCCCCGCCCAAATTGGGCAAAAGTCGTCCTAGGGCGGAGGCAGTGTCCACCAGCTTCGGACCAAGCTGTCGGACCAGTTGGTCGTCCTGTCCTAAGCTTCTCCTACCATTAAGATAGAAATAATAAGATATTGCAAACTCCAGTTAAAAAAATACAAATTGTTGACCCTTCACAGTGTTGTTAGAAATATAGGAACGAAGAGATTTGTTTTTTTTTATTGTACATGTACGAGCGTATAACCAAAGCGATCTCTATTAAATAACTTAGGTGAAATTTAAGGACTGGATTTAAATATATTTGTAAAGCTTAAGTACATTCAAGAACCATATCGGACGAGAACTGTCCCCGTCAGCAATCATTGCTGCCATGCTGGCGGGTGAGAAGGGCTGGGGCGCAGTGGTCTCTTTCTGTGAAATGCTCTAAAAAGAGACTCGGAGAGCTCGGAATCGGCATTCTCCCGATCCCGAGCGTAGAGGACGTCGGCGGCGATACTAGCTAGCGACAGGGCCGCAGGCTGCCAGAGGGAGGTGACCTCTGGTGGCAGATTAACTGCTGCGGTAGGCGACAGGGTGACAGCCTGGTCGCAAAAATGCGATCGGGCCGCAACATATTTTAAGGATTGGCCCTGATTCCGGCCGCGGGGTGGTTTTTAGTGGAAACACCGCATACTACTGCCTCCTACATCCCTAAAAAGCCGGAGAAACCACTTAAAGTGTACAAAACACAAAAAAGTACATTCAGGAGCTGTTTTCAGTACATCAAGCTATTATGAGTAAGAGTAGAACTTTTTGTTCCCACGAGGCGGCTGTAAGCGGGGGTTGTCCGGTCCATGGCGCTGTATGTTGCACCGGTGTGGGTGGCGGCTCTGACCGCCCCGAATAGGGCGCGCCTCTGGCGCCCCCAGAGGATATTGGCGGTCAGAGCCATACGCGGATACCGCACGGTGTCAACCGAGGCGGCTTGCGCCTTGGCCGGAGGCCGAGGGGATTTGGTTACTATAAAAAGGTTATGGTGAGTCAATAAAAGATAGACTTATGCTGCCTAGAACTTTTTTTATTGCTTTTAAAGGGGAACAATTTTGTCTTGACTTTAACTGTTTACGGAGCGCACCCAACGGAAGCTCTCAAACAGAATAATTTTCCCCTGTTTTTGCAACATTTTTCATTGATAATCCGCTCCCATTGGTCGTATCGTGATGGTGTATAGCCTGTAACATTCCTCGATAAATGGACACTGAAATAATTTTTCAAATCAGAGCAATAGTTCCTGAGATTGCGAATTCAACCAAACAAACAATCTTCAGCTTTATAATATTAGTAAAGTTACATACATATGACTAAACATATAATAGGTCCAGCTACCTATGAAGTTTCCCAGCATTTTCAGATTTAGTTATCTGTGGATTGGCGTGACATTAAAAATTCTATTAAATTAGTTTTATTCGAAAGCCATATTAGTTAAACTTAAAATTCATGTGTTGCCAAAAATTCACAAAAACAAAAACATTTTGTGAAATTGTGGTAGTTTTTGGGGCCATGGGTGAACTATAAATAATTATAATTTTCGAATATGAGTTGACTGCGCAAACAACACGAAACATTAACGCTGTGTACGGGCCTAACACTTTTTAAATAAACACGGTCCATTCTTTTTTCAATAGTTTTAGATCTGGAAATTTTGAGTTGAAAAACGAAGGCTCGCGGTCGGCCGATAACTATAGTTGACCACGACAAATTGTGGGCAAACACTTGCGTCCAATAGGCAAGATAAAAAAGCTAGAAAAGCGGGTGCAACATGAAACATGCAATAAAAAGTTCAATTATAAACAAAGATAACAAACATCAATATTTACGAGTGCACCGTTATATTATACGTCTGATGTAACGGTAGGTAGTGACTTTGTAACATTGTTAGAGTTTACCTTATGTTTATTTTTGTCAATCAACATAAGCATTTCATAATCGTGATGTATAAACCGTGAACGATTCATCAAACAACAATTTGGAATGTAAATACATGTTACAAGTGTGTACGTTTAATACCCACAGTTCTGTTTGAAACGAGACGATAATCAAAGGAATTTCATCTTTTATTTGCTGTGCCCAACGGGCTACAGAATGAAAACTTTTGTAAATTCTTCCATCTAAGAAAACATTGTGAGAGCAATAACGTTCAAGCTATAAAGTGAATATTGAGTATTTTACATTGCATAGTTATTAAATACTAGCTGACCCGCGCAACTTCGTCTGCGTCTCTCAATAGTATTAAATTTTCTCCGTTTTTGAAACATTCTTCATTGGTGCTCCGCTCCTATTGGTCTTAGCGTGATGATATATAGCCTATAGCCTTCCTCGATAAGTGGGCTATCTAACACTGAAAGAATTTTTCAAATCGGACCAGTAGTTCCAGATATTAGCGCGTTAAAACAAACAAACAAACTCTTCAGCTTTATAATATTAGTATAGATATGTAGTTACTCAATCATTTATTGCATCCCATATGACTGCACGGATTGCGCTGAGTATTGTGGGTTCGATCCCCACATAATACAACACTTTGTGTGTGGCTGGTCTGTCCACAAATTGTCTGTGTCTGGGCGTCCATTTCATTTTTTGTGTCCATTTCATGTTTGTAAAGTCCCCCGCGGCACAGGATTTACTTCTATTGCGGGAGTTGTCTTTTTTAAATGAAAAAAAAAACATGCGGTAAATCATTTGATAATCATATCATCATAGTGTACATAAATGGTCTTAAAAATCTAAAAATGCAGAACCATTATGGGGTCCATAATGGTTCTGTCGACCACTACAAAAGGTTGGGAGAGAAGACAAGGGCTATGCAGTAATAACCTAATATCTTAAGTTAACTTAATATGCATTAGAGCAACAATCAATTCGAGAAGAGTAGACCCGTAGTCTGCTATCTTGGTCTCAAGATAAGTCGAACAGATGCTCGAGTTCTTTCCTAGTATCCAATCGAGAGGACACGCCTTTCTTACCATTGCGTTATTTTTCATTTTTTCGTTTCGGTTCACGTTTACACGTCTTCGCAATTTACCTACCTAATCCCTCGAGTACCTGCTTGACGGCAATAACCTGTCCCTTATCCTGGCCATATCTGGAGTTCATATTCTGTTACATCAACCTAAAATCATTTATTTTATTAACTTACAATGGTTGTGGACTTCGATTTTCGTGTTTAGACTCAAGTGTTGATCCTTTATGCGTATCGTAATCTGTCTCTTATTATGTAAGTGTAACTAATTGAATAATTAATTCGTCGTTTAATTCGCGTCTGTCTACCCCTTCAAGAACATTGCTGTGAGTGTATGTATTGAGGATTGATAACATGTAAAAGAAATACATTGAGCGTTGGATGTTTATCTGTCTATTGCAGGATCGCATTCCTGACAGCGATATCGTGGTGGATAATATTTTTTGCGGTCAATATCATACTGAATAATGATTTCTACACGTTTCCTGAAGGCATACAGTTGAAAAGTAAGTTTTATACAAATACTAACTCAGAATTGAATTACTGCGCTATGACCCAGGTCATACATAGATGTAAGTATGTAATTTGAGCAGAGTAAAACGTCTACTATGGGACTAACAGATGAACTTGCCGTTACCTTACCTTTAAATTAACTATGGACACATCTGTAATAATTCCCATTAAGAACGCCATGAGTTTGTTTGCCCTTTCTTCTCATAAGGCTCAACCCCTTTGAAATGGACGATTGTAGATCGGCACAGGCATATCATAGGTTTTTTATCAGTTTATATTAAATTTATTTGCTTACTATTTGACAAAACAGAGATTGTTGTTTTTGTGTGTGTCGATGTATGAATTTCGAGTTTACATAAAAGACGATTTCAAACTTTTTTTTTTATGAAATAAAGAGAGTTTGAACCAAAATGTTCAGTTTTATTTTTCAACAGCTTAAGTGATAAAGAAAACAGTCTGCCCATTAGTAGTTATTATTCTATACATACTTTAGCCAATTAAGTTTTGAGTGTTGACAGAATATTTTTTCGGCGGTAGGTGTAGAAAATTATAGAAGTGTCGTAAATCTCGTAAAATTGAATTTAAATTATATTTATTGTAACTTTTGCCTAATTTTATATCTTGGGAGAAGTTATCACAGTCTATGTGTTGGTACTCAAAAAAACTCATATTTGATGAACATTTAATGTGATATAAGCCAATAAATCGACACCACCTGCCAGCGCATCGCTTTACAGTGTTTAACAATTTATTTTATATTACAAACAATCAAGAATGTCGCAGTTCTCTGATATATTATCGGCGCAGAGGACACTTGAGGAGATATTCGCCAAGAAGATGTCTGATCTTGAAGCTCAGATACAAAGTGCCGGTCCCGCAAAAGACACTGTGGCCAAGGTTGCGGAGGAATTCCGAACTTTTCGGGAATTAATTTTTTCCATGTTGGGCATGCTTCGGAAACAAATAGGTGAATGCTCCAGACAGATTGACGCCATAGAAACCAGACAGCGGCGTAAGTCACTAATCTTCTTGGGTGTCGAGGAAGCTGAGAAGGAAGACTGTAGGAGTGTCGCAATACAGGTCATAAACAGCAAGTTGGGCCTGAGGGATATACCTGCTTCCTCCATTAAGGTCTGCCACCGACTTGGAGTATCGAATAAAGAGCGTCAGCGGCCTATACTTGTTAAGTTTTCCACCATGGATGACAGATCGTCAGTTTGGAAGGCTAAATCAAGACTCAAGGGTCCCTCTATAACTATAAAGGAGTTCCTGACAAAAAACAGGCAATCCATATTCGCCAAGGCCAGGCTACATTTCGGTGTCCCTGCGTGCTGGACTCAAGATGGTATTATAGTCATCAAAGTCCCTGGTGGAATCCGGCACAGGATCACGACCATCGACGAGCTGAACCCGCTGCTGGTGAAATATCCAAGGGCGCAAACGACTTCCTCAAAATCCTCAAAGCCTGCAGGAGAAAGTAGGTCTGATAAATAAATTCAATTTAGCAGTGACATTTAGCATTCACTTAATAGTAATATTTACCATATAATTATACCACCTCATAATTATTCCTTGTATACAAGACCCTTAGCCCATTTCGTATACATATCTTTCAATTGTTTTTATTCGTGTAGTTTTCTAACCTTTATTTTCTTATTGTTTTATCCATTTTTTGTTCATTTCGACTTGACGTTTTAGGTGTATCACCAAAGAGTATAGAGTAGCATAGATTAAATATTTAATCATTCACTCATTTCGGTCACTGCTGTTCGGATACGCTGCGCGTAATATAATATCTGATATTGAGGGTGAACCATAGTCTAACATTAGTATTAACACCTATGTTTTCTTCACACTGTTATGAATTGCATTTTAAATTTTTGTTTTTTGTTCAAACTTTTTCTAGTGATGTAAGCTGGCGGGTGGTGCAGAGATACAAGCGTTGTACCAGAACATCGGCACGCACATAGTTAATCGATATATATATATATTATTTTTATTACTATTAGTATTACTTATAAATATTTATAGTTCATTCGTACTTATGTCTTCAGGTAGTGAATATTATGTTTCTGCCAATGAATCTGAAACCTCTTTTAGTGATGATAACTTCTCTTCCGTAACAGAAACTCTCGGTGGTGTTTTACGCAACAAGTTTAGTAGTAACACAAACAGCCAACTATTTAATGTGTGCCATCTAAATGCCCAAAGTGTTCCTAGCCACTACGCTGATTTGTATGACGCATTTTATGATGCTAATATTCATGCCGTTCTGATCTCCGAGACTTGGCTCAAACCGCATCTTCTCTCCACCTCTTACTCCCTGCCCGGTTTTATTCTTATCCGGAACGATCGGATCGGAAGGGGGGGAGGTGGCGTGGCTATTTACCTACGGAGTGACTTTTCCTATAGAATTATATCAGCTTCCTCTTCTCATTATAATGCTTCTGCTGAATTCCTATTCTTAGAGGTTTGTGTCAAAGGCGCTAAGGTTGTACTCGGTGTTGTCTATTGTCCCCCTTCAATTGACTATTTCACTGATTTCGAAACAGTTCTTGAATCTCTGGGTGCAGAGTACGCTCATCATATCATCATGGGTGATTTTAATACCAATCTCCTAGCCCGAAACTCCACTCGTTCCTGTAAACTCCAACTCCTTCTTGAGTCGGTCAGCTTTCTTGTTCTGCCATTACAGGCCACTCACCACAATAACGTCAGCGAGGACACTTGGCTCGACTTAATTATTACCTCTAATCCTTCCCTTGTTTCCTCTCATGGTCAGCTTGACGCTTCCGGATTTTCACATCATGACCTGATTTTCCTCTCCTACATTCTCAAACCTCCTAAGCCCAAACCTAGGATTCTTTACAGGCGTTGCTTTGGACGAATGGATATTGACAAATTGAATGACGATGCGTCACATATTGACTGGACATCCCTGATCGATTCTACTTCTATCGATGACAAGGTGCACGTATTTAACGAAATAGTGACTAAACTGTACGAAATTCATGCACCGGTTAAAAAGGTTAGGCTTAAACGATTGCCAGCACCTTGGATGACCAGGGGTATACAGATGGCCATGAGACGTCGAGATCGGGCATTTAGGACTTATAAGAGGGACCGTATCGAAGTCAACTGGCAATTGTACAAGTCTGCAAGGAATCGGTGTACCCAAGTGATAAGGAACGCTAAACGCCGCCACATTCTAGATAATATTTCCTCTTCATCTCCTGCCGTCATCTGGAAGTTCCTTGGGACTCTTGGTATCGGCAGATCGCGACATGTGGACTTTCCACAATCCATAAATCTCGCTTCCCTAAACCAACATTTTACCACCTCTCTCACGTTGGACATTGTATCTGAACATAACACCCGTACTTATATAAATAGTCTACCGCGCCCTTACTTAAACCCTTTTCACTTCAGTCCGGTTGCAGAAGGAGAGATTAAGAAGATTATTCAATCTATCAGATCCCAAGCAGTTGGTTGTGATGGCATTAGTCGGAAAATGATCACCACATTGCTGGTCCACCTCCTTCCCGCTATCTCCCATATTGTTAACTTTTCTCTCATGTCTGGCACATTTCCTTCTCTGTGGCGGAGAGCGTATGTGCGCCCGTTACCTAAAACTCCCAATCCGTCTCTTCCCACACACTTTCGTCCAATTTCTATCCTTCCCTTCCTCTCCAAGGTGCTAGAGGCCTGCGTCCACAAACAGTTCTCCCACTTCATTTACAGTAACAACTTACTCAGTCCCTTTCAGTCAGGGTTTCGACCAGGCCATAGCACGGCATCTGCTCTTCTTAAAGTGACTGGCGATATTAAGGTGGGGATGGAGAATACTAAGGTTACTACCTTAGTACTGGTTGATTTTTCGAATGCCTTCAATACCGTCAGTCATGAACTTCTTCTTGCTGTCCTATCCCATTTCTCGGTCTCTCAAGATGCACTGGGCTGGTTTTCCTCTTACCTTCGGGATCGTCAGCAGTCAGTCAGTGTCGAAGATTCTTCCTCTAGCTGGTGTGATCTTACTGCTGGCGTCCCTCAAGGCGGTATTCTTTCACCTCTTCTGTTTTCTATCTTCATTAATCTTATCATCCCAAGACTTCAGTGTTCCTTTCATCTCTACGCTGATGACTTGCAGCTATACTACCAGACAGAGTTGTGCAATGTATCGTCCGCGATCTCGGCTATAAATAGTGACCTGACAGCCATTAAACACTGGTCTGATATGTTTGGCGTATCGGTCAATCCCAATAAATGTCAGGCTATTGTCATCGGGAGTAACCGAGCTATGAGCCAGCTCGACCTTGCCTCACTTCCACCACTTACCTACGATGGCATGGTTATTCCATACTGTGAGAGTGTGAAAGATGTTGTGCGGCAACATTTTTTAAACACTCTATCAAATCCATCTTAATTTTATACTCTCTCCATTTAGAATTTATATTATATGTATTTAAGTATATAAATGTATATGTATGTATATTTATGTATTATGGGTATTAGTATTATATGTGTATTACTTATTGTATTTATCTTTAAAATTATTCCAATGTTATTTATATAAGTACTCTGGTTATATGATATTCTAGATATGCTATAGTTTTAATAAATCACATTTTTAATTTCTGTGCATCTACCACGTTTGGCTCTGCATCGCCCTAAGGTCGACTGGTAGAAAATGCCTACGGCATTAAGTCCGCCTTTGCCACATTTGTGCATAAAGATTTAAATAAATAAATAAATAAAATCCGCTCAGCCTTTAATACGCCACTTTTTTATTGAATGTAAGAGTTCACATCCGTTTATCTATTTGCGGTTGTGACTCTGGAAACCGTTTATTTCAACGACCTTCAGTATTTTTTGTATCCTCATAATAACTTACAGTTAGTTCACTTATAATGAGATACATAGTAATTAACTTATGACTAATACAATATTTACCTCTTAGCGTATTGGATGCTACAATGTATACACATGTTTCTTAAGTCCGCTTTTAAACGTCTTACTAATTTTGGCGGACATAGCAAGCCTATTGACACAAGCTTGATTTAGACAGTTAATTTAGATCTTTAGCTATAAAAACGTCATACATAGCTCGCTCGCGAGATTAAACAAGCTGAAGTAAAACAAGAACTATTGGAACAAACATTTGCTTGTGTAAGGTCGATGTCTTAGAGAACAGACTGACGATCGGCAAGCTTTTTGGTTCTCGGTTTCTTTGTTATTGTCGTATGTGTTTTCGCAAGTCGACTAATTAACATAAAATTTCAGATGGCCAGAAATTTGATTATATAGTAGTAGGGGCTGGTGCGGCAGGCGCTGCAGCAGCTGCCAGGCTTGCACTCGCTGGTCAGGATGTTCTTCTTATTGAAGCTGGTGGTGATCCAACCTTCATCTCTAAGGTGAGTTTACATTTTATTTTATTATTATTTTTACTTAATAGGTAAAGTTACAGACAACAGATCATACCTTACTCAATAACAAGTAATAGCGTACAATTTCAAATCTGAAGTCAAATTAAAACTATACACGTCATTCACAATCGCGGTAATAGAGCTTGGGTAAGGTGTATAACAAACGCAAAAAAGAAAAATTAAATGCATAATAATCAGTTGATTTGATGATTGAGATGGGTTTATATATTTCAGTTTTATGCAAAAAGCACTTGCATACAAATGTTGCATACAAATGTATGTGTATGTATATAGTATAAATTATACTATCATTAAAAATATCTACTTGAGGACATATATCGTTATATATTAGTTTTATAAACTAGCTTTATTTTTCTGTAGGAGAAAAAAAATCCTTCAAGTGCCCGTACTGATAAGCTTTTGGTCCTTTCCTTGGCGCGACGTTCAAATTACATATTGTACTTGCTATGGGCAAGTTTAAAAGTAAATATCGTCAAGACAAAGATAAAATCGGGTTCTCACAAACAGTACTAATGAATAGTAGGTAATTAAATTCATAATAAAGGTCGGCAGAACAATTTATTTCCCTTTGAGGAAGGCATAGCATTGAATACGTGAATTTATACAAAACAAAAACTGTTAGATTAAAGGAAGGAAGAAACATCAAGCAATCAGTCACTTCAGAAAATGATAAGTTTTACTGATTTGCAATGTAATTGTTTGTAAAAAACGAAGAATATTATTCTAGAGTAAAGTAGGTTAAGAGTAGTTGTGCTCTTGTGAAAAGATGTACTTTCTGCAACAGATAATTACACATCTAATACTTCTTAACATACAAGGTTGGTTTGGATCAGCAGGTAGGTAGTTAGTCAGGCCTGGGGGTGACAGGTGAGGCCATCTGTCACCCTAGCAGAAGCAGGCCGGGGTGGCGGCAAGCGCGTTGCGAAGCGCGCTCGCTTCCAGGGAGCACCGGGAACATGGGGTTCCCACACGGGGGGGGTCGTCTACTCGTCTGTAGATGACCCGAGGTATGTCGGGGTACCAGGGACTTCCTTTCTAGGGTATACCTGGTTCCCCGGCTATTAGTACCCGAGACGGCGTGCGGTTTTAGTCGGTTCAAGTCCGACATGCCACCGACAGGTGGTATCCGAGGGGATTTCCGCACGGAAAAAAAAAAAAAAAAAAGGTAGGTAGTTAGTAGATCTTTATGCAAAGTTCATGCTTACTACCCATACACATTTCCAACTTAAATGTTAAAAATGTTGATAAAAACAATTAGATGTACACTTTACAGATACCAGCTGCTGCCATGGCACTTTTGGGTTCTAATCTAGACTGGAATTATAGAACAATATCAAACAACGTCTCTTGTCTATCATCAAACGGCCAGCAATGCCGCTTCAGTCGCGGCAAGTGCCTCGGTGGTTCCACCTCTATCAATTTTATGATACACACGCGCAGTGACAGGAAGGACTTTGATAAAATAACCAGCCCCGGCTGGACCTACGATGACGTAATGCCCTACTTCCTCCGCTATGAAGGCTTGCAAGACCTTAGCCAACTTCCATCCTCTTCTAGACCTTTCCACAATACTACTGGACCGCTACAAGTGGGCTTTTTTAGCAACCCCCAGAACGTATGGCATTCCAGGCTAATACGTGCATTTAAGTCGTTGAAATTCCCTTTTAATCCTGATGTAAACGCGGAATCACGAATTGGTGTAACTAAAGTTGTAGGTTACGTGTACAAAGGGGAACGGATGAGTACAGCTCGGGGATATCTAGCCAGAATAGATGTAAAGAGAAAACTTGGAGTGGCGAAGAATGCCATGTGTACAGGGGTAATTATTAATAAAAAGAACATATCTCGTGGCGTCACAGTAGTCCAGGGTTCAGAAAACTTAAAAGTGTATGCTCGAAAAGAAGTTGTATTAAGTGCAGGTACAATTGGTACTCCGCAAATACTGATGTTATCGGGTATCGGGCCAGCCGAGCACTTAAAAAGCATGAGTATACCAGTGAAAGTAAATCTGCCTGTTGGCGATAAAATGACAGACCACGTGCTACAAATGTTAGTGATACAAATTGACGCAGGTACGGGGACTGTTCACAACATTAAATTATTGGCTTCGACCTTCATCGAGTTAACTAAACTGTTAATTGCGAAACGAGGTGCATACACGTCTAATGGTCTCTCCGATGTCAGTATATTTGCCAACACCCATTGCTATGACTTCAAACAGAGAAAACTGCTCAATGTAAGTTCAAACGGTAGCGACTGCAATGTCCCCAACTTACAAGTTATCAACGTGTATGTCGAAAAGAATGTATTTTCACTTTATAAACTACTTTTCAAACACACTATAGATGTATGTGACGACGTAATGGAACAAATCATTGAGGCAAATAAGAAACATGCGATAATTCTAATGTGCCCCGTCTTGTTAGAGCCTCGTTCGTCAGGCAACGTGCGATTGGCGAGCAAAGATCCTTTAGTGCCACCAGCTATATACCCAAACTACTTAGCGGATGATAGAGATGTAGACGATATGGTGCGGTCCATCGGGATTGTAGAACAAATGGTTGATTCGCATATATTTAAGAAAGGGAATGCTTCATTGCTAAAGCTGAATTTCAAAGGATGTCCTCGGTATGAGATGAACCCACAAGATTACTGGCGGTGTTACGTGCGACACATGACGTTTGCGGCGTACCACGCGGCGGGCACAGCGCCCTTAGGGAAAGTGCTCGATGCACGTCTGCGGGTGCTCGGTGTACGAGGCCTTCGAGTTGCTGACCTAAGCGTGCTGCCTAGCGTTCCACGTTTCAATACTGCATCTATAGCTGTTGCTATTGGGGAAAGAGTTGCTGACTTCTTGCTCGAAGACAATAAAAAAGCGTTGTAAAATTTGTACTATGAAAGATTTTTATGACACATAAAACATAATAATTCTGTACCTGTGTTTAAATAATAATTAATTTCTAATTATAAATAAATGAAACTACTAGTGTAAAAAAATTTGAACTGTTAGTACTTCTGTTCTATTTATGCAATTTGAGAGAAAACACATGAATAGTTAAAAAATAAAACAAATAAAAGTCAGAAAGGAGAAAGAAACTGAAAAACATGTTAAATAAACTTACTAAAGTCGTACTATATTGTAAATATCTAAATAATTTAAAAAGAAACAAAGATGTTGAGTTAAGCTAAAATGTTGATTTTTTGGTTACCTTAAGTTTTGTGCCAAAACGTTCAGGACAAATACAATTATTCTACTAGTTCAACTAATATTATCGTAAAAAACAATCTTTACACATACAATATTGCCTTGAAGATATTTTTCCGCTTCAAACAACCTGACATTCATGGAAACATATTTACCAAATCCACAGAACCTTCTAATGATATTGTTTACTTCAGAGAATTAAATAGAACTCCCATTTAAATAATCTGTGCGAACCAATCTTAAATAAACACAAACAACGTCGGTAGGGTCGTAGCCGCAGACCCAAACTCGCTCCGAACAAAACCACGTGGGAAACAAGAGTGTTAATTTTTAGGTTTGGATTTGAATAGTCCGTGATACCTATGTGGTTTTTGATATATTTTTGAAGTTAAACTTCTTAACGAACGCTTGACTTGGGGAGTAAGCTGGTGAAAGCGTGAAGAGAGCGTTACGAAAAGTGTGATCGGGCAAGGCGAACGGAGGTTGATAGGGAGATATAAGTTAGTGAAGATAGAAAGAGAGAGAGAGGTGCGAGCACACATTTTCTTTCTTTCTTTCTCTTATACCCGAGAAGTTTTACTTCAGTCGTATGGTCTAAAGCACACTCGTTTTTAATAACTTAGTTTTTTAATTTTATAGTTTCCGTCACAAACAACTTTGATCGGATTCCTCGATAATGTATTCCACATCACACATACAATCAAAGTATAATATTCTCTCAATTAATAACATTGAATTTTTGTTTTATTTATCACATAAAACAACTTGACAGAGAAAGTTTACAAAACGACAGCTTCTGGAGAAACCACATAGGTTTATGTTTGAGCCGTCGAGAGTTTACACTTTAATATTTATTTATTTATTTATTTATTTATTTTCTTTAAAAACAACTATTTTTACAGGCTTAGCCCAATGCAATAGTGTTATACCATCTACTTATTTATTATAAGAAATAATTTTTAATGCTGTTATTGTGAATTCACTCAGTGAGCAATAAAATAAATCTAATATAATTTAAGTGAAACAGGGTAGTTACATACTAGCATTTGTCCACTATGTATATGGTACACTAATTATTGTATGATTTGAAAACATTATATTAATAAAAAAAAACATCAAATAACAATAGTTACATTAGGTTAAGGAAGTATTATATTTAATATTTTTGTCGGTTACACTATTAACTAATTCATATGGCAAGTTATTAATAAGTCGAGGTACAAGGTAGTTGGATGTTCGCTCGCCGTAAGTATTGTTAGCGCGTGACGTACACAACCGGTTCTTAGAGATCATCATCATCATCATCAACAGCCTTTACTAGTCCACTGCTGGACATAGGCCTCTCCTTAGAAAGGAGGGTTTGGCCTACTATACCACGCTGGCCAGACGGGTTGGTATAGGGTTTGTGTCAAGTTTTCCTTCTCTCTGCAGTGCTGTTGTCCTATGTAGTTTGCCTTAGAGATACCCCGAGTGTATACCGAATGTTCCATCCAATCCAAAATTGTTCTTTTAATATATTAAAATGAACTTGTTTATGTATCGGTAAACTTTTGCAGTGTTTGAAAAGATCATTGGGATTGTCCTGGAATTTGAATTTTTATGTTATTAGAAACAATAATTTTAAGGATCTTTACTTGTAAGTTATAAATCTTATCCAGGTATGTTTTGTAAGTTCGGCCATAGCTGCTGAGTCCATATTGGACGTGAGACTGTGCAAGTGCATTAAATAACAGCAATTTTACTTTAAATGGAATACGGTTGTTGATAATTGTAATATTTGCCAGGAATTGTCTCTATTTTGTACATACATATTCAATATGAAGACTCCAGTGAAATTTATTATCTATGACAAGCCCAAGGTATATTTATCAACTACTTCAATCTTTGGACAGCAACATGTAGTACTTTTAGTATGTAAGCAACTATGATCGTGTGCGATTAGGTTTTTGTTGGGCAATTGTTTAATATATGGAGATTTGATGACCATTAATTTTGTTTTGGTAGCTTTTAGTACAAGACCTGCATCGTAACACAGTTTTGTTAGGACATTTAGGTCAGACTCTAGAAGGTCATATGGCGCTTGTTTATTTTTATTTCCAAGGCAAATGTCTGATAGCATCTGCTATTGACAATACAATTGCCCATATCGTTGACGTAGGACAAAAACAGCAGCGGTCCAAGCACCGAACCCTGCGCGAATTAACGAATTGGATTTATTTGGTGCAAAAGTTGTTATCAGAATAAAAAAGTATATTTACTCCTTTATAGGCAAACGTGGCGTTCGGCAGCATAACACATTTGTTTTCATTGAGAACGGTTCTCTCAATGTTTAAATGTTGACGGATTAAGAATACGGAATGTCACCATCCCTGTTCATCCCGTGGGTGTTGTAAGAGCCAACTAAGGGACCAAACTACTAGACAACAGCACTGCAAAGAGAAGGAAAACTTGAAACAAACCCTATACCAACCCGTCTGGCCAGCGTGGTATAGTAGGCCAAAACCTCCTTTCTAAGGAGAGGCCTATGTCCAGCAGTGGACTATTATAGGCTGTTGATGTTGATGAATGTTTATATGTACGGGAAGGACACAAAGCTAAAAATTTTGTTCTGTATTCAGGATACAAGAAGGTTTTGTTTTCATAGAACCATTTTTATCTGTATCATAATATATTATTTAAACCGAGTAATGGAACAGCCAAAGTTTCATGAATTGAAACGTTAAAAGGTTTACATGTATAGTTTACGGTAAATCTGTATTTATTTTAAGTATTTTCTTGTATATAAAGATATCATAGGATATTATTTAATGTTATTCGCTATCGATGTACCAAGAGGACTAGAGGAGTTGCATGCTTGGGCCGGCCGAAGTTTTATGATGATGCTGGTACAGGATTGGATGGATTTAAACTGGTTCTGAGAGGTAGTGGATTACGATGGGAGTATTTAACCATAAAATATTACGTAACATTTATATTCATGGAAGATGCGCGTTGCAATCAGAATTTACATAATTAAATAAGTTTTATACCGACAGTATAAAACTTATTAGTTAGGCTACTACTACTTAGGCTACAACGGTACAATACAATGAACGGTGTGTATGTGTCATATATACCCTTAGTCGGCTCACATCTTGTTAACAGAGTCTTGTGCCGAGAAGAATAATAAATTCATACTAATATAAATTGCATATTATACATTAAATGTTTATCTATATATATTGACCATGACATTGGTGCTAAATCTGTGGTTCGAAAATTTTCTAAACTAAACTAAAAATAAAATAAAAAATTATTATTCCTGTCTGTACAGGCAACGCAATCGCACTTTGTCGTGTCAGCATATTACGCCAACACGTACATTTTATTCATTAGCAATAAGCAGTACATTCATTAAGCTTCGTACTTAAACGGTTGACGTAATAAGTGTCATTAACCCGAACATATCATTTTTTGGTTTAGTTAGACTTAGCTAAATACAATAGGAATTAATAATATCATAAGAATTTTCTACCACATTCACACAACGCCATCTAGTCCCAAACCAAGCAGAGCTTGTACTATGGCTACTAGACAACTGATATAAATACATATATACTTGTTTGTAAATACATAAATATTATATACAGAAACACCCAGACCAAATCAAACATTAAATGTTCATGCACACAAATGTTTAACTTGAGCGGGAATCCATTACACAAACCACTACGCCATCCGGTCACTAGTTATAACTAGGTTACCTATTGTTTATCTATTATTATAGTGTAAAAACCTTACACTCTCAAACAGCATTTGTGTTCTGAAAACGTACGTACTAACCAAATTTTTAGTGATTTTTAGTTTAGTTTAGAGAGATTTCGAACACCAGAATTAGCACCAATATTGGACATTACAAAATGTATACCGTGATAGAGCCGTGCTTCAGTACAAATGGGCCAACTCTACCGGCGACCGGAAAGGCCTCACAGAAAACCTGTGTTAAGCAATTTCTTAGCCTGACAACCTTTCACCGAGTGACTGAGGTTATTGGAACCCAACCCCCTTAAAGCCTCCTCCTCATTCGCGAGGGTGAAAAGGTGACAACGCACTTGTGACTCTTGAGTAGCAGGTGTCCATGGCCGGCGATGGACTTACCATCAGGAGACCCGTCTGCTCGTTTAAATTCCAGAAAAACTGTTCATTAATGAATTAAGTTTCTAGCAATTAAGATCTACGATTTACGGTAGTAGAACAGCGTTGTGTGTGTGTGTGTGTGAGAAAGAGGTTTAGGTTTTTATTTTGATAGGATCTGTCTTTTATCAGACCTAAAAAAAAACATTTATCAAGATCTACCAACTCTTGCTGTCTAAAAATACAGAGTAAACACGACTTTGATTGATTTGATTGGATAAATCGACTGAATGTATACACACTATGTTCACTACACGTACATCATTAAAATTTTATATATTTTCTCAGCGCATACGTACTTCGCGTTAACACAGATTTTGTAAGTCAGGCACATATCTTGGGAGCAGTATATCCAGCCTATCTCTTATTCGTGCCTCTGACAACGTTAATGTAAAATTTATTATAACTGGCTCTGTAATTAAGTCGTGCAAATATAACTAACAAATAAGATATCAAAATTAAATATTAACCGAGAACCTAATATAAAATGCCATTGAATTTATGAATTTAAATTCCATTGAATAATAAACACACTTGAACATAATACAATACAGTTCTGGCAAACCTAACCTAAACATCAACAAGTAGTTTTACAGCAAACAGGAGGCGAGATATTTTTAACTCAAACATACAAATACTTCCTCGTAGTGACAGCAGTTCGTCAGTCATTGACATCCTCAGATTACTAACTTTGTTATTTAGTAAGTATTTAAACTGATTCAGTGACAATATCACATCACATCCCACAGTGGCAGTGGCATTTTCTTATGTCAGGTATTATTTACTTTTCCATACTAGCCATCGGACAATGTTGGTCGTTACGTATTACAATTATTTAAGAACCAGCAATCAAAGTTATCCTGCTGTACAAGAAGATATACATTAGAATTTAAATGAAAAGTTGTAAAACACCAGATGATACTCACTCATATGAGCCTAGTCAAGTTTATTTATTTATTTTTATTATATTAGGGAAAAAAACAGATATAAATTAAAATAATGAATGTATAAGTATTCATCCCGTGGGTGTCGTAAGAGCCGACTAAGGCAGTAAACTACGCAGGACAACAAAACTGCAAAGAGAAGGAAAACTTGACACAAATATACCAACCCGTCTGGCCAGCGTCTGGTTCTAAGGAGAGGCCTATGTCCAGCAGTGGACTATTAACGGCTGTTGATGATGATGATGATGAATGTATAGGTCATACACAATCCAGAACAGTTTCTACAAAAAAGTTCACAAACGTTTTATAGTGTTCCGCATACCACTAAGGGATATGGTATATATTATTTTAGCTTTACATCGGCTATATCTACCTTTTACCCTAAAAATAAAACCTAAGTAGAACGGCTTATACGCAAAATCCTGTATTGGTTACCTTTTAAAGCCAAACGGAACAATATGAGCTACGAAATGTTTCCAATAAAGTGTGGAGCGCCTGTATGGTGTTCATATTATCTACGTACGACGTAAATAATTACTCAAATATATTTAAGGAAATCTGATTATACGGAGCTCTTTCACGGTTTAAAGAAAAAGTAGAATTGTTAGATCTTAAAACAGGTGTATAATGAGTTTTCTTTCAGTCAGTAGAAAGGGTTACGTCACGTCAAGGTGAAAATAGTTTCATCCAGACTCACACCCTGATAAATATACGTTAGGTAGTAAATTTAGAAAACAATGAATATGATATTGAGCTGGCCCCTTGAAAAAATAAACTGCCCTAGATCTGATAACGACTTGATAATAAATCGAAAGCAAAATGTCCTCCTGTTTTGAGAAAATCTAAGAGCTATTATAGAATTTTAAGCTAATTAGATTTAGAGCTATTATAGAATTGCCATCAATAACAGTACTTACTGATATTTACTGATATTATAAACGCACTATCCAAACCAAAATTATCGTCTACTAGCGATCCGCCCCGGCTTTGCACGGGTGCAATGTAGATACTACTGCTACTACTAATGTTGTGTCAGTGTGGAGTAATTAATTATACTATTATTATGATAGGACTATACTGTAGGACAAATTTATATGCAATATTTATAGGCCTGCTCCGATTCTACAGACCGCTGCCACCTGAGACGGTCGACGGTCGTTGGATCCCCGCATTTTGAACCTCTAAACTGTACTCTGAACGCGTATGCTGATGTCGGTTTATTACTGGTGGAATCTGATACTAGGGCGGGGCTTGAGAGATTAGCCAATAGATGTGTGAACTTGATATCTCAATGGGGTGAACGTAATCGCTTAACTTTTGCACTCAACAAAATCTTCCAGCTACTTATAAAAGGTAAATGTTTTTACGACCAATCATTGAAATTGTTGGATTTTCTCTATTATAATATGCATGTTTAATACATATTTTAAACTAATAGTTTCGCAAATAAATTAAAACTCTTTCTACTAAGTAAAAGCTACTACAGTATAAAATAATATTTAGAAGATGCATAATATTATATTCTTAAATAATAAAATGCATAAATTCTATAATTATTATGATACATAAAAAATTAAAAATAAATCCCACACTACCAAACAAAGTTTTGGTAGCAAGTGACACGGTAACTACTTAAAATGATATTACCTATGTATTAACATTATGGAAGCAAGAAAGTGTTGAGTATATACGAGTAAACCTTCCACTTGAATTACTCTCTCTATTAGTAAAAAAACCGCATTCAGTAGTTTCGTAAAAATGTGTCCACACGGGACACTGTTACTGACCCTTCGCTGTCTGTCTATCTATCTGTCAGCATGTAGCATCATCATCATCAACAGCCTTTACCAGTCCACTGCTGGACATATGTAGCATCGATCAACTAGAATAAGAAGGTACACAGGTATAATAGTCATAGAGTGTGTATGTTTGTCTCCGATGTGACAACAAATAATACACACAAATATAAAAAATGAAAGGTTCGTATAAAAGTATTGTATGGCCTTTTGTTTCATAAAACGCGACGAAAATACTTTTACGAAATTTATTTTCCCGCGGGAAAAGGCCCGAAACTTTTGCTCGGAGACCGTAAAATAATTGACTAATTATAATTAGTCAGTCAAATTGTTGAAGTTATCTGAATCTGTAAGATAATCCAGATATGAATTGTATGCTTATTCTCTGCTGCCCATCCTACCGTAATACAGTGTGAACTCATTCTAGTTATGTTATAGACTGAGTCAATCAGTGCTAAGAATAGCAAACAGTACAGTGAAGACCTGGTTCACCTATTCATGATATTAATCGACCAGATAGAAAGAAAATCAGTTTCAATTTCAAAATGATTTCGCGTTTTTGTAACATACTTTTGTAATTCTTAGAAATCAAACAGGAGTCATCTATTTTGAAGCCGGAATCAGCAGTAAAATTCTTCTTATATTTAATCTGTGCCGACTTCCACATATAGTGTAACACAGAGACATACTATAGCGCCATCGCATAATACAACCGTTGGGCCGCAGCCCACCAGGCATGATCACCTCGCCTACTCGGTGAATCCTCCCTTTGTGTTGTAGGGACAAGACACCTGTTTCTCCTGAAATCCATACATTTGAAGTAAAGTACATTTGAAGTGTGATATGACGAGGCGAACGGAGGTTGAGAGGGAGATATAAGTTAGTGAAGATTGAAAGAGAGAGAGAGTTACGTTTATGCTTACGCAGTACAAGTTTGTAGGGCGCCCCCGTGGGTCTCTGTCCAGTCCCTTTATGAGCTCCTTCCAGGACCGAGCCTTGGCTTTCGCAATCGCAAGGCTAATAGCCTTTCGATATAATATTAGTCGAGCACGCTGTTCGAACCTGCACGAGTTCCGGTGTCCAACCGGTACAGAGAATCTCTCCCACCCTTCGGCCTGACCCGTGGCATCGACGCGTCACAGACGTCAGTCATGATGCTACGGAACCAGGCAGCCTGCGCTTCTGGATCGGACCTGTACTTCCTCTTCCTCGGGTTCGGGCCCATCATCGCGGAGATCAGCTACTCTGGCCAGTCCGGCCACATTGAACTCGATTAATCAATTAAAAATTTATCAATTTATTGTATTGTCATCGGTCTTTGATAAGTGTGCGAAATTTTAATTTAATTCGACCTTTTGAAGTGGTTTAAAATCACGTTCGAAGATTCCGTTACGCACACACATAGATACCAAGCTAACAAAAGCATGTTAAAAAGAATAGAACTCCAAAAACCGAGGATACCTTTAGAAAGAGTTTTATGTAAACGCACAATAAGGCTAAAAGGACCTCGTATTTCACTATCGACTTATTACCAAAAGCTTATTAACAACTTCTATTTACCCTAATCTTCATTCAAGTAAAATAATTTACCTACGCCACAAGGTCGAGTATCTTACAAAAATATAATTAAATCGTGATTTTCTTTGTGTATCTAAGAAGCGCTCCCGGCGGTACTCATACCGAACAAGTTAACTCTCCTTCACATAAATACATCCGCCCTTTTAGATGTTGTAATATTGAAAGTTTTACATTGAAGCATTTGTTTAACAGATCTTAACGATGAAATACTCGGAAACGCCGTAGGAAGGCCCTTCGGCACAAATGGGCCGCTCGACCCGGGTGAAATCACAGCCTCAGGTGGTCTCACCGATTTTGAGCAACTCCTCGTTTGTTTTTCACCGATTGAGCAGGATCGACCTTAATTAGAGGGATGGGTTGGCACTCACATAACAGTATCTCTGCATTACAAGCGTCCATTAGTGTAAGTATTCACTTACCTTCCGGTGACCCGTCTGCTAGTATGCCACCATACCATAAACAATTGTATCTGTAATTACATCTTCAGTCTAAAACCTTGTTTAAAATTTTTCTATCACCGATGCTAAAGCAAATTATTACTAGGAATTTAGGCATTCCCTTTTTTCAACGTTAACACGTCACCTTTTTTTAAAAGCCATCAGCGATAACATTCTCAAGCGAAGCGAAGACTCTAAATTCTAAAGTTTAGATATCAAACTTACTCTGTTAGACAAGAAAATTCAAAATAATGTAAGTACTCAACGAAAGCAAGAAACTTTTTGTTCTTTGTGACGCCTCATGTTAATATAGGCCCACTATATCAAAAATGTTGGTGCTACGATATTAAAATTTGTGATATACTCTTTAGCAAGAGTTGGGTACTTGTGTATAATATATTGCTTGGGAATCTTTACACGAACTCCAAAAGAAGGAGAAGGTTCTCAAATTGATTTATTTTATGTTTGTTGCCTCAGAACTCCGACATTTGTGAATCGATCTACATTTTTTTTATTTGGGACGATATACTTTTTGATTGGTCTCATTCGAATTCGAGAAAAGAAAAACCTAAAAAAGGGGGTAATGGAAGGAATGAAGAAGAAAGTTTTTTTTTAATTGTTATTATTATTACAATTAATCTAACATAGATAATAGGGCTAACAACTAGTCTTTGAAACCTTTTATTTTGTAATAGAATTTTTTAAATGTAAAATAAATCGAAGCATCGTCGTCGAAAGCAAATAAATGTATCCCTTATCCCTAATTTTGCAATCACCAAAGAGCTTAATGCTTTATTGGATCAAGCTCCGGGTTTTTAACAAGCGGCCTCCTAACACCAAAATTGATTTAATATATTTTATCCGCTTACAATTAATTTAAAAGAGTTGCCTTCGCTCTCGGTATTTACAACATCAATGAAATAATCCCCTGAAAGGGACGTGTAACTGACCTCAAATATTTTGTATACAATTTTGTTCTGTATGTGTAAAATCAATTTACGATCTGGGCACTGAATAAATTGTATTAGCTTTAGTATGTGAAAATAGGAATATGTTGCATCTTGAGAATTTACACAAGTGAGCAGGAATTAGGAAATCGGGAAAACAAGTCTACCAGTCCAAAGTCTTTCACTATAATGTGTTTAGAGTTTAGAATTACTTTTAGTTAGAAGGTTTAGAAAAAAAGACGGCTCTTTTTAATCTTTTCTCAAGTCCCCAAGATCGAGGCGAAGCTGAAGAAGAACGAATAGCAAAGGTGGATAAAGCTAAGTTAAGCTAAGTATCTTGATGAAGGGTTCATAGTAGTAAGGTTTCTTTGAATTAAGATGCGGCATAAAGCTGCCCGTTATGGAAATACTTAAAAGTGTAGCCCCGAACGTAAAATCTTTAAGATAAAGATGATAATAGGAAACTAAATTAATTACCTAATACGTAATCAAAAGAGATAAATGCTTGTAATTTCCGATGAATAAAATGTCGGTGAATTGATGTCATATTTTATTTCAAAGCAATTTCTTCTAATTGTGTAAGTGTTGAATTTAATTTATTTTCAAAAAAAAGTTTATTT
The DNA here is from genome assembly GCA_902825455.1 of Arctia plantaginis. Taxonomy (NCBI): domain Eukaryota; kingdom Metazoa; phylum Arthropoda; class Insecta; order Lepidoptera; family Erebidae; genus Arctia; species Arctia plantaginis. The sequence continues at coordinate 5,929,615 of CADEBD010000276.1, read as the reverse complement.
TTCTTTTAACAGAGTGAGTTAGGTCATACAAATACACTTACTAGACCATCAATATTCATATGTCTAAAGTCTGAACTACCTTAGAAACTTAATTGCTGTGACCAAATATATTTGGTTTTAAGTACCACTAAATAATTAATGTTCACTATATAATGTGTTAGTGTAACTGTTGGTTGTAGCAGTACGTAAACTTTCTAATTGTTACCGTTTAAAGCTTTGGTTTCACTGCTATTAAGGACTGTTGTAAAAAAAAGTAATAATGCCCAAAAAAGAATGACGCTAATACACATTTTAAATACCATAATTTAAAACAAATTACAATTCAATGTTAAGAAAATCAAGAACTACCCATGATTTGTGTACATTCTATTTCAAAACCTTTAATATAATATTTCATTTTACACAACAACGACAGTTTTATGTACCCATTTCCTTCTGACCTCCGGGTTACGTAATCCCTCGCGGGCCCTCCATTACTCCACTGATCCTCTCGACATACTAACTTTATTCTCTGTGTTACAACAAAATCAACTACCCCTTAGGACAAGGGGACAAACTATAATATATTGCCGTTAAAATCGGTTACCCTTACGTGAATGTTATTGTACAACCTTTCATCTGCCTTTAATCATAGCATTATAGTTTATAATTTACTTATTCCAGGAGTGTCCCAAATCTTAGTATTCATTTCCTAAGGAAGGAGGGGCAGCCGCCTTCTTTGAGGAGCATATGGTAAGATTTGATTAATTATGTCTGCAAGATTATTCATCCAGTCTTCCAAATTAAAAAAAAAGCTAACCGAGAGTGGCCTCGAATATATGGTAATGTGGAACAAAGATACATCGACCATATAGTGAAAAATGCATTTCTTTTACTGAACACATATGTGATAGAACACAAGCTTCTGTCTCGTGGTAGACCAACATAAAAATACTTATTACTTATCAGAGGAAGAATATTCTACTCGACAACTCTTGACAGATTGTCCTGTCACTCCAAATTAAGGAGAGCCGACCCCTCATAAAAGTGGGGAATGAATGAGGACCAAGAGAGTATCCGATATTAGCAGTAATACTCAGCACTTGAAAAATTTAGCTGATGAAGAAAAAACTATGTGAGAAATACAACTTAAATCGATTTATTTTGACTTTAGGTATGGGGTCAAACAAATAGTACTTATTAATAATGTTCATTGGTAATTTCCCCGAATCTCTTTTATTAAAACTATTAGTATTATTTCCAAATAATGGCACATAAACAAGAGCGAGGAAAAGGTGTGTGAAAACGCATTGATTTGGACACATTCTTTTCTTATTTTCAAATATTTAATTTAAATTTAACTTTATTATGTACAGTCCATTACGTACACACACATACACTCTAATAGGATTCAAATTAAGTTCGAATAAATTAAATTACATAATCTTGATTTGTGAACGATTTATTTGTATCAATGTACTATTTGAATCAAGCCATTTACAAAACCATAAAAAAAAAAAAAAAAAAAAAAAAAAAAAATATTTTCAAACTAACCCAACAAAGCGGTTGCATATCATTCGAAAAGGATGAACGAAATTTTATTATCCATATCAAAGCGCAAATATATTCCTGAAGAGAACAATGGACGCTTACTTACTTTATTTTATTACACTAACAAAGGGTACTGAAATCTAATTGATAACAAACTTAATTATAAAATGAGCAAATAAGTAAGACACTCAATATAATCTATAGCATTACAAAAGCAATGAATACCTTCTGGTCCGTTTGATTTGGATCTTCTTTGGACCTTCTTCTAAAGTGTACTAATAAAATGACAATAACTATGATTCATTACATTACAACAAATGTTGACAATATATGTTGGAACATATAAAATGAAATTTTCAAAATTGGTCCCCAAATGATAGCAATATCAGTCAACATACCTTAAAAAACAATAAGCATAAAGACACCTCGTTATTTTCTGAAGTCGGTTAAGAAAAAACATAAAACAGATGTTTATTTTTCTAATGAGCTCGTTGTAGCTAAAGTTTAACGTTTAATGTGAGGTAAGGATTACACAACGTCGTTCCCTAGGCGATTGTAATAATTGGGAGGACTCCCCGAACTCTGCGGTGTGGATATTTAATGTTATGTAAAGAAGAGTTACTCCTGCTAGTTTATTCTATTCCCAAGTAGATCCTCATGTTTTTTCTCGATTTGATTAAAATATTGCTTACGTGAAATTTACTCGTATTCCATGTATAGAACCATATCTTTAGAGCAACTTTTGGATGAAAATAAAGCCGGCTTAGACATTTTTCAAGACGCTCTCGGGGTCATGCAGACAGAATATAAAGTAGGTTTTAAGTACGAAGCAAGGTGAATGATATAATGCTATGCATATAATTCGACACAAAATTAAAAAAAAAAAACTACCATCTATATTAGTAATGTAATACTTGATTCGTTTTAGCAGGATTTTCATGAATACACATACAGAGGCATACGTGCAGATTGTATTCGCCATTTTTTTTCTCACGGTTCCAAACATACTTGAAGCTTGTAGTTATGAAAACATGATTTTGGCGTACTTTAAAGAATAATATTAATGTAAAAGCAATAACATAAGTGTAAACGATGTAGCAGTTTACACACGAGTATAAACTGCTAAAACATATCTGCTTTCACACTGACCCTCCATCCTTCCATTTGAAACGTAATTAAATGAGTTGGAAATTAACAGAGGTGAGGATAAAACGAAAAGGAGTACACATAATTAGCGTCAAAAAGTCAAAGCTGTAACTGGTTCAGATCACTTAGGACTCAAGTGCTCATTGACAGCTCAGGAAATAAATGGTGAAAACACAGCACTGTCTCTGAGTAATCACCATTTATTCCCTGCACTGTTTATCAAAATGAAAATGTTCTCTATTTAGCTGTGTAGTATTTACTCTGCAGTTTCCCATGCAGCGTAATTCCTGCACGGTTGAAACTTGGAATATGTTATCTGTTTTACTTGCATTATTAGATTCTGTATGTAATTAAGAGTAGAGTGCAATGCAATCACGCTCGGATTTAACCGTTTAATATCTATGGTTATTGCATTCAACTCGTGCACTAGAAATGTATTTTTAAAAGACTTTAAAATGAGGATGAGGACGGAGGATGTTCTGAATTCTATTCAATATTGCTTTTTTTGGTGTGTTTTACACGATATTTTCCCTATTTATTAACCGATTTCATTTCTTTTTAAGTATTTTTTGTAGTTAAGGTTGATCCTCGTTAAATTCGAATAATACATATATTTTACGTGTAAGGGTAGGGAGTGGGGGTAGGGGGGGCATTTAACGATAAAGAATATACATTAAAATTTTGAGGCACGTTTAAAAATGTGAAATAAAAAATTGCAAAAATCGTAATAAAAAATCTCTAATGCCCCTTAGGTTTCCATTAAATTCAGCTAATATGACGCTGATAAGTCAAGATAAAAATTATATTACGTACGTATGTATCTCTCTCTCAATTTAAGGGCTGGACCCTGCATGCCTGCATGTATTAATCTTAAACCTACAAATCTTATCGCCATAGTCGATCTCTAGAATAACAGTATGATTAATATTCATGATTACAAAAGTCAAGTCGCAAAATATTACAATTTTCCATAACTCTCCTAAATAAATCTATTTTGCATAAAAAAATCTGTTTTCTATTTAAAAAACGGATTTAAATGGTTACACTGAAATTTATTTAGATAACAACGAATAAAAAAAAAACCTTATTCAATTTAAAACCCAAATTAGTAGGCTCCGTCCGTCAGACGTTTCACTGGAGTAGACATTTGATTCAGCTAATATTTAGTTACTCTACTAATATTTAATTAGTAACTTGAATCAGCTTGTTTAATATAATCAGTAATTAAAGTATAAAATGAAGTATTGTCCAAACACGTTGAGGTTTATTTCTATGATGTTGATGTACTATGTTATACGTCCAAAGATTGTGGGTAACTTATAACCTTTTAAAAATATAGACACTGCATTTAAAATACAGGTAGACAAAGTTGGTAAGTTGTCTTTAATTATAGTCAGGATGGCTCCTTAATAAAGCCACATGGGCGAGTATGTTTTTTTTTGAAAACGTTTTTTTCTAAAACCTTCCAATATTTCAAAGTTTCCTATCGACAAAGGTGTTTATAGGTACGTTATAAAATAAAACATAATTAATATGCAGATGTCCGTGTGGTGACGGATTAGGAATACAGAGGGTCACCACCCCTATTCATCCCATGGGTGTCGTAAGAGCCGACTAAGGAAGCAAATTACGCAGGACAACAGCACACACAGACAAGAGAAGAAAAACTTGAAACAAAGCCTATACCAATCTGTCTGGCCAGCGTGGCATCGTAATCCAAAACTTCCTTTCTAAGGAGAGGCATAAGTCCAGCTGTGGACTATAAAAGGCTGTTGATTGTGATGACGATGAATATGTAGAAATAATAAAATTTCCAAAAAAACATGCAACCTACTAAATCAAGCTATAGGCATTAAGTATTCAAGAAGGTAAGAACTCAAGAATCACAAGTGCGTTGCCAGCCTTTGAAACACACTTTCTAGATTAAAGGGGGCTATTAGTACATCTGGTTAAACATTATTCACTCCGTGTAATGAAGCAAAAGAATTGCGGGCACTTTCTGTAACACTACGGTGACAGACGGCCCGCTATGTGCCGAGGCACGGAGCTACTTCAAGTAGGAGGATTAGACACTGCAAGTCTTGGATGAGTGTTGAGGTCAATAGGACTTATACACCAATTGGCCACACCTGGGCCTCAACTCTGCCATTTTATGTTCACGCCAAGCGACTGTCCTACCACTGACACGCTATTGAGATGCCATGGAGTGGCCATTGGCATCAGTATAAATATCGGTAGTCTACACTAACTAAACAATAACAAAAACAGCAACGATAATTCAATTAATTACGGTGTATTATGTCGTTGTAGTTTATACATTTGTATCAATAAATATGATAAATACATAACAACTTTATGGACCAAAATTAAAAAAAACGTAATACATTTTCAAATTATAAGGAAATGATTTATTTATTTCTCCAAATATGGCAATCTTTTTGATATCACCACTGATGAGCCACTGCTATTCCATTGCCACTGTAAAGACACTGAGTTAGTGTAGACTACCGATATTTATACCGATGCCAATGGCCACTCGATGGCATCTCAATAGCGTGTCAGTGGTATGACAGTGGCTTGGCGTGAACATAAAATAGCAGAATTGAGGCCCTGATGTTAATTAAATTAATTCATCGAATTCAAAACTTTTTATTACCAAACGTGACCCGTACACGTACGAAACACCACGAGCCTATAAATTATTAATGTGGGTCAACTCGGTTTACAGAACCACTTGTTACGTCCCTGGCCGCGTTTAAATACAGATAAAATGGCAATATTGTAGGATACACGCTGAACTCTATAGTACTATTACTTTGTTCACTTTACATTAAACCTGTGTAATGGTTGATCGGAAAGTGGAGCCCTTTAGTTAATTTAATAAATAGAAACACGTTACACATATAAGGTATGTATGTAGGGATGGATATGTGTGTATGGATTTAAAAAGAATTATAAATGATATGTGTAAAGGTTTGGAAAGACAGCAGGCGGGGCGGATCGGTGACGCAGTGTGGGTGGGTATATGTGTCATTTTCTATAATAATAATAATTTCATTATAATTACTACAATCAGCTCGCACCGCGTTTCCATCTTGTGGCCGATATCTTTTTCTTTTTTTTTAATGTGTGGAAACCCCCTGGGGTGGGGCGACAGCCACCGGGGTTTACGACGGGGTGGTGTGTCGGAATCGAACCGACTAAAACTACACAGTGTACCACTCTATGCCTGTAATAGGAGCGATATGGGAACTGCTATTATTAAGACATCGTACGTTACCGTGCGACGTTGCCTCCTAGCGTTTGGCCACTATAGCGGATGGAAGGAAGAAAGGAATTCGTCCCCGTGCACCCGCAACCACACTCAGGGCGGCATGAGGCGCTGGCCTCCGCTGTCCGTTTCGCCGGCGACGAATTGAATCCGAGTGGAGGTTGTCCTGCCGTGCCTTCTCCGCCACCTTCTTTGCAGAAGGATGCGACCGCGGTGAAACATGTCACTACCGGTCATGGAGCGTATGACGGCCGGTAGCGAGAGGTCTATATTCTGGGTGGTCAGAGCCGCCGCGTGTGTGGTGTACCGTACAGTGACATTTTATTTTTTAAAATGTTCTGTTACAAAAACCAGTATCGATTGAACTGTCACTTTAACACATAACACACAATTCAACATTTATACTTTAAATGTATTAGTCATTTTATGCACCCATTTTCATGTTTTTAGCTGTTTTTCTTCTGTATAAAAATTTAACGTATTTGAAAATTCGTAATGTACTTAAAAAGATTCATTCTACACATTAATATACGAGTGAAACAGAAGCCAAATAAGCCCTATAATTAAACTTTCTCAACGTGAATAATAATGTACTTTGTAACGACACGCTGCGTTCCAGTACTGCCTAAGTCGATCAAGTTAAATCTATAGTAGCAAAACGCCCGGATATGTTCATGGAAAATTACAAGCGCGAATTTGCCCATGGTAAAGGGAGAGATCTATTACCAGTTTTTTCCCAAATTCCCCAAAAATAAATACTACCATAATTAAGCATATATATGTATGTATACTTCGGTTTTTCGTCCGGGCTAGCGGCCTCCCTCCCGAATATTTCAATCAATCCGATTCTCGTCGCTTCTATTTTCGTTATTGCAGCAACTCGGGCTTAAGGGCTCGGCCCATGTGGTGACTTAATTGAATCCTTATCAGGCTAAGGATTTGAGGCTTGATGTATACACAATGATCTTTAGAGATCAATGCCATCGTTTGCTCGGCTGGCCTGGCCTGCTCGGCCATGAAAAATTAGGTAACATTGTCAAGATAAAGGCTTTAAATCTATTGACTAGCTGGTTCGTCTGATGGTTAGTGAACCTAATGTCTGAGTCAGAGATTGTAGCGTCCATTCCCATCCAGGACAAATAATTGTGTGAAGAGCATCATCAATATCTTAAATTTATATTTAGAAATATATACGCATGTTTATCAGCAGTCCGTTTACCATAGCTTTGTGTAGATTAGAATCAGCCATCTGTGCGTGCGTATGTGTGTGTGTGTGTGTGAATGTGTGTGTATAATAAACTTGACATATTTACCACCAGCACTTCTTTCAGAACTTATTCAGTAAGTTTGTACATAATATTTGCTACTAGATTAGTGTACAGAGCTATTAACACAAATGACTTCCTATTACATACAGTACAGTAATTGACCACTTTCATTACACAAACATTAAGAATAATTACAAAAGCTGTGCTTACTTAATCATTTCTGTCGCCGAACCATACATGGGCTTAAAACGATGCTACAATGTTGAGAATAGAGTTTATTTTCGAGTGAAGCGCTATACGCAGGCTTACAATTTGTTTAGACAGCAAATAGAGACAAACGATTTGTTGTGCGTTGCTTTATGTTTAGTTAATGCAAATATACTTCGCTTCATACGCTTCACCTAAACATGAGATACACTCCCATACATATACACACACACAGCCACATAGGCGTGTCGCAGACACTTCAGATATTTGATACTCTTAAAGTAAGTAAAAAATATCGTTCTCCAGCTGTCCCTTGATCATATGCTTATTGCTAATCTAAACTGAGAAAATGATTTGACAATCCTGCATAACTCATTGTTGTCAGGATCGCATGAATGCAAAATCAATAATGACATCCGCCGTACAGGCAGCGCGGCGCAAAATAACTTCATATTAAAAAAAAAACTGTCTGGTTTTTCAACGTGGTAATTCGCGTGAAAGTATCAGTTTAAAAAAGACTTGGGAAAAATCGGTTCGTGGTTCTTGAACAGGTGCGAAAAATAGGTTTATTGAAAAACAAACAGGGAACAAAATTTTTTATGGAAAAGCAAAAAACAGGAGGTTATAGTGTGAGAAAAAAGCGAAGAAAATGATACTTGTTGAAATCAAATTCGTTAGAAACTTTACGAGAAAACACGCTTTAATCTCTAAAAGATCACGATTTTCGCCCTTCATTTTCTCAGCTTGCGTGACTCGTAGGAAATCCGTTCGGGGCTTAATTGTTACTATTGTACTAAAAATGATTATTAGGTTATGGTTATATAAGGTTCCGTGAACCATATTTGGTTAAAAAAACATACAAAGAATTTTCTTCACGTATAGTATAATACATAGATAAACATCTAAAACAATAAAATACCTATGAAGCATCTTATACATGGAATCTAATGTTTTATGATACAAAGTTTCCGCCGCATTACGTTACAAATACACCTGTTTTGTATTTCCGTAATATTGAGATTTGTTTCACATTGAACATATCTCTCTGTAGTCACAAGGGTATTCGATCACATTTGTTTATATGTATGTGATTGAATCTCAACATCGAACAAAAAGTAGCGGCTAAAAACACGACTTGTTTTTGTCTCAATATCTTACATAGGTTTCGAAATTTGTATTATTTTGCAACGTAATACAGTTTCTTTATTTTCACCACTTTGTAAGTAAGTAAGTTTAAGCAACGGATTAATGTTGCAATCTTTATGTTAAACGTTAATATCCGTGTGATGACGGATTAAAAAAACGGAATGTCACCATCCCTATTAATCCCGTGGGTGTCGTAAGAGCCGACTAAGGAAGCAAACTACGCAGGACAACAGCACTGCAAAGAGAAGGAGAACTTGACACAAACCCTATAGAAACCGGTCTGGCCAGCGTGTTATAGTAGGCCAAACTCTCCTTTCTAAGGAGAGGTCTAAGTCCAGCAGTGGCCTATTACGGGCTGTTGATGATGAAATATAACCTTGTCTTGCATGTCAAAAATTACATGCAATTTTTTGAAAAAATGAAGCTGCATTTGGACCCTTCTACGTCATCAAAAATAAGAGAAGTAAGTAAGTAAGTTGGTATAAAGTGAAATAAATACTCATCTCGTATGTAACACTAATAAATTAAGAATTCAATTTATCGACATATTTGCTGCTTGTGAGGACAAAATCATCTAGCGCCGTTAATTCAGTAGATTCAGTATAAAGTTCAATTAACCATTACTGCCAATTTCGATGCTAATTTTAATAGAATAAACTAAAATATTACGACCCCAAACAAGGATAACCAGAAATGTTAAAAGAAGTTAACGAAGATTCAGTGAATGGCAACTATATATTCTTGGAGCCATGGTCTCGGTAAACGCAGTGTAGGACGCCCACAGGCCAGGTGGAACGACGATATGCGTAAGATGGCTGGCAGGAGCTGGAAGCGAGAAGCCGAAATTCGATCGAAGTGGCGTGCAATGGGAGATGCCTATGTCCAGCAGTGGACTGCGATAGGCTGATGATGATGATGATGATATATTCTTATAGATATACACTAAGTCTTTATTTAAACCTTAATACTCGGGCCGTTTTGTAAATAGAGACAAATCAATCATGAGCAAGGATAAAACACGAAACTTACACAAGCATTTATCTACGCTATTTTTAAGCCATCCCAATAATTATATAGTTATCTGGTATATAAGTGAACGGCTCTGTGATTTAAGGAATCACTTAATTCAGTATTCATTTGGAGGTGAAGTAGATACGGGAGTATACGGGAAGCGTATCTACTATATAAAATTCTCGTGTCGCGGTGTTTGTTACCAAACTCCTCCGAAACGGCTGGACCGATTTTTATGAAATTTGGTGTGCGTATCGGGTAGGTCTGAGGATCGGCCAATATGTATTTTTCATACTCCTAAATGATAAGCGTTTTTTTTTTTTGACAAAAAAATATTTTTATTTTATTAATATGGCAAAACAAGTCACCTAGCCTATATACCAAAGAAATAAACAAATTCACTTTCACATTTTTAATATAACAAGATGGATGATTGCTAAGCCATATGTCTAAGCAATGTTCCTTCATGAAATCTGAGAACCTAACAAATAAGAGTCACTCACTTATAGTAATAATAATATAGTTATACTTATAGTTGATCGACATTCATTTTCTTTTTTTTTAGGAAGAGGGAGCAACGAGTAGACCGGTCACCTGATGGAAAGTGACATGAACGCCTACAACTCAGGAGTCACAAGCGCGTTGACGGCCTTTGATCGGCATAATTTGACACAAACTGTTTAACTTTAATCTTGGCTTAATATCTCAAAGTCAAAAGAGAATTATCGACTAAGATTCATCAGCTGGTTTTATAAAGTTTCGTTCAGCGCAATCAAAGCTACATCGCACTCAAATACTCTTTATATACAGACTTCAAAGCGACGTCAATTTGCAACGCAAACACCTTAATATCGGTATAATGTTACTCTCTATTCAATTTCGTTGAATCTCAGGATGTTATCAATATTAAATACGAAAGAAAATCTACCATATAGATGATGTTTCAGCTTGTGCGGACTTTTTTTTTTTTTAGGAAGACAACGCTCGCATTAGGAATAAATCCTGTGTCGCGGGGGACTTTACAAATATACATTACATGAAACGGACACAAAGGACACCCAGACTCAGAACAACAATTTGTGGATCACACAAAGTGTCGTCCCATGTGGGGTTTGAACCCACAACACTCGGCGCAGTAGGAAGCGGCGTGGCGACCGCTTAAACCACTACGCTACGAAGCCCGATGTGCCATTTAAATTAACGCAAATTTTCTTTGAACGAATTTTCTTTAACCGTGTGGTGACGGATTAAGAATACAGAGTGTCACCACCCCTGTTTATCCCGTGGGTGTCATAAGAGCCGACTAAGGGAGTAAACTACGCAGGACATCAGCACTGCAAAAGAGAAGGAAAACTTGAAACAAACCCTATACCAACCCGTCTGGCCAGCATGGTATAGTAGGCCAAAACCTCCTTTGTAAGGGGAAGCCTATCCAGCAGTGGACTAGTAGAGGCTGTGATCATGATGATGATGATGTCTTTGAACGGTGTCAATTCTAGATCTGTGTGACTCTCTAAGAATTTATATTCCAAACAAAAGTTTTTCATTACCTGTTAATAAAGACCTGAATTTTGGTTTTATGTCTTTTCATATTGTTTCAAGAATGAGGTTTTCTGATACTGAAATTTTACGTTATTAGACGTATATATAAATACGTATATTTAAATTATTTATTATTTTCATTTATGTTAAGTTTTTACATTGAAATTCGGAATTCGTAAAACTAATTTTGTTAGTAATAAAAACGATTATTAATACCAATCCCACAAACTTTAGTCAACACAATCTGAATATCCACCATCTACTGATCCTATATCGCGTTATTAAAGTACTCACACGGACTAGTACATACATATAAATAATAACCTCACACATCTGAGACGCGGCTGTCTGATCCCAAACTAGGCAGAGCCTGTGCTATGGTAACCAGACTGCTGATAAGCATACTAATATATTTCTAAACAGATACATATTATTGATAAATTACACCCAGACACAGAACAAACGATCGTGCTCATCACACAAATATTTGTTCTGGGTGGGAATCGAACCCACGACCTCCGGTTCAGCAGTCAGGGTCACCAACCACTAGACCAACAGGCCCGTCTCAGGTCGAAATATACATATATGTAGTATAGATAAATGTATATTACTTTCTAATATTAACCTAAGTTATGATCCGCTAGCCTTCTCGGTGGAGTGTCTAAGTGCCATTACAACTCCTCCACAAATGTTTTGCGTACTGATTGCATGTCACCACACAATATTGCATTCATTAATAACTCCTTGTCCCGCACGTTCTCGCCTTGCTTGCCATTAAAAATTCCATTATATCTCTGCTTGGAGTTACTTTATGTGATACCAACTAGACAGCACCTATCCCTAGCAAAGTTTTAAATTGAGAAGGTGGTTTATATTGGAACGTGTAAATTCATACTTGTATATTTTACCAGTTACTCATGGGCGTAGCCACGGTGGGGCAGGGCAGGGTGGGACACTTGCCTGACCTGAATGTACCTAAGCATTTTTTTTTTTATAAAAGACAACGCCCGCATTAGGAATATTATTTATTCCTGTGTCGCGGGGGACTTTACAAACATACATGAAACGGACACAAAGAACACCCAGACTCAGAACAACAATTTGTGGATCACACAAAGTGTTGTCCCATGTGGGGTTTGAACCCACAACACTCGGCGTAGTAGGAAGCGGCGTGGCGACCACTTAAACCACTACGCCATTCGTGCAGTCCACTTCTACAATTATCCACTAACCACAATTATCTAGGTACTAACTTGGCATACGCCCAGAGCCCAAATGGCTGAAGTTAGAGACACATTTTTGAATGGAAGATTTGGTGGTGTAGGTAGGTGAGCAATAAGAAAGTGTTTTGGATAATTCGAATTATACATACGAATACAGATATAGGGTGCTATAGGCTGTAACCTTTTTGTATGAAAAAATAAACCGGGGTACGACCGCGGGTATAGTTTGCTAGTTACATATTATTTTATACTTCTGCCCCACCCTGAGCCCATGGCAAAGAAAAGGTGAAGTTTATCGTCTTATCACGTTTAATATCTCTGTTCTGTTAATGTTAAGTTATGCATATTATTCATCTCGTATATACCTTTTTTTTTTTTTGTACCCTGGCCCCGCCCAAATTGGGCAAAAGTCGCCCTAGGGCGGAGGCAGTGTCCACCAGCTTCGGACCAAGCTGTCGGAAGTGCTCGTCGAAGAGCCACCTACCGTCTAGGACCAGCCCCAGGTACCTCATCTGGGCCCATCTCGTATATACCATACCTCAAGCTTGTTAAGATTATCTCGTAAGCTTTTGTTTTTAATAAAAAACAATCTAACGGTTCTCCATACTACGTAATAGGTAATCCCACTGTAATATTTTGTCAAAAAAATGATTTATTACTTCATCAGTACATATATAGTATACAATGAGTATACTCATTTACATTCTTAGCTTTGCGTTGACGGACAGATAGTCAGACGCAAATGGCGAAACTATTTCTTGCTACGACGACGAAATCCAAAAAACCTGCACGGATTTGAAAATCGGTTTATTTTCAACTACCAGAACTACATTTAAATTACGGAGTACTTTTAATAAGAAAATAAAAAACTGTTTTTTTTTGCGTTGAATGACATATGTAAGGGTTTAGGAGTTTTTATGCAGAATCGAATAGAATTGTTACGATTAAATGGAGTAGTATTTGGTTTCTCTGGTAACAGAAAAAAAAGAATAAAAAGCAAGATTGGGGACGGTTTTGGCGGCAGAGAGCGGAGGATAGTCGAATTGATCAGAAGTTTTAGCGGGAGATATCTTTAATAAGTTTTGAGTAGATGGCTGGTTTCGTTGAAATCTAAGTTTTGAACGATCTATAAGTTCTGAAGTTTTGAGTAGGTTGTTGGTTTCGTTGAAACCTAAGATTTGAACCACCTACAAGTTTTGTTTCAGGTACCTTTAAGTTTTGTTTAAACAGATTTAAGAAGTGCTTGATTTGCATTAAACCTAAGTTTAGAACTACCTACAAGTTTGTTAAACATAACAAGTTATAAATAACATAAAAGTTTTGTTGTACCACGTTGGAGTTTCGAATTTTAAGCTTTTAAAGATTACTTGGTGAATTATTTCTGAGATATCCCTTAAAAATACGTATGAAGATAAAAGATATCTCATAAAGACATCATTTTAATCAATTATGTTATGATCCGTGGTCTCCATCCGTAATAATGTGGATAATCTTTACATCGTAATCATCTTTTTACCTTTTCCCAATTTTATTTGATGTAAGTGCAATGTAGTTGTGGCTAGTTTATTTAAAGCGTGAGCCACCAGTCCTAAAAATTCGGGGTCTCATACCCATAAGTCCGTGTTTTTATTCACGTTGTGATTATATGATGATTGAATGCTAGCACGTTCATTATTTTGTTCTGTGTCTACTTTTGTCCGTTATCGCCTTAAAAGTAGCCTATTCTCGTTGTCAAAACAAATTTCACGAATTTTCGAATTTTCGAAGAAAATTCACAATTTCAGATATTAAAGAAAAAAGTTCTCTTGTAAAATTTAATATGGAGGTGAATTTTAAATACAACATCAAGTTAAAATCTTTGATATTATACGTAATTTTATTTGTGTTTTGAGTATTGAGATTATTTAATTTATAAAATATTTTAAATTTACATTATTGTTTGCACATAACAGGTTTTGAATTGTTGATTATTTGGCACATAACGGGTATTAAAAAAAATATCTGATTTACATTAGTCTTTTAATACTGAAAAATAATTACAATAACTTTTAATCAGACTTCAATTTTAAACAATCAAAAAATGGATGGTAGTCACTGTCAATAAATGGTTTAAATTCTTGTAATTGATTGAACTTTGATTGCGTTATCTCTGCCTGTCGTACGATGCCTAAGGTTCAGGTTCAGGGTACCGTTAAGGAGGCTGCCTACGCCGTCGCATAATTGTGTACTCTTTTAGATGGTGAAGTTTGAACTACACTACACTTAAGACTTATACAAAAATGCTCTGATATCATTCACAGTGGAATCACCTTTCCTTTTGCCTGGTCTGGTATTTTGGGAATCAAACTTAGGCACGAAATATCAAAGGCGGTTTTTTCCTGGTAGAAATAGAATTATCACGCCTTCTTTGCTTATGAAAATTTCTTTTAGATATTAATCCTTGTACGAAGGCTTTTTTTCACCCCAAGTATTCATATTCCAAGACTTGACATGTACATAATGCAACTCGTTCTTCTTCTGATACTAAACCACGCATAAAACTATTTTTAGATTTGTGTTCTATTGCAGTATGATTATAAAGAGTTTTTACAGATCTGGATTCTTTTGCAATACTCTGTTCTAGCTTTCCCTCTTTTTTCTGGTCCCAATAAACGACGGTGTTTAGCTTTCGATCGATGAAATTATTAATTTTGAGACCTGCTTAGTGTTTTGGGGTTCGCTGTTAATTCTATGACAGGATGCGATCATCATCACTACCGTAAACAACGTAACGCTTGCTTGCTTGTATAAAGTTTTATAGAAATTGTAATTTAGCTTTCAATCTAGTCCTTCGTTTCAGACACAGGTATACCCTAGGAAGAAAGACCCCGGGAACTCGGACACACCTGGGCCATCATAGGCAGCCACACCCGTGGATTACAGTATGCCTTGCTCTTCGTTTGTTTAGAGAGGGCCAATGGAACTAGTCGCGCCACATCCCTTTCCTATGTTGCATTTCCTTTCTATCATTCCCAACTAATGCTTAAAGTGTTTAATTGATGGTCAAGTGGGAGCAAAGCTTTTGTTAGGAATTATGTGGGAAGAATAGACTTTGTAAATCACTTACTATTTCCTTCATTTATGTCTCTAAAGTCTCTCGCGACACAGGATATATTTCTAATGCGGGAGTTGTCTTTAAAAAATATACTATAAATAATTAAACAACTTTATTTTCATATAAAAACTGTAATTATTGTATAAACTGTCAATCTAGTCCAACGTTTATAGCTTCTGTGATTTCTCTAGTTTCAAATCAGTCCTAGTAGACATAAACATTGTAAGAACTGCAGGTCATAAAGTGAAGCTCGGCGGTATCCGCGCGTTGTATTGACACTGCTGTGTACACTTTAGTAGGTATTGTAAATTGGTGCAACTCTTGTTGCTATCTTTTTTTTAGCAAATGTTTCATCTAATCGTAAGTAACTACAGCTACAAACTCAAATGAAAGAGTTTATAGCAAGAAGTGTGCGAAACAAAAAGTGTAGGTATAAAAAATATATATGCGATGCGGTTTTGTATTTGTATATATCATTTTCATATGCAACTGCTACTGTCGGCATCAGGGCGACACCTAAGGTGGGCACTGAAAATCAGTACTGAAGTGGCATCTATACACCACAGTGTACACTGAGGGTCCACCTATTTTCTGAAGCACGGCGTACAATCCTCAGCAACATTAAAGGTTTTTATGGTACACAGGTTGATAAGCATTCGTTGATAAGTACTAACATAGTTATTATAAGTAAAATTTTATAGACGCGTGGTTGACGTATCATGTCAGTTCTGTCAGAAATGGAAGATTGACACACTGAAAAATGTTGCCATTATCAAACCTTACTTGTTTTTAGTTTCTTTGTGTATGTTGTTTTTAACTTTTGTTTTAACTTTTGTATGATGTGCTTTGTGAAATAAATATTATTCCATTCTATTCGATATTTGTGTTTAAGTATACCTTTTCCATGTTCGGTTATTTCTTATGCCTAATGACACTCTGGGCATCATTGCCTTACACTAAATAAGACTCATAATTGCTCGCGTCCATGTGGTGACGGATTAAGAATATAGAGTGTCACCACCCCTATTCATCCCGTGGGTGTCGTAAGAGCCGACTTAGTGAAAAAACTACGCAGAACAACAGCACTGCAGAGAGAAGGAAAACTTGACACAAACCCTTTTTTTTTTTTTTTTTTTTTTTTAACGTGTGGAAATCCCCTCGGACCGTCACCCCTCCGGGGTTTGCGGCGGGGTGGTGTGTCGGACTCGGACCGACTAAAACCACACGGTGTGCCACTCTGCGCCTGTAACAGGAGGGATCCGGGAACAGCTGTTGTTAAGACATCCGGACCCCTCCTAGCGCCAGCCCGCTCCTGGTGCGGGCTCCGTCTCGATATTGTTCCTCTCTTTTTAGGCGACGTCCGGCACACGCGGACGCCGCCCCCTCGCGGCTGGCCAAACTAATGCGGGTGGAGGGGAAACCCACCCCGTCCACCCGCGGCCACACTCAGGGCGGCATGAGGCTGTGGTAGGCGGGCCTCCGCCGCCCGGTTCGCCGGCGGCGGATCGGGTCCGAGTGGAGGTCGTCCTCCCGGGCCCTCTCCGCCGCCTCCTTCCGCGAGATTACTACCTCGCAGAAGGTTGCGACCGCGGTAAAACAACTGTCGCTACCGGCCATGGAGCGTACTACGGCCGGTAGCGAGAGATCCACTCCGATGACTGCAGTGAGGGCCCGGCGCTGCGCCGCCCATGCGGGGCAGACCGCCAGCGTGTGCTGGGCCGAGTCCTCACTGCAGTCGCAGTGGTGGCAGGCGGGACTCAGTTCCCTCCTAGCGACCGTGTGCAGGTACTTTCCGAAGCAACCGTGCCCGGAAAGCACCTGCGTCAGTCGGAAGGAAAGGGTCCCGTGCTGCCGCCCTGCCCACTCGGCGATGACCGGCTGGAGAGCCTCCACGGCGGCGAAGCCAGCGCGTGGAGTCTCCAGCCGGAACGACCAACGAGCCATCGTGGCTCGGCGAGCGGCTTCGCGCCACTCGCGCACATCCTCGGGCGGAGGGCGAAATCCGCCTTCCGCCCGGAAGTCAGCCACTCGCCGATAAACTTCGGCGAGCACTTCCGCCTCCAAATCCCACGGGGGAGTTCCGGCCAATGCGCATGCCACCTCCGTCGAAACGGTGCGGTAACCGCGTATGGCTCTGACCGCCATTACCCTCTGAGGGCGCCAGAGGCGTACCCTATTCTGGGCGGTCAGAGCCGCCGCCCACACCGGTGCACCGTACAGCGCCATTGACCGGACAACCCCCGTGTACAGCCGTCTTGTCGCGACGCTGGGTCCACCCATATTGGGCAAGAGTCGCCCTAGGGCAGACGCAGCGCCGACCAGCTTTGGAGCAAGCTGTCGGAAGTGCTCGTCGAAGAGCCACCTCCCGTCGAGGATCAGGCCCAGATATTTCATCTGGGCCCGAACCGGTACGAGGACCGAGTTGACCACGATGGAGGCGCCAGGGGGTGGACCACGACGGGGCCCATGAAATAACAGGGCCTCCGTCTTATCTAGGGCCACCCGTAAGCCCAGCGCCTCAATGCGCCCGACCACCAGGGAGACTCCCCCTGTGGCCAGGCGCGCCGCCTCTTGGAAGTTTGCCCCCCGGGCTGTCACCAAGGTATCGTCTGCATAACAGATTACACCCAGCCCGGGGGGGAAATCGGCGCGAAGGGCCCAGTCGTACCCTATGTTCCACAAGAGGGGTCCAAGAACAGACCCCTGTGGAACACCGCACGACATGGGCCGACACCTCAAATAACCTTCTCGGTCCTCGTACACGACGGTACGCTCCTCTAAATAGTCTGCCACCAGCCGCCTCAGGTACTTTGGCACCCCATGATAGTGGAGTGCTTCCCTGATGCAGCTGAATGGCAGACTATTGAATGCGTTGGCGATGTCTAATGACACCGCCAACAGCACGCCGCCACAGCTCACGGCCTCTTCGGTCACGGCCCTCAGGCGCAACACGGCGTCGACTGTCGAACGCCCCGCCCGAAAACCAAATTGGGCGTCCGACAGATCGGGGCCCACCTCGCAGAGGTGCCGGACGATGCGGGCAGAAAGAACCCTCTCAAACAATTTGCCCGCCTCGTCCAGCAGCACGATGGGCCTATAGGCCGCGACCGAATCGGCCGGCCGTCCCGGCTTCCTCAATAGGACCAGCTTCCCGCTCTTCCAGCACTCAGGGAAGCGTCCCGACGCCAAGCTAGCGTCGAACACCTCCCCGAGGCGGTCTGCCAAGTGGTTGAGGGCCAGGGCCAGCACTCGGGCCGGTACCCCGTCTGGCCCAGGGGCGGTGTTCTTGGAACGGATCCGTAGAACAGCCGCCCCTACCTCCGAATCCCGGACGGGCGGAACATTTTCCTCCCCGTGCTCCCCGTCGTCTCCGGCCAAGGAGGCCATCGCCGGGGGAGTGTGTTCCGCTCGTTGCGGGAAAAGGCCCTCATGACACAAACCCTATACCAACCCGTTTGGCCAGCGTGGTATAGTAGGCCAAAACCTCCTTTCTAAGGAGAGGCTTATGTCCAGCAGTGGACTATTAAAGGCTGTTGATGTGACGATGATGATGTGAATTGCTCGCTATGAATAAATAAACGAGCGGCTACATACACTTACGGCTGTTCATCCAATCATAGCGTAAAAGTCGACCACGTCTAGAGCTCAAACCAACCATCCATTTCAATTTGGCAGGCAGAATAATCCCTTTATCATAACATTTATTTTCCGCCAGTCTATCACAATTTATTTATCAAATACCTCAACCGTTGTGCACACATCCAAACCAGAAGTTGACAAATATAATCTATCTACCTAAAACAACATGCCTACATAATACTGTTCATCTCATGTCTGTGGAATTGATTCTCCTACTTTACGACAACTTTTACAATTATATTACAATATGCGAGTAAGGGATTTCCTTCAATCTCGACGATTCGTATAAACACGATGGCAAAGTACCACCTTGTACCCACATACGTATAAAATGGAATTAAGAATAGAAGTTAATGGAATTTTGTGCATGAGATGATTTGTATGATTAGATTTTGCAAGATTAGATGTACATATATATATATATATATATACCTATACATAGTTGCAAGTAAATAAACACCTTTCTTAACTACGGTGTTGCTCACCGCTACAGAGCCTTATAGAGCTGTCCTTGATTTGTTGTAACCACAACTTTGGCCGTTATGTGCTCTATCGGTTAATATTAAACCACATATCCTTCCTGAACAAAGCTCCCGTTAAAAGCCTCCACACAAAAGCCTGTAATCCCCTCAGCACTGAGAGTTACATTTAGTCTATCGTTTGTACGAAAAAAACAAGCTAAAAACTACCTCATGCTTTGATCACGAAATCTATGCGCACGGAAATGGGTAGGCAAGTCTTCGAATAATTATATTTAGGTCCCTATATCTTATGTCATATTATCATGTTGTATTCAGGTCTCATTACAATCTAATTCATAATAAAATATATCTATTGAAAGAATAAAACGTAGGCGGTAAGGCCCCTCTGACCAAAAATAAACATCTAAAAATCTAAGTTTTTAGGGAGACTGACATTTAGTACAAGGATCTTTCACACCAAGCTGAACCTGAAGAGATTCTCTCCCTATGAGGTGGCTCTTTAACGGTCTACAATGCACATACGAAGTTTCTTCCATATACTCATAAATGCTATGAAATTTAGTTCTAAAGTTCCCAATAATCTGACTACTGCATCTTACAATTGCTTAAGGGGCACGACCATCAGGTGACACGTGCTAGTTCGTTGACTGCACGGATGGCGTAGTGGTTTAAGCGGTCACCTCGCCGGTTCCTACTGCTCTAAGTGTTGTGGGTTCGATCTCCACATGGGACATCACTATGTGTGATCCACAAATTGTTGTCCTGAGTCTGAGTGTACTTTTTATCCGTTGAATGTTTGTAAAGTCCCCCGCGGCACAGGATTATATTCCTAGTGTGGAT
This sequence comes from Arctia plantaginis, assembly GCA_902825455.1. NCBI lineage: Eukaryota > Metazoa > Arthropoda > Insecta > Lepidoptera > Erebidae > Arctia > Arctia plantaginis. The sequence continues at coordinate 5,909,216 of CADEBD010000276.1, read as the reverse complement.
AGTCGACTTTTACAAGAAACATGTCATAAAAAATAAGTCGAAACATGTCATTTTAATTAGTCCATTTACTAAGAAAAACTTAACACAGCTGAATTATCGGCCTTAATGAGATGATAAAGATATCGAAGGTCGGTAATCGTAATTTAGCTCAATATTAGAGATTCAAATACCGTTTGTAAGAGACTTCGAGACTTGTAGTCATTTATAATCGTCTAAAACTTACGGAAAGTAGAATTTCTCGGAAGGTTTATATAGTTAACAGAGTGAGATAATAATAACAACTTCACACATCTCACACACGGCAGTCTGATCCCAAACTAGGCAGAGCCTGTACTATGGTAACCAGACTGCTGATAAACATACTACGCGGGGCGAAGCTAGTCTTAAAAAAAGTAGCCTAAGTTACTCCTTATGTCGTCAGCTATCTGCCAGTGAAAGTCCCGTCGAAATCGGTCCAGCCGTTCCAGAGATTACCCCTAACAAACAGACAGACAAAAATTGTAAAAAATGTTATTTTGGCATATGTACCGTGTAAACATACATATGCATTTGGTAAAAAGCGGTTATTTTAATATTACAAACAGACACTCCAATTTTATTTATTTGTATAGATAAATTACACCCAGACACAGAACAAATGACAGTGCTCATCACACAATATTTGTACTGGGTGGGAATCGAACCCACGACCTCCAGCTTAGCAGTCAGGGTCACTAACCACTAGACCAACACGCTCGTCTAAGACGTTTCAGCAATAATGGTCTAGGTAAGACCATTATTGCTGAAACGCTGTGGTTGTACAAAATGTTACAGAAAAGTGAAGCATATTTTAGGTAGTTTTAACTGTTCAAATGTGTGGTGTGTGTGGTGCAGTGGTAGCGTATGCGACTGCTGTGCTGAGGTTTCGGCTTTGATTCCCGGGTCCGAAGGAGATGATCACGTCCACAACTAAATTTTCCAAACCACGAATACACAGAGCTGCGACATGGTACTTCATCACCAAATGCCAATTGGTGATGAAGTACCATTCCATTGGTGATGAAGTCCCTGGCAACTCTATTATTGACTTAAGCCACAACGAAAATAATATAAAATCATTGAACGAAAATATTCACGAGTTAAATTCATTTTGATAGCGACACAAAATTTTCGAAAGGACGTCACAATGAAAAAACAAATGACAGTCTAGCAAATTAAGAAGTAACATGTTCTCGCAGAGTTCTATTTTCGAATTCCACAATTGTTTTTTCATTCTTTTATTGTAAGTGGCCAGGTCTAGAGACTTTCAGTATGCCCCACGTATATAATTCCATATATTCTCAACTGTCCCATCTAATTCCTAAGGCAAAATTCGGATGCTTAATAAGCCGTTGCGTACTTGGTTATAAGACCGCCGTTTGTACATTATCTGTAGGACCATGTGTCCTACTACTATTGTAACAATAGACATAATAATACGCCTTCAGGTGCAAACAGCAGATAGGTTTTATGTTGAACTAGCTGAGACCCGCGGTGTTACCCGCGTTTGTTGTTATAACCGCGGGCAACGCCGCGGGGCGAAGCTAGTCTAAAAAAAGTAGCATAAGTTACTCCTTATGTCATCAGGTATCTGCCAGTGAAAGTCCCGTCGAAATCGGTCCAGCCGTTCCAGAGATTACCCCTAACAAACAGACAGACAAAAATTGTAAAAAATGTTATTTTGGCATATGTACCGTGTAAACATACATATGCATTTAGTAAAAAGCGGTTATTTTAATATTACAAACCGACACTTCAATTTTATTTATTTGTATAGATAAATTACACCCAGACACAGAACAAATGACCGTGCTCATCACACAATATTTGTACTGGGTGGGAATCGAACCCACGACCTCCAGCTTAGCAGTCAGGGTCACTAACCACTAGACCAACACGCCCGTCTAAGACGTTTCAGCAATAATGGTCTAGATAAGACCATTATTGCTGAAACGCTGTGGTTGTACAGAATGTTACAGAAAAGTGAAGCATATTTTAAGTAGTTTTAACTGTTCAAATGTGTGGTGTGTGTGGTGCAGTGGTAGCCTATGCGACTGCTGTGCTGAGTTCTCGGCTTTGATTCCCGGGTCCGAAGGAGATGATCACGTCCACAACTAAATTTTCCAATCCACGAATACACAGAGCTGCGACATGATACTTCATCACCAAATGCCAATTGGTGATGAAGTACCATTCCATTGGTGATGAAGTCCCTGGCAACTCTATTATTGACTTAAGCCACAACGAAAATAATATCAAAACATTGAACGAAAATATTCACGAGTTAAATTCATTTTGATAGCGACACAAAAATTTCGAAAGGACGTCACAATGAAAAAACAAATGACAGTCTCGCAAATTAAGAAGTAACATGTTCTCGCAGAGTTCTATTTTCGAATTCCTTAATTATTTTTTCATTCTTTTATTGTAAGTGGCCAGGTCTAGAGACTTTCAGTATGCCCCACGTATATAATCCCATATATTTTCAAATGTCCCATCTAATTCCTAAGGCAAAATTCGGATGATTAATAAGCCGTTGTACTTGGTTATATGACCGCCGTTTGTACATTATCTGCAGGACCATGTGTCCTACTACTATTGTAACAATAGACATAATAATACGCCTTCAGGTGCAAACAGCAGATAGGTTTTATGTTGAACTAACTGAGACCCGCGGTGTTACCCGCGTTTGTTGTTATAACCGCGGGCAACGCAGCGGGGTGAAGCTAGTCTAAAAAAGTAGCCTAAGTTACTCCTTATGTCATCAGCTATCTGCCAGTGAAAGTCCCGTCGAAATCGGTCCAGCCGTTCCAGAGATTACCCGGAACAAACAGACAGACAGACAGACAGACAAAAATTGTAAAAAATGTTATTTTGGCATATGTACCGTGTAAACATACATCTGCATTTAGTAAAAAGCGGTACAAACAGACACTCCAATTTTATTTATTTGTATAGATAAAACTTTAATGTTGAATAAAACTTTAATTAACGTACAATGACAGATGTGTCATACTGCACCAGAAAGGCTGCGTAACGAACGAAATTATGCTCAAAATTCCATCTATAAAAACAATTAATTTCTACCCTGATTAAATAACCTACTGTGAGATAATTAATCATGTTTTTTGCTTAATTATGACTACTGTGCATATTAAATTTTAATCTTTGCTTTATCTCTTTATGAAGTGAATACTCTTTTTCTCAGGGAAAAAACTTGGTTAGCTTTCAAGATTCAAAAGTAAAAAAAAATTTGTTTGTTAAATGTTGGTGAAGTTTTGTAGAAGAATTCTTGTGACAGAACATGGATTTTTTTTTAAGAACGTTAAGAAAACGGAAAGGAAAAGAATTCGGATAATGTTAAAAGAATTTCCTTTGTATTTTGGTACATATAAAATGTACCAAAATACAAAGGAAATGCAGGGGAATTAGTACCCCATACCGCGAGTCCGAGTAGGCGGTTACGGATTCTCTTAGTACCAACCCCCCCTACCTAACCCTACAGGGGTAATTGGTTTTTTTTAGAAACAGGACATTTGTTTTGTTTTCGTAATTATCCTGACATGATGTTAATTTACGGGGAACTCTACGAGTATCAAAACGCATCTTTAGCTTTACGGACAAACCGAGGTATGGAGTCGATCGTGTATGTCCTACAGATCGCCGAAGTTTTGTAAGGAGTGACACGTACTGCCGGGTCCGAAACTAGTCAAGGACTCCCGAAATGGTGTTTATTTGGTGGTTGTAAATTGATTTGATTTCAGTGCGTAAGGTTGAATGGACGTTTGGTACTCAATAACTCTAGAACAGCTTACTGAATGAGAATAAAATTTGGCAAAGAGATAGATGGTCTGGAATAGCAGTAGCACAAAAGTTACTTTTTATCCAAAATTTCTATGTGTGACAAAATTGTCGACATCAACACAAGTAAAGCCACATTGAAAAGCATAATTAATTAAGTTCCAAACAGAAGTTATTTGCTAATTTTAATTGAAATTTATATTTTCTCGTTTACAAAACTTCATTGATCCAAACTTGCTGCTATTTTTAACCAACCCATTCAATTATATACTCGCTGTAGCTCATGAGATAAAGCCAGAAGATAAGTGCTAATTCAACAGTATCTTTGCGAAAACTACCCAAGTTTCTCAAAAGGGTTAATATTTTTTTCCATCTACCCCCTTCTTCTGATATTCGATTAAGTCGATATCATTTATCTTGATATCGCTGAGAAGCGACTGTATAAACTCAAGCGTCCTCAAAACTTTTCTATTAGGTTTATATTTGGATTACGCAAATATGATCATGGATACGAAACTTACTCAAGTGCCTTCCAATTCGCCTTCGACGGGTTTTTTTCCATCCTTTTACTACATTTTATTCGATTACTCATCTCCAATTGATATCCCCGTTCTAGTGGCTTATTCAATATCAGGACAAACATAAGCTCTCATCACCCTTTCGATCTATATCAGTCTCAAATGGAACTATCCATTTCTATCCAAAAATTGTGGTATTAATTACATTAGCTTTTACTGCTTAACATTTAGTTTGTAACGGAAAGTTTAACTCAACTATAAATACCGCCAGTGATCAACAGCCTTTAATAGTCCACTGATGGAGTCCTCTCCTTAGAAAGGAGGTTTTGGCCTACTATACCACGCTGGCCAGACGGGTTGGTATAGGGTTTGTGTCAAGTTTTCCTTCTCTCTGCAGTGTTGTTGTTCTGCGTAGTTTTTTCCCTTAGTTGACTCTTACAACACCCACGGGATGAATAGGGGTGGTGACAATCTGTATTCTCAATCCGTCACTGGACATTATTGGTGGACTCGTATAAAAACATTACAGAATACCGGAGAATATCGGTGCCTCGGCGTCCAGACTAGACGTATTTCTCTATGCGAAGTCAATTGAGCGTGTAAACTAGTAGACCTCACGGTACAGTGGGAATCGGTGATGGAAATTGACCATCGCCGCCCATGAACGTGTACTTCAGGAGTCACAAACGCGTTGCCGGCCGTTTAAGAAGGAGTACGCTGTTTTCTTGAAGGTTTGAAGGTCGTGTCGGTCCGGAAATACCGCAGACGATAACTCGTTCTACAGATTGGTTGTTGGGGTACTATACTAGCTCACTTCTATGGAAGGTTCAATTTAGGACACAATTTTGTTTCGACAAATATACATAATTATGTGATGTGAGAATCATTTGTTCTGAATCTTTATGTAATATATCTATAATATGTATTTATTTAGACATATATGAGTATCATAGCAACATATGAAACTATATTTAGTACAGTTTATCTGCAGTATGATTACCATAGCTCAGGTTGTGCCTAGATTGGGATTAGACCGCCGTGTGTGAGACGTGCGAAAAAAAAAGGCTTATAATAACAAAAAAAATATTTACATTATGTATAAAGTAAAAAGTTTAAATTTTAAAAACATATCAGACATGGTGGCTTACCAAACTCCTGCTGCTGACATCCTGCCCTACTTTCCTTCCCTCGGAGGAGAGGACCGCATTCAATGCGAGTTATAAAACCCTTTCCTCAAGCAATAATGTTGTTACGAGTGCTCAATCAGCCCCTATTGCTACAGTTAATGCAATTTTTTGCAAAGCATCCCAAAATTGTATACGTATACCCCTTCCTACGCATACTTCGAACCTTCCAATAAGATAAGGGTTTGATGGATATATACAATTATACGTACATATATATTAAAGAGTCTTATAGTAGATCCTTTGGATAAGGTAAAGATCTAACAATTTTAGAAAAAATAATGTTATTTGACATCGTAATCTTATTTTGAAACTGAAAATTTGAATTGAATAATTGATTGAGGAAGCTATGTAGAGAAATAAAGACATGTAAGTATTTCTATAAATATGGTTATTTTGTGCCAGGGATATTTATAGAATATCTGAATAAATTACCTTTGAAATTGGTAATAAAATTCATAACGTGGTGTTTAAAATGGCTTCCTATGTACTTAAACTATATAACCTTTTTTTATAAAATCATCAAAGTCCATTTTCAACTTAACACAAAAAAAAATTTGACTACACAGAACCCTTCCAAAATTTGATCACTGGATGTGTATTTTATTTGACTAAACTAAGCTCTAGATCTGCCAGTCGGTTTTGAAATAATCGTTATGCGTTTAAAACCCAAATTCATTAAAAAAAAGCGCTCCAGAAGAAGCATATGCAAATGGTCTTTAGAGATAGTTGCACCGTGTTGTGTAGAAATGATTCAATCCACATTCTGGAAAAAATTGAAGTAAATATGATAATCATTATAGAAAAACACATTTATAGTAATAACTAACAACAGAAAACTACGCAGAACAACAGCACTGCAGAGAGAAGGAAAACTTGACATACTAACCCGTCTGGCCAGCGTCGTATAGTAGGCCAAAACCTCCTATCTAAGGAGAAGCTTATGTCCAGCAGTAGACAATTAAAGGCTGTTGATGTGATGTGATGTAAACCATTAGTAAATTCCTCAGAATTTATACAGAAAAAGAAAGGCAAAGCATACAGAGAAATAAAGCCAAAACATGAAAAAAAATTAGGGATAAATAAATATTTTTAACGTGCTGTATCAATATATGTCAATTCTCGGTTTTTCCTTACTGCGCATGCTGCTGAGCTGAGTCTACTCGATAATTTAACAATATGTGTTATAACACTCGAAAAACATTACCATCCTTCTTTAAGAATGAACTATTAAAAAAAAACGCATATCGTGTTTCTCAATTAAAACAATTTAAGTTATTTCAAGCTAACATGACTTCTGTTGAGTACAAATGAAACCACAAATCTTGCAAAAAAACTTTTTTTACCGATTTTGGTTCCATCCATGAACCAGAAATTTACAAATTTGGATAAACAATAAACAAACAGGTCTTGTACAATGCCTTTCTCCCCCTCCCCCCCTGGCAAATCCCCTCGGATACCACCGATCGGTCGGACTCGAACCGACCAAAAACTGCACGCCGTTTCGGGTACTAGTTGCCGAGGAACCATCCCTAGAAAGAAAATCCCTGGTACCCTACTTCGGGGCTACTTTGGGCCATCTACGGTGTGTAAATGACCCCCTCCTGTGTGGGAATCCCCTGCTATGTAACCTTTGTGCTCCAAAAAAAAGGGTGTGTGCTATCATCGCTTCTTGTTAAAACCTCGGCCTGCTTCTTCTTTCTTACTTTTTACAATGCCTAGATTATGTCAAAGTCAAACCTTTTTGTTACTGACACTAAGACTCTTGGAGATACTTATTAAAGTCGCATTGCAATATTTGTATTTCATTATTAATTTTCAAATAACAATGGCGGGTCTCCATACAAAAAAATATTTGGAATCAAATTGCACCGTCTTGTAGTGAAAAAAATATTTAAAAATAGGCTATTTTTTTAGAATCTACGTAAAAAACAATTTTTGCCTATTTTTAGCCTTTAATTTTTTCAGTTACGCACTGCACCTGTGGACTGTCTTTAAAAGAGTCCATAGATAAAGTCTTTTATAACACAATGTTTTGAATGTCAGCAGCATTTCCCCACAACAAAATACCGTATGACATTACACTATGAAAATAGCTAAAATACACCAGTCTACCTACGCCAGGAACGGGAACGGGTAAGTACCGCAGGCGACTCAGGCGCCGGAGGTCGCAGAACGACCTCCGTCCTCCATAAGCGCAGGCCTGGGTGACAGGTGAGGCCATCTGTCATCCTAGCAGAAGCAGGCAGGGGTCTCGGTGAGCGCGTTGCGAAGCGCGCTCGCTTCCAGAGAGCATAGGGAACATGGGGTTCCCACACGGGGGGGGTCGTCTACTCGTCTGTAGATGGCCCGAGGTATGTCGGGGCACCAGGGACTTCCTTTCTAGGGTATACCTGGTTCCCCGGCTATTAGTACCCGAGACGGCGTACGGTTTTAGTCGGTTCGGGTCCGACGCAGTCGAATGCTTTAGATAAATCACAAAAAACTCCCAGGGCATCCTGTTTATCCTCCCAGGCACTAAATATATTTTCCAAGAGTTCAACACCGGCATCACGAGCGAGCGACCTCTTCTGAATCCAAACTGTTTCCTGTGTAGAATTTTGCTTGCACTAAAGTGAGTTTGTAGCTGATCCCGTATAATCTTCTCAAAAATTTTACTGAAAGTAGGCAACACTGAAATTGGTCTACAATTTGTAGGATCAGACGTGCTACCCGCCTTGAATAAGGGAATGATCTTACTATGTTTCATCAAATCAGGAAATACACCACATCCAATGCACCTATTGAAAATCAAGGCCAACTCTGATGCAACTACGCTAATAATTGATCTAGTTATTTGTACAGAATTACCCCAAAGGTCGGCGGTTTTCTTAACACTAAGAGCATTGAACGTTTTTATTATATCTCTATCAGTGATACAACTAAATCTAAACTCAGTATTACAAATGTTAATATTCTCTTTCAATAAAGATTCTGCAATAGTGGGGGACGAATTCAATGATTCTGTTATTGAGACTGGAATGTCTGTGAAAATTTTTTCAAAAGCTGTGGCGACATCTATATCGGAATTAATTACTTTATTATCAATTGTAAGGCTGTTATTATTACATTTGTTCTTTGCTTTACCAGTTTCTGTATTAATTATTTCCCAGGTCATTCTAATTTTATTTAAACTATTACTAATTTTAGACCTTAAATAGCTAACTTTTGCAGAATAACATTTTTTTTTTTATAAATTAGAATATTGTTTGACATACGAGTATTCTCGAAATTCCATACTAGTATTATAAATTCTTTCTTCATAAAGCTCATAAAGCCTTGTTCTACTTTTATATATACCTACGGTGGCCCATTCACTGAAGGTTGTAGCACCTTTAATTGACAACTTCTTAGGAGTGAAAGTTGATTTAAATTCTGAACAATACATGTTAAAAAAACGTTATATAATTGATTAGGATCATCACTATAACCCAAGCGGGGTAGTTTACAAAGGAGTTTATTTTTGAAATTTTCCATACGAGTTACAGTTTTAGGTACTACAGTAATATCTCGTGTTACCACCATTCTGTTTTTCATAGCAAAAGCACACATCTGTCCACATTGATCAGAATGTAGTTTGTTTATTACTCCTTTGGTGTGTGGCACTATGTCAGTAAATATATTATCTATGCACCTAGCTGTGGTGGCTGTGATCCTAGTAGGCTCCAAAAAAATATTATCAAGATTGTATGACCCAAATAGGTTTTTAAATCTTGAACTCAAGGATGTATCTTCCAATATATTTACGTTAAAATCACCACACACAATTACACTTTTCTTTGACTTACATACTTTCTACAAGACTTCGTTCATAATTTTTTCAAAACTAATATATGATGAGGATGGAGGCCTGTATACAACAATAAGTTGCTCTAACTCCACACATGCTATTTCTATTGTCCGCTCAGCAGAGAAGCCTAAGCCATTTGCCGGAGAATCAACTCCCTCCCCCCACCTAATTCTTAGGAGGAGCGCTTAAAAAGCGTCAACATGCACAGGTGTCTTTTGAGTTGCAGGTTGTATTGTTCATTAGTAATTCATTCAATCATGATTATTTGAAGCCCTAAAAAATATATATTTTCGAAAATATTCGACTATCAAAGACATAAAATTCAATTTAAATTACTTTGCTGTTGACGAAGGCAAAAGGCACATTACACAAGCCAATCGTCATACATAAGAAAACAAAACACAATCCGGATGAAAGGCGTTGGGGCGCGCGCGACGTCCTGAGTACCCTGAGTACCAAGATCAAGTTTTAAAGTAACAACGCAAACTCACACAGCGCTCGTCAAACGATTGAGTATTTGAAGCAGGAAAAAGTAGAAATTCTTGACCATCCTTCATACAGTCATGACCTAAGCCCTAATGATTTCTTTACATTTCCTAAAATTAAGAAAAGTCTTCGTGATCAAAGGTTCCAGTCCGGTCCAAGAAGTAGTCGACGCTTTCAAGTCAGCCATTTTTAACAGCCCCACTTTAAAGTGGAATAAATGTTATAATAACTGAATTGAGCGAATGGAAAAGTGTATTAAGCTACGTGGTGAATACTTTGAAAAACGATAAAAAGTACTATAAGGTTCTAGTTGTGTTTTTTTCTTCAAACGACAAAACTTAAAAGGCATGCCTCGTACTTACGCCTTTGAATCCATTATATTTATGACCTAAGAAACAGAATGATTCTAAGAAACATTTACATTTTAAAGTGGAATTATATTACGCAAACCATTCACTTATAATGGACGTAGGTACATAGTAGGTATTCATCCCCTCTTAACGTCATCTTTCATTCAAACTACAGTAGATAATAGGTTTATTTAAAAAATATATATGTATATTTCGCATACCGCATTTCATATCAGAATCCTCGGCCTGCTTCGAAGCGCAAATCCCAAGCATCTAGAAGTTTTATACATTAAATGAATTCGATTACCAGTTCTAATCCATACAGTGTATCGACTAGAGTAGGATGAATGGATTTGCCGAAGGTTGTCATTAAAATATATTATTATAAAACACACATTTTTTTTTAACTTAACTTAGAAACAAGCCCTATTTTTTTTTTTGTAGATAAGCTCACAGCCGAGCACAGGGCTTTTAGAAACGATTTAGTAAAGTCCACATCTTGGAAACGGCGCTAATTTCATTAGTTTTTAAATTATTCTTTTCAAGTTCGAAAAGATTTATGAGGAAAAATTAACATAATCTAAAATTAATTTTTAAGAAAAGTTTAATGATTGGAATTCTATTATATTGAGGACTAACATTAGGAAGAAAAGCTACGATAGTGGCATTTGCGGGAAATGGTTGGAGTGGTGACCTGGCGTCATATCCTTAAAAAGGTACTTACACGGCTGCTTCAACAATTATCTGTTTCCAGTATGATGAAAACCAACATTTGTACTCGTTTCGAGATAGAATTGTAATGTTAAAAAAATAGTAGTAATCCGTCATTCCGGGTTTGTCCGTGTATTGACGGATTAAGAATACGGAATATGACTACCCCAATTCATCCCGTGGGTGTCGTAAGAGTCGACTAAGGGCGCAAAACAACGCAGGACACCAGCACTGCAAAAAGAAGGAAAACTTGCCACAAACCCTATACCAATTCGTCTGGCAAGCGTGGTATAGTAGGCCAAGACCCCCTTTCTAAGGAGAGGCCTATGTCCAGCAGGGAATAATCCCACCCACACGCCATCACTGTAACTTTTGTACACCAGGATCCACAGCAGTGACCCACGAACACACCGAGTAATGACACTCGGGAAGTCCCAGGAAGAAATTAAACTGACTTGGAACCCGCAACGAAATTAATTCGAAGAAAATTGGAGGAGTTGGAAACACAGTCCAGCAGTGGACTATTAAAGGCTGTTGATGTGATGTGATGTGATTCAGGGAGTTCCTTTCTAGACTGTACCTGACTACCCGTGGTCATTAACAACCATATCTTAACACCTTGTGATCTTAGTCTAATATACGAAGTGTCCAAATATTAAATATACGTTGCAGGGAGTATTACTACGTATTTCTCTCCTTACAAGCACCTTTTATCGTCGTCCAAACTGCCATCCAAAGTATTGGTAGCGCAATATTTCAATCAATCTTTGTCAGATCATGTTCATCTATATTCCATTTGCCTCAGTGTAGATACTCCACCATTACTACGGTATCTAACAGGAGGGACTTAAATTGAATCCTTATCGGATATCCTGACCCTCACCTGCCCCTGGTCTTATACATACTATATTCTTTACTTTGAGTTCACGCTCAAGGTAATCCATCAAGAAAAAGTTCTGCCTTGCTAAGCTTTAACCATTTGTTTTGTGATATGAGTTTTGTTTCTAATCAGATTAAAAATAACCTTTTTTTGTATAATGTCAATGTAACGTGTAGTGTAGTAAGCAGGCTTTGATCTATTAAAACGTGACCGTACCGTGACCCGTACCAAATTATTTTTGTTTTACGAAGTGTACCAGAGCGTACTATGCTGCGTAACTTCGTTATACTTGTATTTATAGATGAAAACTTTACTATTTCGGTCAAGAAGACTCTTCCGAATTCTCCTTCATCAAGCGGTGATATATTTTAAGTTCGGTTAACCAAATTTGACCTATCCACATATTAGCTGTTATACATTATAATAATATTTGTTGTGGTATAAACCAAAAAAAAAAAAAAAGGCAGCAAACGAGCAGCCCATGGACACGTGCAACTCGAGAGACACACGTGCGTTGCCATCCTTTAAGGTGGGAGTGCGCTCTTTCCTCTTGATTATTATATTAAATTTTAATAAGAATAAAGAAAGACAACATATTTTATTTCTAAAACACACGACAGCTTTTAAAGTATAAAACTTTTTTTTAATAAAATATACAACAAAAATTACAAATAAGATAAAATATAAATTAATAAAACAAGTGGCAACCCTGTGCCAAAATACATATACATAGATGCATACAAGGAATTAATGTCATTTCAACATGATAACTAAACACACACACTCCTAAGTAAAAGGTCTTGACAGACAGACAGGCAAACAGACTTATAAGGAGCTAATCTGAACTTTCATGTCCAATATTTAATAAAACAATTATTTCTTAATAAGATTCGTTATCCATCGCCAATCGTCAATGTTGTTGGATATAAAAGGATTTAAAAAGCTCTGTCACATTATTTACTTTATACCTATTAATATGATTTATAAGATTGAGTGGTGACGGATTAAGAATACAGAGTGTCACACCTTCATCCCGTTTGTGTCGTAGGAGCCGACTAAGGGAAAAACTACGCAGAACAACAGAACTGCAGAGAGAAGGAAAACTTGACACAAACCAACCCGTCTGGCCAGCGTGGTATAGTCGGCCAAAACCTCCTTTCTAAGGAGAGGCTTATGTCCAGCAGTGGACTATTAAAGGCTGTTGATGTGATGTGATAAGATTGACGGATAGAATGAGGAATAATGAGGTAAGAAAACATTGTGGGTTTAAAGAAGATGAGATAGAAAAGAGTGATCCTGAGTACTAAGCTAGGGGCCATGGCTTCGATTCCAACCAAAACAAAATAACTGTGTGATGCGATCATTTGTTCCTTGTCTGGGTCATACCCTGGGTAAATATCATATTAGCTATAATATGTATGCATTTAAAAATGTATTTGTTAGCAGTATGGTTACTAAAGTACAGGCGCCGAAGAGTTTAACATCAGACGGCCGTGTTTGATAATTGTCATGTAATTATAAAACTAATAAATAAAACGGGCGTGTTGGTCTAGTGGTTAGTGACCCTGACTGTTAAGCCGGAGGTCGTGGATTCGATTCCCACACAGGACTAATAATTTTGTGATGATTTGTTCTATGTCTGGGTGTAATTTATCTATGACTAGCTGACCCGCGCAACTTCGTCTGCGTCTCTCAATAGTAATAAATTTACTCCGTTTTTGAAACATTGTTCATTGGTGCTCCGCTCCTATTGGTCTTAGCGTGATGATATATAGCTTATAGCCTTCCTCGATAAATGGGCTATCTAACACTGAAAGAATTTTTCAAATCGGACCAGTGGTTTCTGAGATTAGCGCGTTCAAACAAACAATAAACCAAACTCTTCAGCTTTATAATATTAGTATAGATATGTATGTATTTAGAAATATATAAGTATGTTTATCAGCAGTCTGGTTACCATAGCACAGGCTCTGACTAGTTTGGAACCAGACGGCCGTGTGTGATGTGTGAATATATTATTTAAAAAAAAATGTTGAAGAGCTACCTAATTAGGCGAGACGGTGCGGGTCCTGAAACGAATGTACCGACTAGATTGTCAGTATGCTGAAGAAAGCCCTCGTTAAAAGCTCTCGTAACCAGCGAGCGTCTGTGAAAGGTCTCGAAGGTGTGGAAGAAACACGAGCTGTATGTCGGAGTCGTGGCAAATGGCGTCTCTACCATCTCCGTAAAAATAAATATACAATGAAATATATTATTTACGTATATAAGTCTTCAACGGCAACGTTTTGAAGTTCATTCCATTTTCTTTGTCTTTAACCCGGCGCCATCAAGGTGGACAATTGTTACACTAACATCCACGTAGGGTCAAAATTACCCGTGTTTAGAAAGTAGCTTATTTTGGAAACCAACTTACAATCTTAATACATACCTGGGTTTTATGAAAGAAACAGTATTGTTTTATTCATTTGTATAACAAAATAACAAAAATATGAACTACAAACATTTATTGCTCGTATAAAATACAAGCAATAAATGTTTGTAGTTCATATTTTAAAGATACTAAATAATAAATAATAATAAGGCATCTTCTTTAACCGTTTAGACTTTAAAAATATAAAATATTTTGCTTATAATATAGTTCAGGAACATAAATAAGACTAAGATCTTAAATAAATAATTATAAAAAGTATAATTATGACGTCAGAATGAACCTAACAATAGTCAACTTTGCTATTCAAATCTGCAACATTGTGAGCAGAAGGGAATTACGTGTTCAGGACATATAAACTTCTATAATATAAGCCATTCATGGCAGGTATGAGTAGTCTTTATGTCATTTTTCCCTGGATACCCCTCCTTAATCTTGGTTGGTGGTTCGTCAGGAGTTTTACCTCTGAATTTCCTAATCCTCTTGCGCATGTTACGAGGTAATTTTTAAAAAGGATTGAATAATTAATGTTTGCTTATGAGATTCGAATCGACGAGGCTCGCATTTACCTAGATTCCCTGTGTATTATGCTGTTTATCCCGGCTATGTCCATCAAAGCATAAAATATAGACGAAACCATTTCTTTGAGTTGATAACATCAAATGTCGAACACAGTTCATCTCATTCTAGCGTAACTTGACGTTTGTAGTTGCGTACAGTGCCTACAGTTGTTAATTTACGCTCTTTCAGTAAAAGTATAAGTCCCACTACAATGGCACAAAAAATTGTTACATTTAATGCCACATTGAGTCAAATTTACCTTTTTTACTTCGCAGACTGACTTAGATACACTGCAAATCTAATAACACGAAGTTTTATCTCCAGCTTTAACAAAAATCAATATGTTTGCGTTAATTATTTTAAAGTTACCCGTCACTAAAAAATGTTCCGGTCATTATTACCCAATGGTGGATGGCGCCGGGTTAAAAGGCTGTAAAGACTGGCTTGAGCATAATATTGCTGTTACGTACATTGTGGTGCCCAAATAACTGGGAAAATAGTATTAGATTGGAGCGTAAAACTTATCGTAAAATCCTTTTCAACTACTGAAGTTTATGACTTGAAACGAGTAAATATACGAGTATATAAAGAGACTTTTCATTGATTTAAATGTTGCACAACTCACACAAGTATATTATTTATGGGTATGTAACCTTTTTAACTCAAACTCTCTTTATTTCATTTTTTTTTTTAAATATACCACAACATTGTTTTGAAGTGTGCCAGCCTTTGAAATAATAACAAAGGTTCGTTGTTTCGTGAACGTTATTTCAAATAATATTATAGTGTCTGTTTTCATGTCAAATATTACACACCCATTATTTATGTTGTATCTGATTTTTTTATCGAAGTAATAGCTAACTAAAACTAAGTTTTATTATTCGACTGGCCTGTTGGTCTAGTGGTAACTGACTGCTAAGCCAGAGGTAGTGGGTTCGATTTTCACCCAGGACCAATAATTGCGTGATGAGCATGAACATTTGTTCTGTGTCTGGTGTACAGGGTTTTCCAATAAGGGGTGTTATTTTAGTATTCAAAGAAAAATGCAATTTTTTAAGATAAATAATCGGCTGTTTATTTTATAATAAAGAGGAAGGTATGCCGTTAATAATGGAAGATAACATCAGCCAAATGGCTACCACGACCACGCTTACAGGACCATATCCTTTTAATGAAATTTTGCATAACCAAATCGCAAAGTGGCTGCCCTATGTCCTCGATAGCCTCACGAATTCCATCTTTGAGGTCTTGAATCGACGCTGGGCTGTTGGCGTAGACCTAATCTTTCACGTGGCCCCAAAGGAAGAAGTCGCAAGGTGTTAAATCACAAGATCTCGGTGGCCAATTGTGATCACCTCTTCGAGAGATAACACGGTCAGGAAACTTTTCCCGTAAAAGAGCAATGGTTTCGTTGCTTGTGTAGCACGGAGCGCCGTCTTGTTGAAAGTAAACGTTGTCCAGATCAATACCATCCAACTCCGGCCATAAAAAATCATTAATCATATCTCGATAGCGCAATCCATTCACCGTAAGTGTTGATCCAACCTCATTTTTGAAAAAGTAAGGTCCAATGACCCCGCCGGACCATAAACCGCACCAAACAGTGACACGTTGAGGATGGAGAGGCTTCTCAACAATAACTCTTCGGTTTTCCGAGCCCCAGATGCGAGGAATGGACAAACCTGCGTTTTCTTCAACACTTTGGGCTACAGCAGCAATATTCTCAGTTGTTCTTGAGCGACGTGCACGGGTTTTATTCTTCACATCACTAACTTGTCCCAACAGCTCGAATTTTTCCACCAATTTCTGTATTGCGGTCCGACAAAGTGCTTCACGACGACCAAAAAATGCTTTAGTTTTGCGAACTGTGACTGCAAGATTTTCACCATTTTTGTAGTGAATTTTAATAATTTCAATGCGTTGTTGAAGTGTGTATCGTTGCATTTTTAGTAATGGCGTAGTTTCTACTTGTCAAATGTCAAAAAATAAAAGCTTCAAAAGTGACAGCTACGGAAATACCGGGTGATTCAACATAACACCTCTTGTTGGAAAACTCTTTATAATATTTATTTATTTAGAAATCAAAATTACCTCCTAGCTTTTGTCCTCCCGCATGTAATCACGGTAAAAAGTAGCCTATGTTACTCGCTGATAATGTACATTTCTATTGGTGTTCGAAACGAGTTGGTGGTTTAGGCGTGAAAGCGTAACAAACAAACAAACGAACTCACTTTCACATTTACAATATTAGTATGGATGTTATCAGAAATCTGGTTACTATAGTACAGGTTCTGACTAATCTGGGATCAGACGGACATGTGTGAGATGGGCCAAGTTATTATTATTTTTTCACATTTTGATTTGTTCACATTCTTACCTCCATAGTTAATTAGTCAATTATTAAGTTGATGACCGGATGGCGTAGTGGTTTGTGTAACGGACTGCCATTCCAAAGGTCGCGGGTTCGATCCCCACACAAGTCAAACATTTGTGTGCATGAAAAATTAATGTTTGATTTGGTCTGGGTGTTTATATGTATAATAAGCATGTATTTACAAAAAAAGTATAAATGTATTTATATCAGTTGACTAGTACCCATAGTACAAGCTAATTTGGGACTAGATGGCGTTGTGTGAATGTGGTACAATATTATAAAATATTAATATTACTTACTTAATCACTTACAAGTGTATTAAAACTGGTCAAATAGAGGGCAATCTAGCCAAAGCGCCGTAGAGTTTGCTACAGGAAATACCTGTTCTTTTACTTGTTAAATAAAAATTTCATCAGTAGCAACAGGGTCACGATTAATCTGTTAAATCTATTTGTACAGCGCCCACTGAATTAATTTACCTAAACTAATTAATCGATGCCAAATATTAGCTGTTAAGAAATTAAATTAGTTTCATTGTCAACGTTACAAATTGCAAAAGGTGAATAAAAAAATGTAAAATTGCTATTATTATTTAAAACAATGTAACCATTAGAAACTTGAAACGAACCTTTTTTTTTTACGTGTGGAAATCCCCTCGGACCGTCACGGGGCGGTGTGTCGGACTCGAACCGACTAAAACCACACGGTGTGCCCTCTTTGCGCTTCCAGTTTAGGAGGGGTCCAGGTAGTTATCGCCTTCTGGACCCCTGCCAGCGCCGGCCCGCTCCTGTTTGCGGGCTCCGTCTCAAAAAATTTTCCTCTCTTTAGGCGACGTCCGGCACACGCGGACGCCGCCCCCTCGCGGCTGGCCAACTAATGCGGGTAGAGGGGAGAACCCATCCCGTCCACCCGCGGCCACACTCAGGGCGGCATGAGGCGCAGGTGAGCGCGCCTCCGCCGCCCGGTTCGCCGGCGGCGGATCAGGTCCGAGTGGAGGTCGTCCTCCCGGGCCTTCTCCGCCGCCTCCTTGTGCGAGATTACCTCCTCGCAGATACATTACATCCTCCTCATAAATT
Source organism: Arctia plantaginis (assembly GCA_902825455.1). NCBI lineage: Eukaryota > Metazoa > Arthropoda > Insecta > Lepidoptera > Erebidae > Arctia > Arctia plantaginis. The sequence continues at coordinate 5,891,000 of CADEBD010000276.1, read as the reverse complement.
GAGAATAGCGAGTCTGATTTGAATGATTATTATTATTATTATTGTCATATATACTGTTAAAAGTTAATTTTTCCTTTCGCTTACATGATTAGTTAGTTAGAAGTGAAACTAATAGAAGCGTGATATACCCATTTATTTCATACAGGAAAATAATCACTTCAAAAACTTTCCTTCAAAGTTCCTTCAAAGACTTTAGCTTTCATGTTTTGATACATATTATAAAAGATGAGATACGTTCATGATGATTTTATAATAAAATAGCTATCTAAATTAACGAACGTACATTTTTGAGCTACCGATATTGACCACTGCAGTTTTTATACAATCAAAACCATAGAAATATTTAATACATGTTACGAAAACTTTCATAACGCGATGCAAGATTTGTTACTACATAGCTTTTCTGTGTTTTATAAGATATAGATGCCAACAAGAAAACTAGTTACGTGATTAAAAGTACCGTCGCTCATGGACACCTCTCGATTAGGTCCGTAAATATCGCTGGCGAAAAGTAAAGTTTCTTGAAAAGCGTATTGTAGTGGAGTGCCAATTATACAATCAATTTTGGTTGGAATGTCGATATGTCTTCGTTAGACATCATTGACGTATATTTTCATTCTATGTGGAAGTTGCCACTATTATTACGCGCTCTCACTATCTTATTCAATATTCTTAATAACCCATCTTCGCCAACGTATCTAGCTTCCAATTTCCAACTCCTATGTAGTAATCACGATAGAACCCTTCGGTCCTCCAATAACCTTCTTCTTCGTTGTCCGTCCCACACGTCTGAGTTTGTTGGCTCTTCCTTTTTCGTTCAGTCCGTTCTTCTTTGGAATGCGCTTCCACTCGAAATCAGGATGGCTTCCAATACTTTTTCCTTTAAATTAAAAGTAAAGCAGTATCTGGTCAAACAACTGGCAGAATCAAATTGCTCATGATTTCTTTTTATTTTAATACTAAATTGTTATCAGTATCTACTTGCGTGTGTATGTATGTATTCATATACTTCTATATAGTATTTATATATTATAAGGTATGTACTTATGTGTAATATTAATATGTATATGTGTAGTATATAACAGATTTGTATATGTGTATATATTATATGATTTTGTACAAAGTATACATGTTATATAAATGTCTAAATCAACTGTAACTAAAATGCACCTACTTCCAGTTTTCTCTGCATCACCCAATGGTTGACTGGTAGAGAATGCCTTAGGCATTAAGTCCGCCAATGCACCAAATGTGCATGATGTGTAAATAAATTACTAATAGTGTTACTAAGTATAAAAGTATAAATAGTATACACAGAAGTATTACTAAGTAGTATTTCAACAAGGAAAACAATTAAGTACTTGAAAATCTATAGTAAAGTACATTAGCTAATGAAGAGGACGTGACCATGTCGCGCGTGAACGTAATATGTGCAATATTTTTATTTTGTGCTTACGGGGTCTCGTTACAGCCCACTGAAACCCCTCCCACTTCACTAAAACCAAAAACAGTGTGTCCCACAAGTGGGATAGGTAAAAAGTGCGTACATAAATGTTGTCCTTTTGGCCAATATATCAAGAGAAAAGTTTGTGAACCTTCCGACAAACGGTCGAATTTCTCTGCAATAAGTGTGTACAGCAAGAGTTTAGTGAACACTGGAAAGTCTGTGGCAGGATATGTACACAATATTGGACGGTAAATTTGTGAACGATCGGAGCTTTCAAAACAAGTCGATGAACAGAGCTCTAGTGGGATACAGACCGTATGTTCTTGAGGTATTTTTGTCTTTTCGTAATTTTGTGCTTCGAAACCGTTTTTATGTTAATCTATAGGGGAGTATCGTCTTAAAAAACAAGATGTTTTATTATTAATAAACCTTTGATAACACTTGGTTTCTTTATAATTCTTCTATTAAAGTGGAATTTAGTATTTGTAAACCACTTATGGAAGCCTAAATAATACACCATAGTCTAAAAATAACGGTCGAACTATACTTCTGCCATACACAAAGTACTCCTTAATGACAGCAAAAGGTCATTTCAGGTTGGATTCTTGTTCAGACCGCTTGTAAGTTCTTCAAATAATTCTGCTAAACCTCGACTTCAAGGTCAGAGATTATCAAAGAAAGCTATATAATTTTAAATATAACCACCTTTTCTGTTTAACCATAAGAAAATTATCCCCTATTCATCCCGTGGGTGTCGTAAGAGCCGACTAAGGGAGTAAACTACGCAGGACAACAGCACTGCAAAGAGAAGGAAAACTTGAAACAAACCCTTTTTTTTTTATTTTTTATTTTTACGTGTGGAAATCCCCTCGGACCGTCACCCCGCCGGGGCTCTCGTTCGGCGGGGCGGTGTGTCGGACTCGAACCGTCTAAAACCACACGGTGTGCCCTCTTTGCGCTTCCAGTTTAGGAGGGGTCCAGGTAGCTATCTCCTTCTGGACCCCTCCCAGCGCCGGCCCGCTCCTGGTGCGGGCTCCGTCTCTGATCTTTCCTCTCTTTAGGCGACGTCCGGCACACGCGGACGCCGCCCCCTCGCGGCTGGCCAACTAATGCGGGTGGAGGGGAGAACCCATCCCGTCCACCCGCGGCCACACTCAGGGCGGCATGAGGCGCAGGTAAGCGCGCCTCCGCCGCCCGGTTCGCCGGCGGCGGATCAGGTCCGAGTGGAGGTCGTCCTCCCGGGCCTTCTCCGCCGCCTCCTTCTGCGAGATTACCTCCTCGCAGAAGGTTGCGACCGCGGTAAAACAACTGTCGCTACCGGCCATGGAGCGAATTACGGCCGGTAGCGAGAGATCTGCTCCGATGACTGCAGTGAGGGCCCGGCGCTGCGTCGCCCATGCGGGGCAAACCGCCAGCGTGTGCTGGGCCGAATCCTCACTGCAGTCGCAGTGGTGGCAGGCGGGACTCGATTCCCTCCTAGCGACCGAGTACAGGTACTTTCCGAAGCAACCGTGCCCGGAAAGCAGGCGGGGGGACCACGACGGGGCCCATGAAATAATAGGGCCTCCGTCTTATCCAGGGCCACCCGCAAACCCAACGCCTCAATGCGCCCGACCACCAGGGAGACTCCCGTGGCGGCCAGGCGCGCCGCCTCCTGGAAGTTAGCCCCCCGGGCCGTGAGCAAGGTGTCATCCGCGTAGCAGATTACACCCAGCCCGGGGGGGAGACGCCCTCGTAGGGCCCAGTCGTACCCGATGTTCCACAGGAGAGGTCCTAGGACAGACCCCTGCGGAACACCGCACGACATGGCCCTGCGTCTCAAGACGCCATCTCGGTCCTCATACATGACGGTTCGCTCCTCAAGATAGTCTGCCACCAGCCGCCTCAGGTACTCCGGCACTCCGTGGTAGCGGAGCGCTTCCCTGATGCAGCTGAATGGCAGACTATTGAAGGCGTTGGCGATGTCCAAGGACACCGCCAACACCACTCCGCCGCAGCTCACGGCCTCCTCGGTCACGGCCCTAAGGCGCATCACGGCATCGATCGTCGAACGCCCCTCTCGGAAACCGAATTGGGCGTCCGACAGATCGGGGCCAACCTCGCAGAGTTGCCGGACGATGCGGGCAGAGAGCACCCTCTCGAAAAGTTTACCCGCCTCGTCCAGCAACACGATAGGCCTATAGGCCGCGACCGAATCGGTAGGCCGTCCCGGCTTCCTCAGCAGGACCAGCTTCCCGCACTTCCAGCGCTCAGGGAAGCGTCCGGACGCCAGGCTAGCGTCCAACACTTCCCTGAGGTGGTCCGACATGTAGTCGAGGGCTCGGGCCATCACTCGGGCTGGAACCCCGTCCGGCCCGGGGGCAGTGTTCTTGGATCTAATCCGTAGAACAGCCGCCCCCAACTCCGATTCCCTGACGGGCGGAACCTCAGCCTCGCTGCCCCCGTCGTCTCCGGCTGATGCAGCCATCGACGGGGGTGTGTGCTCCGCCCGCTGCGGGAATAGGCCCTCGACCACTTCCTGCAGGAAGCTGGGCTGGAGAGTCTCCGTAAGGGGGGGGCCCGACGTGCGGAGCTTTTGACGCACCGCACGATAAGGGCGACCCCAGGGGTCACGCTCGAGACTCTCCAGCATCTCCTCTCTACACGCATCCTTGGCGCGGCAGATGGCCAGCCTCAGAGTTTTCCGAGCTTCTCGGTACTCCTCATGAAGCTGGTCCACCTCCTCACCGACCCCGCGGTGACGTCGCCGACTACGGGTGAGGGACCTCCGGGCACGTACACAGGCCGCACGGAGGTCCGCCAACTCCTGGGACCACCAGTAGACCTCCTTCCTTGGAGGCCGACAACCACGAACGCGGGGCATGGCCGCATCGCAAATCTGCGTAATCGCATGGCAGAAGCGACCAGCCCCCATGTCGACCTCCTCGGTCGGGGCCTGCGGAGACAGCCATGAGTGAATAATGGCCGCCTCCTCTAGTAGGTCCCTGTCGAGCTTGGCGACAGCCCACCGCGGGAAGCGGGAAGGGCGCCGCGCCGCGTGACCCCTACTGGGGTCCTGGGACCGGGAGAGCTCGAATCGGATGTACAAATGATCCGAGAGCGTCTCGACCTCTTCCAGGACACACCAGTTCCTTACTCGTGCGGCGACTGCAGGGGTAGCGAACGAAAGGTCCACTATCGACCCCCCCTGCTGTCGCACGCACGTGTTGGTGGAGCCTCTGTTCAGCAAACAGAGGCCCACCGAGGCCGCCCACTCCTCTACGGCCTCGCCCCTGGCGTCCGTCCTGGGGGAACCCCACGCAATGGACTTTGCGTTGAAGTCCCCCAGCACAAGGACGTGCCCAGACGCTAGTCGCCGTATCGAGGTCTCCAAGCTGGTTAGGAAAACCTCGAAGTCGTTCAAACTCCGGTTGGGGGAGAAATAAACACCATATATGGTGATCCCCCCCCACTCGACGGCAACATATCCAGTGCCCTTGTCTCTTAGCGACAAGGGCGGGGAATGAGCCGTCGTGGAACCGACGACTGCCACGGAGCCGTCCCAGTCACCCATCCAGTTTGGACGGGGAGGGACAGAATAGGGCTCCGCGACTACGGCAACACCTATCGACCACTGTGCCATGGTTTGCAGGAAGAGATCCTGCGCCGCGGCACAGTGGTTCAGGTTCGTCTGGACCAGGAGGTTGGAGACTTGATCCATTACTGGATCGTCTCTACAACCTCCTCCATGGGCGACGACGACGACGCACGTACTACATCAGAGGCAGCCCGGGTCGACTGGCTAGCCCCTGACGTCTGCCGAGAACTGCGGGGAGGCTTGCAGCCTCTCTGCCCCATCTGGTGATTGGCGGGCTTATTGCCCGCCGCACACGCTGGGCAGTGAGGGGCGGCAGAGCATTCTGCCGCCTTATGCCCCGGTTGACCGCAGCGGAAACACAGTCCGCCGCAGTCAAAACAACTGTCGCACTTGACGCGCGTGTGTCCCGCGGCCAGGCATTTAAAACACCTCATCGGTCTCGCCGCCAGGACTGTGATCCTGGCGCTCACGAAACCGATGAGCAGCCTGCCGGCGTCGGCCAATACTTTGGCCGACGCTACGGGACAGCTGACCCACACGGCGCCAAGCCCTCCTGGACCGGGGCGGATGGTGCCGACCCTGACGTTGTCTTCTCCCGGATTACAGCGCGGACATCTTCGGCCGTCACTGAGTTGTCCAGGCCCGAGATGCGCAGTTCCGCGCACTTGGTAGGCCTGGCGACCCTGACACCATCTGTGGCTGCAAATATTCCCCGCAGCTTCTCAGCGAAGGAGTCCGCCGTCTTTGCGCCTTCAGCCCCAGGGAACTCGAGAACTCGAGCTCCCGTCTGGGCGAGGCGCATCCTGACCCCCACCGTCCCAAACTCGTTGGCGAGGCTGTCCCGGGCCTTTTTGAAGACGGCCGCATAGGACAGCCCGCCGTCAGCCGCCTCCGGGGACAAGGTCACAACTACAGCCGCGGTTTTGGGCGGCTGCAGCTTCCGCGGCCTCTTTGCAGAGGCCGTTGCCACCGGTGGCGAAGGCTGGGCTTGGGCTGCTTTTTGGGCAGCCTTTCTGGCCCGCCTTCGGGACTTCTTGGAGCCCCTCGCCTCCTGCCAACCCTCGTTGGAGGGGGCAGGTGCGGAGGGGCCCGGCAGGGGTGTCGGAGTGGGGAGCGGAGGGAATGCCACTCCGCTCCTCGGCGCCGTTTTAGGCCCCGTCTTGGCCGGCGCCTGGGGATGTGCCTTGGCCGGCGCCTTAGCCGGTGCCTTGGCCGGCGCCTGGGCCGGTGCCTTGGCCCCCCTCCTCGGCTTTTGTGGAGCCGATGGAGTAGGGGCAGACGCCGCCGCCGCGTAAGAAACGCGGCCTCCCACAACGGGGAGCGCGGTCGGAGCGGCGGCCTTAGGCCGCTGTGCCGACGCGAGCGGGGGGCGCATAATCGGCGCAGGGGGCAGTCTCTCCTCCAGGCCAGCCAGGCGTCCGTCCAGCATATTCCCAACTGCGATGAGGATTTCTCGCAGTTGGGAGTCAAATGCCCCTGAGTTGGTGGTAGGGGCAGGCTGGGACGCGGACGGGGCTTCCCGCTCGGGAAGGTTCGCCTGGAAGCGGGCGAACTGAGCACTCAACCCGCTCCGTCAGCCTCTCGTTGGCCACCTGTAGGCGCGAAACGTCGCCCACTAGGCCCTCCACGACCTCCGACAAAGCGGAGGAGGAGTCCTTAAGGGCCCTCACAAACTAGCCCTTAAGGTTCACGGACTTGGTGGCCACCTTGTGAATGACGGCCACCGCCGCTTTCGCCCTCTCCTGCACGGACACGGGAGCCTGGGGGGCATTTCCACCCACCGGCTCCCGAACCTTGAGCAGGAGATCCGCGATCTCCTCCTCCGCTACGGCCTTGCCGTCCACCCGTACACTTCTGTAGGACTCCGCGTTTGAGAACGCGGAGCCTGACGGGGTTAAGACCGGGGCCGAGGCCGGTTTGCGCGCCCTCCCTCGGCGGCTGCTTGCCACCTTTGGTGGCATCATCTCCTGGGACGTATCCGTTTCCTCGTCCCTGGAGCGTCCGCGTTTCCGACTGTCGCTTCGTTCCGCCTCCATGGCCTCCGCGCCATCCGACGAAGCGGCGGATCCGGAACGCAGCCGATCCGATGCTCTTCGGCTCCCAGAGATCAGAGTCAGACTGACTTCTGGGAGCCCCATCGAGATGGGCGTTCCCGACGCCACCTCACCCTCAGTGGACGACCCATCGACTCCACTGTTCCTCTTCTCCTTCCTCGTTGCCGTGTCCGTTTGACTTGCCTTTTTTGTTTTGGTTGGTTTTCCGATCGTTTTTCTTAAATTTTGGTTATCATTATCCATAATAAATCCCACGAGTGGGGGAGAACTAAAGGTCCACCCGGGCAGAGATCCCCCATTACCCGGGCAAGCGTAAGTTTTTAACCCAACCGAGGGGTCCGCAGGTACCTCGGCTTGGAGTGCGCTCGCGACTGAACTTCCCATCAGCCATGCATCCCCTGGCCACGCACCAGAACACGGGATTCGGGGAATTTTTTAGAGAGGTTATCTTCCTCGCGGTCCGGGCGGTTAAGCCAAGACCCTCGCCCCCGATCAGAGCCGCGAGACTTAACCACAGCGCTCTTCTCGGGATTACGATATGCCGACGGTTGACAAGGAGACTACGTCCCCCTGCCTGCTCGGTGGTAGTGTGAGTACACGCCGAGCCCGTCCTCCTTTCTCCACCGCTGACAGCGGAGAAACTGTGGCCCCTACAGGGCCCCGCCATCCGGTTTTTTACCGAGGTTTCCTCCTCCATGCTCCGAAGAGCGAAGAGCCAGCAGGGCAACCGGCAGACACGCCCACCCTGCTGGACCAGGCCTTGCCCGAGAGCCGATGAACGGCTGCCTCTTCTGCTAGAATATTGGCCGCTGGCGATAATCCTCTCCTCCAAGAGGACAAGGAGGAAACAGTACCATCGCCAGCGTTTCCAGGGTGCACCACGGGGAGGTTTTCTAGCCAGCACCCCACTTGAAACAAACCCTATACCAACCCGTCTGGCCAGCGTGGTATGGTAGGCCGAAACCAACTTTCTAAGGAGAGGCCTATGTACAGCAGTGGACCATTAAAGGCTATTGACGATGAGAAAATTAAAAACGAAACATTTAAAAATTAAACTTTTAGTAACAAACGTAGATTAAAAACAGTTTACTCAACTAAAAACTTCGATTTAGTGACGAACGGAATTAAAATAATCAAAATCAGACCATAGTTACTTGACTTAAATATGTTTGTCTCACCAAACCGATTGGCATATGCCGAAATTCGAGTGGTTTACTACTAAATGCTAATAAGTTATATTAACCATCTCCATTCATCACCACTCATCCCTCTCTGAAATGTACTCCAAGATGCCAACTTTTAGAATTCATACAAACCACGTTTACTTGCAAAGAAATAATTTTGAATTTATCCTCAAAATCATCTTTAGTTTGTAACTTTCAACCAAAGAAAGCATATACTGGTTACAGGCAAAGCTAAGCTAAATTATAAAAAACTGTTACACCGATGATTTGTCTGTTTGTGTGGCTAACGTTTTACGAACATACATTTCCATGGTACATATCGTATTCTTAACCAACTGTATCACGAGAAACATATTTTTTGAAATATTGTGCTTTGCTTAAATAATATTTTTTCAATAGAAACCTTTAAAGCTTGAAACTTACAAGTAATAACAACGTCGCATTATGAAATTACGTGTTTTATAAACGAGGTCAAACCAACAAATAACTCATTTACAAATGACAATTGTTTTCCTTATAACGTTTTATTAGAAGTATCACCAACAATGGTTACGCATTAATTAGCAATTAATAAGAATATTGTTATTATGTATATTGTTATTCAAGTGATGTGATAATATGCATATGTTGATAAAACTGCCTACCAGCCATTATAACCGACGCAGAGACATGGTCCAACGCAAACGAGCCGGCTCGATGAGCCTGAGACCGGGGCTTTACAGGCTTAAGCACTTTTTTTGTTTTATTTACTAAGTGTGGTATCAGAAGACCCAACCCATCTCTGATATTCTGGATGGGCACTCAAAAGCCAGCAAGTCACTTATGACTTTTGAGTTGCAGATGTCCATGAACTTGTTTGGACTTAATACTTTAGAAAAAAACCCCAAGCAGCCAGTCATGGCTAAGGTACCGAACTAGTGTTTAAAAGATTTCTGTAGTGGTAGTAGTGGATGCTGATGTGAATTCACAAGTACACACACAAGAATCTAAAATATTTTTATTATAAACCTTTAAGAATAAGCAAAATCTTAAAAAAATGAGCGACCGTATCGCTGACAATTATATTTACCAGGTAACAAACTGACCAACAGACATATATTATTGAATACTATAATAACAATGTGTATAATTTTTATTATTTTTGAGTATGTTGCATTTTTTTTATAATTCAGAAGGTTATAGAATTTCAATATACGTTTATATCATCAGTCATGGTCATATGTCAAATGACTGTCACAGGCATGTACCTTTATTTCAGAAAATGGACACACGCCATCTAGTTTCAAACTAAGCAGAGCTTGTACTACGAAAGCTAGATTATTTTTTTACACACCTAAGATAGTTTTAATTATTATTTTGGATGCTCGTACTGCTCTATGTATATTATCAACTATTATAAATGTTTTAGGCTGAAAATAGAAAATAATGTCACCGGAACTCTTCTTTCGATGTCATAATTGATTACGACAAGTAACAAATAACATTAACACTGATCTAAAAATAATTTCTCGAACCCAGTAGATATAAACCATCAAGGATGGGTTCCATGATACATCACATATAAACAAAAAAAATCATCAAAATATGTGCTGCGATGTAAGAAACGTTCAATGAAATTAAAATTAATATTTGTATTTTTAATATTAGTCAAAATTACTTAATATAATTAAAATAATTAGTTAAATCAGTTTAGTTTTACAATTAAAGATGAATTTGAACTCTAAGGTAATTCATCAGATTCAATGTCATGTCCATCAGTGTCCAGATAATGAATTTATCTAAAATATGCTTATTTGTTTTTAGACCGGAGATTTGAAACTAGAAAAACCAAATATCTATCAACGTATAGTTGATGTACCAAATGAAGATTTCTGCATCGATTACGTCATCACAAAGAAAGGAACCCTCTCGAAAGATGCACAAGTGTTTGTAGTTGTCGAGGCTGAAGGCAAGAGTGTAATAGAAGTGAATGAGAACACTACTTATTTAGCTGTCGGTGAGTATTGCAACAGTGTACAGTATATGGAGGTAGCAGGGTTTACGACACCCAGTAAGAAAAAAGAAAAATAGCAGAGTAGAGTATTTCTGACTTAGTCGCTTTCCATCAGGTGACCCGTCTGCTTGTTTGCTCCCTCTTCCATAAAAAAAACGCAGACATAGCAGATGAAGCTCCCTTTGCAGAAGCAGACTGGATTCAGAGGTGTAAATAAGCAATGACTAGGTCAGGTCCAGGGGATCACATATCACGGCAAAATTTGACCACTGTAACTGATACGATACATTATGATCTGTTGACTACTTCTTTTATTCTGTTATTTAACCATTTTAATTTGTTCGACAGCTCGATGGATCTCGTGTGTGTTCCTGTTATTAGTATTTGTGGTTTACATTTTGCTGCCAGAACTTCGGAACCTGGGTGGTCTGATATTAATGAATTATGTGGCTAGCCTGTTCATAGCCTTCTTGTTACTCGCTGTCATCCAGTTAGATGTATACCATACTGGTACCTGCATTGGCTTGAGTAAGTACGATAGTTTAATTTAAACTATTTAAATTTATTTCTGGATATTTAAGACTATAGGTTTATCACTGGCGAGAACGAAAAAAGGAATAACGACAAACATAAGAACTGACATCGCGTTCGTAAAGGAAGGCTCAACTTTTTCAATTAAGTGTGTATTACTAATAGACTGAGGTCTTTGCCGTTGCCGTTGGAAACTACTATCCCGCTTTAAAAAGAAACAATTATTATGATTTAACCAACGAAATAACTAAAAAAAGTTGTCGTTGCGTTTTATGCCGTGGAAGTGGGTGCGAGGGGTATACCAGCTAAATCCCTCTATAACCTGCTTAAAGACCTTGGATTGTCAAGAGCTTCAGTAAGCTCTTTTCTTGAAAATCTAAAGCGGCATTGCTAGGCTCGTGTCAAATATGGTTAGGTAGAGGTGGTAACACAGCAGACAGTGGAGGTGAGCGCTGACTCGTCGGAAGGAGTACCCATTAAACCTATACCTGGGTCGCAATTCCCAGACGCTGTCAAAGTCGCATGTGTTGCCCCCATCCATCACGCGATGGACCCGCACGATGAATCTAAGGAACGCTAAGAAATAGGTCTAGTAAGAAAGCGTTTTGTTTCTAATATATTAATAGTACTATAATCGGGATCAAGATAACTTGTATCGGGATACACAATCGAATTCCCAAGACGATCAACAAATCGTCGAACTATACAGGAGACTGTGACGCGTCTCCACGGACAATTGACCATTGGCAAACATGCCCCGCGAGACCAGAATCGTGTACGATTAACGATATTTATCAGGCAAGGCCCAACGCCATTACGTCGCCGAGCCAAAACTGTTTAAAGTGTTGATACGATAAGACGAAGACTATAAGATTAAGGCGTTATGGCGTTTATTCAACAGTCAAACTACTATGCAATAGTTATAGATATACCTTATGCTTTTATATCCTGATTTTCTTCCGCTGCTTTTGATTCTATAGTTACTTTAAACTTGTTCTTTTTCAGCATGTGCTATTTACTACTTCTTCTTGGCTACCTTCTGCTGGATGAGTGTCATGTCTTACGACATTTGGTGGACTTTCAGGTATTTATCAATTTGTCATCATACCTACCAGCCTTTAGTAGTCCACTTCTGGACATTGGCCTCTCCTTAGAAGTGAGGTTTTGGCCTACTATATCATGCTGGCCAGACGGGTTGTTATGGTTTAGTTATAAAGTTTGTTTTAAGTTTTCCTTCTCTTTGCTGTACTTCGTAGTTTACTGTCGTGGTCGGCTCTCACGACACCCACGGGATGAATAGGGCTGGTCACTCTCTGTATTCTTATTCGTCACCACACGAATAATCCTCCGGATATCCTCTTGTATAAATATATAATTTAGCTAGTACACTATGACGTATGGACAGTAAACACAGGAAGCGCAAAATGTATGTACCATGCGTATTTGCACCTTGCAACCAAAGAACGACAACCCACTGAATTAGTTTACGTACTATCAACCACTTATTGTAATTGTGCTTGGTCTGACTTTATCACAATTTAGATTAATTTAATATGGCCGTAGTCCTTATTCGCATTAGATCTAGTACTAGTCGATAATAATACTACGAGTATATACTTATTGATCCAAGAACCTTTAACACGTGGACTTAACACTTGGCTATGAAATATATATTTTGCTTTATTTTCCAAGTATATGTATTTTTAGTTAACTAACCTGTTAGTTTAGTGGAAATGGTCCTGACTGTCGAGCCAGGTATTGTGGGTTCGATATTCCCCTAGAACAAATAATTGTGTAATGAGCATAATGTCGGTCCGTGTGGTGATGGATTAAAAATACGGAGTGTCATCCCGTGGGTGTCGTAAGAGCCGACTAAGCAAAGAGAAGGAAAACTTGACACAAACCTCATACCAACCCATCTGGCCAGAGTGGTTTAGTAGGTCTAAACCTCCTTGCTAAGGAGAGGCCTATGTTCAGCAGTGGGCTACTTAAGGCTGTTGATGTGATATGATGATGGGAGCACAATACACGTATATAATTTACCTATAGTACCTTAGTGTGTACTTAGAAATATATAAAATTATTCGGATTTCCAAATTACCAGCTCTGCATAATTTGGCAATAGATGGTCATAAGATGTCCCAAGTTATTATTATTATTTCTACATATAGGGATTTGTTTTACAGAGGTTATGCCAAGGCTCGTCCTATCCACCGTCGTGGGGAACGCTTCAAGCTCCAAATGTACTGTTTATGCGCATATGGCCTTCCACTCCTCCTCACTATCTTCCTTTACGTTGTCATAGTGACTAACATGCAGCATATACCCTGGTTTATCACGCCTCATTTGCTGGATACAGGATGCTTCCTTGAAGGTTGGTATTTCCAAGTTTTTTTTTAAATCAAAATGTAATGGTAGTGTAGTGGCAAGTCATAGATCTGATGCCTCTGTCCTAGTGACTTATCCAATCATAGTAGATTGGTGATTACCTTTTCCCGTATAAAAACTGTTATATACAATCGGTGTATCATCACCACAAATGAAAACGGCCATAACCCTTGGCAATATTGCATTAAGCCAATCCCAAATTAAATCGAGAAAAGAGCAGAACAAACAAAGCAGCAAAATGTATTTGGTTGGGATTTTCTGGTTGTGGAATCGCCTAACGCTTTTATAGAAACTGAAAAATTGTAAGACTACAATTTGATTTCTAAACTTTAAAACTTAAGATATTATTTTCAATACAGGTGAAGCGAAGATGCTGTACCTGTATACACCAATGCTGATTTTGATCATTTGCAACTGGTTGTTCTACCTGATGACGGCGTTTAATGTGTGGCGGTTAAGTCGCGGGACGGCTGTACTGGATACTGCTGCAGCTGGATCTCCTGCTGCTCACCGCTGTCAGATGCGCAGGTAAGTCATTCTAGTTTCTTGGAGCCTTAGTTAAAAGCTGGAGAAAAGCAGAGTAAATTTGACCAACCAACAATTTTCTTTATAACAGAACGATATCTATATTGTCCGTGTGGTGACGGATTAAGCATAAGTAATGTCACCACCCCTATTCATCCCGTGGGTGTCGTAAAAGTCGACTAAGAGAGAAAACTACGCTAGACAACAGCACTGCAAAGAGAAGGAAAACTTGAAACAAACCCTATTCCAACCCGTCTGGCCACCGTGGTATAGTAGGCCAAAACCTCCTTCCAGAGGAGAGGCCTATGTCCAGCAGTGGACTATCATAGGCTGTTGATGTGATATTGATGTGATGATGATCTATATTGACATTGATTTCAAGTACGATTGAGTAAACTAGATAAGATAGATAGAGATAGAAGAAACTTGATGTATATTGAAGAAACTTGATGTATGTTGAGTGTTTCTATTCAAATTCAAAAGTTGTTACATTTAGTGTGCAGTTCTATTTACTGAAATGAAACGAATCCTTGAAATATAGCTTATTTATACTCTATTTCTTTATGAAATTTCAATACTTAAAATGAGTGCTTGAAGGTTTTTATTTCTTTATTAAACATAAATTACACTGATTAATTCCTAGTAAATAAACCTAAAATTAACTATATATTAAATAACCCAGCCCTGGTCGCTCCCAGCGCAAAGGTGCCCATAACGCTAGCTGCGTTCCCACTCTGAATGGCCATGGCCAATCTCTGTCACCTCTGTCATCTCTGTCACTCTGTCACCAGTCACTTCGTTCAGCCTGTGCCCTAACTCATGTACAAACACTTTATCATCTGTACCTCAACTGCCAAAGGTCTAAACTGCTATGGGCACCTTTATCCTCTAATTTTATTTTTTTCTCCCTGAATTAATAAGTAATTTGGCTTGAAACGATGATCCTAAGAGGCACTTATAAAAGACAAGTGAATAAATTATTTTATTCTTAAATTATCCTGTAATTTAGTCCCGTATTACCTGTTTAGCTTTACAGAGCATTACTAAAATTAATAATAAATACATAATCCATGACTGTTTGCGGTCAGCTTCTGTAATGGGGTTTTATTAGTTGAATATCTGTATTACGGTATGCAGGAAAAATCAAGTACCTATATCGAAACTGTTTTGTCAAATATTTAGCAAACAAAACGTATCGAAGATCTCTTATATGCCAGTGCCGATATACAACCGCCCATTTCCAAGGGGTTGAGCCTCATGAGAAGAAAAGGCAAACAAACTCACGGCCACTCTTTTTTAATTAACAGATACATTTATATGTATCTGTTAATTAAACAATGTTGTGTATATTTAATGATGCTATTATTAGCATCATTAAATATACACAACATTGTTTTGATGTCTACCAGTGTGTAAGTTTTAAGGTTTAGTCCTTAGAGCTATCCTTGTTTTTATCAACATATATTACATTTTCAAATATTAAATAATGACTTGCCACTGTCATTATGTTTATTTCTTTAAATTTCTGCCTCAATAAACAACGATCGCCTTAATTATAACCTTTACATATAATTATGTTTAAATCCGGGCATTAATGCAATTTCGTAGAGTCAGGTCACGTGTCAGTCTGTGACACAATGGCCAATGTCAGCCTGGTCGAAAAGTCAGATAATTTAATGGTATGGAATTCAATTTTTGTATAGCATAAGGGGGCGAACGAGTAGTTGGGCCCGATGGTAAGAAACCAATTGGTGGCAACTCGAGAGTAACAATTACGTTTTGTTATCGTTTATTATCAATAATCATTCTGTTACCAGGTTCATGGTGTATTTGAAGTTGTCTGTAGTGATGGGGCTGAGCTGGTTGCTAGAAATCATCAGTTTCATTCACCCAAGGTACGGCATGTGGTACCTATCTGACACATACAATATGCTCCTCGGATTGGTCATATTCGTCATATTTGTGTGCAAGAAGAAAATTTACAAGAAGCTTTACAAACGGTATGTTTATAATACATTTTCTTATCTTCTTTTCATTCATTATTAATATTCTATGTCACTTTAAATACATTACTATCTAGAGCCAAACTCAGTACACTAATACTATGAGCTCTCGACTATGGATATATCTATACGTTTTGGTTATTAGATGTCCGTCTCCTAGTGTACAGATACAGCGACCCCGGCCTCAAATACAAAGTATACCCAAATCACTAAAACTTACGATCCTTTGATCGCCTGATAAACGTGTCTCAGTTTACGGCCAGTTAGCAATGCTTTTATTGATGAGACTAGTACACTTGAGTATAGAAAGTTAAGACATACCTTTCGGGCAATATAGTAATTTATTTCAGATTATTTTTAAGTTGAATTTCGCTTGGCATCTATCACTTTATACTTGACGTTATGTTTCTGATAGATCGTCATATGTCACATGTAATATATTACTATTCAAGTCAACATAGTAATTTATTCCAAGATGTATCCATGTATCCTTAATATCTGGTTTGCAATCACTACGGTCTATGCCGTCGTCATCTGGTTTGCAATCACCCTAAATGATGCGGTTCCGAAATCAGATAATTTCGATGACAGAACTTAAATGAAAAGGGACATACTAAAGAACGAAACGCAAAGCATTGCAAAAAGCATAGGCACACATCAAATAAAATTGGTACACCTTCAGTAGAATTTCAACGTGAAACTACTAATAGTAAACACAGAACACTTCGTCAATAGTCATTATTTTGCTGTCAAATATATATAGAAAGATTTATCTACAGATGCTTTGATTGAATTCGAGTTTTAATCTCCACCATCTCCTTCTTTTATTTAGGTGCAGGATGAAGCCAACAAGAAGCTTCCACCAAGGTTCTTCGAATAGTTACTTCAGTAATAGTTCAGATTCAGGTCCAGAAACCGTCACCCTTCAAGTGTGTGGCAATCCAAAAGGACAAAATGGTTTTTCTAACAGCAAGTGAAAAACTTGGAAACAAAAGCTTTACTTTAAAGATTATTTAAGTTTAAGCATTAAAGAGTTAAAATGAAAAGCACAGCTTAGAACGCCTGCTTGCTCTTTTATCACAAATGATCATAGTATCGTCTACTGACAAGACTGAGATAAGCAATCAAAACAATGTTTGACCTTCAAGATTACCAGGATTTATTTTATCCAGCAAACCGACTTTCAATTTCATCTATAAATGTAACCCTATTGTAAATATGGCTTCAAAATCTTTGACTGCAACTGCTGCTAACCTGATACAGTTCATTAATTGATTGCAACGTTGGGTATTGTTTCAATGCCACATTTTTCCGGCCAAACAGGCGGTTGATATCATCAGGCATCATCTCAGAAAAGCGTAATGGTATCAGTATAAAGTGTCCATTTAATGCACATTCAAGCGTCATTCAATTTTAATAGACCTAACTGATAATTTTATTGCTTGTAACATATACTTGTAAAAGTGTGGTGATGGATTAGGAATACGGAATGTCACCAACCAATTCATCCCGCGGGTATCGTAAGAGCCGACTAAGGGAGCAAACTACGCAGGTCAACAGCATTGCAAAGAGAAGGAAAACTTGAAACCAACCTTATATCAACCCAGCGTTGTATAGTAGCGTGGTAGCGTAAGCCAAAATCTCCTTTCTAATGAGAGGCCTATGTACAGCAGTGGACTGTTATAGGCTGTTGATGATGTTGATAAACATATAATATATCAGTCAGTTATCTATCAGTTACAAGCTTGATACTCATAAAACAGCCAGAACATCGTACTTCTTACTGTAATTTCTGAGCTTATCTGATTAATTTGTGTAGGACCTGTTTCGAATTGTAACTACAACTGAATTGATAAATACCTCTTGAATACGAATGATGAATTGTTTATTGACTAATAATATTGTACACTCATATTTAATAGGTAATTCCTGGTATTTAAAGATAATAATATAATACTCATTGCTTTTTACATTGAGTGTAAACGTATTATGTTATTAGTTATAAGTAGTACCTAACTATGAATATGTACATAAACATATCAGTATTTGTGTCACTTTAGAAATAATCTTCCTATAACTAAGTTTGTTAAATTAAGGACAGTATGTTTTAGTGTTTTTAAATTTATAAAAAAATTGTTTGGACTAATACCAGCCTCAACTTTCCGCCATCGTTCCACACGGATTTTTTTTTATCCTCATCACCTGGATAGTTGGCGCTCCACAACTGTGCGTCTTTCGGGACACTTTTTGCCGCACAACCAATCTGTGGAACGGATTATCGTCTGCGGTATTTCCGGACCGATACGACCTTCAAACCTTCAAGAAAAGAGCGTACTCCTTCCTAAAAGGCTGGCAACGCGTTTGTGACTCCTGAGTTGCAGACGTTCATGGTCACTTTCCATCAGATGACCCATCTGCTCGTCTGCCCCCTCTAACATAAAAAAATATATATATATAAAAAAAACATCACGTTTTTTACTTTTTCACAAATTTTAAGAGGTAATCTAACATGATGTGTATTATAAACCTACATATTAGATAAATGTAGGTTTATAATACACATCTTGTAATTACTATATTACTTTATATTATTTTATCACAGTAAAACTTTTATTTACGTTCCGTTTTACTTGACTTGTTAGGGCTGTTGTCCCTTACACCAGAGACTATTTGTCTTATTCATTAATTAGCTAATGAATTACCAGCCCTTGCCCCTTATATTTGCACATTTAATATGAGTGGGTTGTGCCATAGTTTAAATGTTCACTTTGCTAATTGCCTCGGCGTAAAGCGGTGGGTTTGTCCTTGCACACAATTCACAAACTTATGGTTCCAAATGTCTGTGTATTAAGACGGGCCTTAATAAAAACTGCTAAAAAATCACTCAGAGACAGTATTAGCGACTGCAGTACAAAAAATAAAAATAAGCTGTATTCTTTATCCTTTAATTTTTCACTAGTAGCGTTCGAAAACTGTGGTAAAAATATATTTTTATTTATTTCTTTAGGACAACTTACAAAACTTACTTGCCACGGCATTGTAAGGGACAGTTTAATCTAAGATTTTGTTTATATTAACTAAACATAAACTTACAGATTCTTTTACAGATTAAAAAAAAAATCTCAATCTAAAATTAATACAAAACTGTAAGAAATAATTATATTTTTACAAGATACAGAAAACCATACACAGTCATATACAAAACAAACAGAACACGATCGAGATTACAGGACAGTGATGCATTTATTCTCATCTCGTATTTAAATGGGACTTATTTTAAGTACAACTAATTTAAATAAAGAGTAATTATTGAAATCGCATCACTAATGACCAAGATATCATTACAAAAAAAAAAGACGTGTGGCACTCGGGGACTGCCGCGGTAAAGCTATTGCATAGCATTTTTTATCAACTTAGTATTAAATCATTATCTCAGGAAAATCCTATAGAAATTTGCCCGGCCGGGAATCGAACCCAGTAAGCAGCGTTTTCAAATTCCACGCGAACATAGTCACGGGTACCAGCTAGTATTAAATAATTATCTTAGGAAAACCCTATAGAATTTTGCCCGGCTCCGGAATCGAACCCACTAAGGCAGTGTTTTCAAATTCCACACGAACAAAGTCGCGGGTACCAGCTAAAAAATCTGTAGGGGCCAGATTGTTCGTCTCCTTTTCCCAGTTTAGACGAACCCAAACATGGAGTGTCCAAGTGCTCCAGGAACCGAGAAAATCAAAGGGGGGATAAATGAAATAAATGGAGGGGAGAGAAGGGGAGGTATTTTGAAGAGACCTCAATGCAATTATAAACTTTTTGGTGGGGGGGGTATTGTATGTGGATGTTATTACATTAATAAAAATAAACTGGTCTCCCCCCTTTGTCATGTCAAAGGAACACCCTACCTTAAAAAAAGTTCTGCTATTTATCGATAGATAGCAAAACTAAAAAGTATCACCGCTGTGCCGGTCGGAGTGGGAGGTGTTAGGTTATTTTCGTTACGGCATTTCTGGATTCGGTCTCCACGCTCAAGGGCCGCGACAGAAGCTATGCAATAGCTTAAAAAATTAATAACCTCCTCTTTCTTGGTGTAGGTGATCAAATACATGAATGTACCTATGTGAATCGACAAATATTTTAACGACGACGCTTTTATGAAAGCCGTATATCTACCAACAGAATAAACTCTCAAAAGAAACAATCGTCAAACTTGAATTCATCAAATACAATACGGACACGATGCATCTACAGAAATTCGAGAAACACCGAATTGTAAGAAAGATTACAGGCTTAAATAACACTGTACACTTCCACAGACATAAGTTAAACCATGACTATGAAAAGCGAAAAAACCGTAGTCGTATACAAAAGCGTAACATGTTGCGTCTTGCCCCGATCACGATCATTAGTCAAATCAAAAAGCGCTCGCTTTGGCATAATCCTTTCACGAAATAATAATAATAATACACAGTCACAAAACGCCATCTAATCATAAACTAAGCAAAGCTGTGGTACTAGACAACTGATATAAATACATACATGTTTTTTTTCCGAAATATATACATATAATAAGTAGAACCACCCAGAGCAAAACAAACATTAAATGTTCATGAACACAAGTGTTTGCCTTGAGCGGGAATCGAACCCGCGACTGTGAGCAGTCCTTTACACAAACCACTACGCCATCCGGCCAACCGAAAATAAAATAATAAAAATAACCCCTACAGATAAAAGTATACCGAGATGAAAGATGTTACAAAAAACTAAAGTGATTCTGTCTTCTAAGTTCAAATAAAATACTCTTTTAAAATTTTACATTATTCAAATTAGATAGGTACTTGTTCTGTACGAGGATCGCCGGAAGCTCCTCGTGAAAGACCAACGTTATTTTAAAATACAATTTATAATTTTTTAAGACGCCATGCAGTGGGAGTACTACTCCTCGGAGATTTTCATAAATAGAATTTCAGGTAAGCTTGTTAAAATTCAGTGTTCTGCTGTTATAGAGGGTACCATGAGAAACTGGAGCATTGGAACGTTCTTTAGTAAAACTGTCAGTAATTGTTTGTGGGCAAGGTGTAGCGGAATGGGTTATAAGATCCCTCTATAGACAAAGTGATCATGTCTAGAACACTGAGCCTTAGAAGTATATTCATATATATATAGGTATATACTAATTGGTGTGAGAATTTTAATTGCGCGATGCAGAATTAGTAGTTACTTAGTAGTTCAGTCGGTGTTCATTAGATGGTATTGTTGGCACCTTTTTCTTAGTATGTGGCAAACACCAGATGGTATAATAAAGCTTCCGGTAATCGTCGGATTTTCCACAAGATTAAAGTTGATCTTGAAAATAAATGAAAAGATGTTGCTGTGAGTTGTTTACAATGGAAACTGGTTACAAAAACTAACAGGTAGGCGATCATAATTGTCCACAAACACCGTTTAAATGCCAAATCTACATATATCTCTCAAAGATGAAACTGACAGCTGAGCTGAAACCGCGGGGTATAAAAGCATGAAATTTTGCATAAATATTGTTGTTCTTAAAAGACCTTTCCCCCATTAGGAATGTATCCTGTGTGGCGGTGGACTTTACAAACATACATGAAATGGACACAAAGAACACCCAGACTCTGAACAACAATTTGTGGATTACACAAAGTAGATAGTACGTAACACGTAGTAAGAAACGTGTAGTAGGAAGTGGCGTGGCGACCGCTTAAACCACTACGCCATCCATGCAGTCATCAAATGATCCTTAGGTGTGCACTGAGATTTTTAAAAATTCCACCCCTAAGGTAAAGTAAATTAGTCAGACAGTTAGTTTGTATCTTCTTTTATAAATAAACATATAAACATCTTGACTCATTATATCCTCTACGATGTCTGATGTTGACCACCACACGGATGAAGTCGCAGGCAAACGGTATTGCTATATAGAATTGACTACTATTCGATAAGCCTAGTATTTGGATAGACTGGATTGCGTTGCTTTTATGCAAAAATGATTATGCAACATACAAACATGGTAAGCTCCGAGTGCGTTACAGGGTACGAGTGCTTTCACACTGAAACTGTTATTATTCTGAACACGCAATTTGCATGTACTTGATTCGCTATCCACTTTATTTAGAAGGTTTTAACGGTATGCTAGCTTTTGAAGGTCAAACGAACTAGTTATTTTAACTACGTATTTACACATGCTCTTAGAGGGGGAGTACTCTAAGATATGAAAAACATACAATACAGAATATAAACATCGTTCCACACGGCTAAATTTTCATCCTCATTACCTGGATAGTTGGCACTCCACTACTGTGTGCTTTTCGAGACACTTTTTGCCCCGCACAACCAATCTGTGGAACGGGGTATCGTCTGCGGTATTTCCGGACCGATACAACCTTCAAACCTTCAAGAAAAGAGCGTACTCCTTCCTAAAAGGCCGGCAACGCGTAAGTGACAACTGAGTTGCAGACGTTCATGGGCGGCGATGGTCTTCAGGTGACCCGTCTGCTCGTCTGCCCCCTCTTACATAGAAAAAGCATAAAATAAAAAACAGTGGTACAATTGGCAGCCTTATCGCAGTCTGCGATCTCTTACAGGCAACCTTTAGATGGACTAAACTCTACAGCAATATGTAGTTTGTGGTGGTAGTAACATCTTTTTGTGTCATTGTTATTAAAGAAACTGTTTTTTTTTATTGCAATGTAAGCTATAATTTAAGAAAGCCCCTTTGGATCGTCATAAATCATTAGGTATTATCTACTGTTAAGGAAATTTTTGAGAGCCATACTTTTGCGTATACTCGTAGAGGCCGTTTTTCGATGCAATTTTTCTCTACTAAGTGATGTCACCGGAGGTACAAGCCCCTAATTCTGACAGGGGAAAAGATAGGCAAATACCTGCATAAAATATTTTTAAGTAATAAAAATTAAATAAAATATAAGTTGTCTTCATTCTACACAGTTAAACAAGCCATTTATTTTCTTTATTTTTGCAATATCCTTGAGACGAGTTTTATATTGTGGCGTCTTCCACATAAAATGGAACGAAGAAACATACCATAGCACTAGGATTAACTGCTAATTCTGTATCGCGATATGAACAATTCTCTCGCCGATTAGCATATATACTACTTCCCAACAACAATCGGTGGGCTGCGGCCCGCCAGGCATAATTCCCTCGCCTGGTCGGAGGATCCTCCCTTTGTTTTGAAAGCACATGACACCCATTCCTCTACATATATGACGTTTAAAAAGTATGCGGTTTCCTTAATCTGACGATATCATTTTAACTCTCTTAAATGAATCCGAGAAACGCCATTCAATGGAGCATATATGGAGTCCTTCGATCAGAGAAGTACCACAACCTCACAGAAAACCGGTGTCAAGAATTAATTCTTTACTTTTCACACGGCATGACTGAAGGAAGCTTGTCCATCTAAGTCGGGTGCCCGATAGGGATTCAATTTAAAAGCCGTGTAGTGCCATTTCTGAGTCAAAATAGCTACAGTAACAAGGATGGAATTTAAATGAATGGGAAGTGACACAGATTTATTGAAATATTCAGTTTCCATTAGAGCAGACGGTTGGTTGAATGCCACCGACGCCGCCCGTGTAGTAATGACATTCTGTGAATATTGATGTCTGCAAGACGCAGATACCTACGAGTGTTTGGGTGAATCGAAATACTTCGAACTGGACCTAGCATCTTTCATAACATCGGACCTAACAGTAATAAGAAAACTACCTAGCTAAAACTTGAACTGACAATTTACGTTTAATATTGTATTGAAGATAATCTGCTTTTAAATTCCAAAGCAACTTCTTGAGTCTTTTTCGATACAAATTGCTTTCTTTTGTACAATTTTATTTTGATTTGGCGGGCCTGTTTATCTGCAGTCTGTTTAAAATAGCAAAGCTCTGCCTGTTTGGAATCGAAAGGTAAACGGTCATGTGTCAGATATTTCAAGTTTTCATAATTTATTAAATGAAATAAAAGACACTTTCAATCTTAATCATCGTAGATATAAAACCATTTGATATTAAATGTAACATATGTGCAAATGTAACATATAAAAATTGACATCATCAACAGCCTTTAATAGTCCACTGCTGGATATAGGCCTCTCCTAGGATTATGCACGTACAAGCGTAGTACACGCAATATTCTCAATCAAGAATATAAAATTTGGCTTCATTTCACATCTAATTCAGCAGTCATATGTATGAACGTCAATTACTTCGGGGAATCTATTATACTGATAATATATTATGGGACATTCTAGCGGGCTACTCACTAAAATCGGGTAAGACTTTATGAAGGAATTAGCTTTCAGTGCAACATTAACCGCTGAGTTGGTTGGTAGGCACTATCTAGAGCTTATTTATGAAGAAATTCGTGTTTAGTGCATCATTGGCCTCTAGTTTGAAGACGATTTGGTATTCTCCATGTATTACGATACGGCAATAATTAGCTCTGTTCCTTTACCACGTAATGTAGCAAGTTGCGGCTTAAATGTTGATTTATTCGTTGTATATGCAACATATCCTTAATCACAAAGAGTTTCCTGTACACTTTAATAAGAATTGATTACTATGTTTCATTCTTTGATTTTTTTAAATTCACATCTGTGCATCACGTAACATTTCAGTAACAACGTCTTATTTTAGACGTGAACTTTATTCCACTGATAAGCTTCCTGTAAAATAACCTTTAATATGACCTAATCTGTCGAAAAAGTTCAACACTTTTTAAAATTTTAAAGATTACGTAAAAATCTAATACTTCAATAAAAGGTATAATGAGTGTAGCATAGTTACTACAGCTTTTGAACGAAATTTTTTCAAATATGCTAAACTAGCAAGGCTTCATCCCAATTCAATTCCCTTCAAATCCATTAAGCTTTTCCTATTTTGCACTGAAAATTGAATATTTAAACGAGCGGGCTGTTGAATCGTTTGAAGTGTAGACTGCGACTGTTCGACGAATGGCAATTATGCGTAATCAAATGTCAGTCACCGTTAGTGCTGCAGTTATGGGCTCTGATTGTGTTAGACCGTTCGATGTACCGTCAAACTCCCTTCATTTATATCTGACTGTACATATACACATATTGAAAGATCATCACATCACATCAACAGCCTTTATTAGTCCACTGCTGGACATAGGCCTCTCCTTAGAAAGGAGGTTTTCGCCTACTATACCACGCTGACCAGACGGGTTAGTATAACGTTTGTGTCAAGTTTTACTTTTCTTTACAGTACTGTTGTCCTGCGTAGTTTCCTCCCTTAGTCGGGTTTTACAATATCCACAGGATGAATAAGGGTGGTGGTGAAACATCGTATTCTTAATCCGTCACCACAGTATAATTAATCAAGTACCTAGGCAGAAAACTTTGATTGTTTTTCTAATATGATTGCAAACCGATACTACTTTCTGTGTTATATTGTAGTCAATCGAGAATTTAATAACTGTTGACATTTTCGCATCCAACAAGATACGCCCTGGATTAACGGGGTAATGGTCTCTGAGATATTATGTCCAGACCCTATCGTTCAATCTCTAGTGCGCCGAGAACTGATCGATGTCTACCAATAACAGACCACCTTAATAGCCCCACTTAATTGCAAAACGCGGATCAACGAAAGTGATAGGTTCGAATGGATTAGTCTTCGTTAGTCCACGGCTTTTCTTGTGGTCTATAGCGTTTTCAGCTAAATCGTTATTTAAAACTGAATTTAAACATTTTTTGGGCGCTAATCTGGCAAATCTACATTGAAGGTAATTTTGTTCCACTGATTTCCAAAACACATATCTATCCTATGATTGTGTAAATGTCCTGCATTAAATAAAACATAATTTTAAATTTCCGACTTGTAAAAATGTCTGAAAAGATTTACTTACAGAAATAAATATCATTTATCATTTAATGTGAATTGAATCGACTGCCTTGGTGGCGCAATAGTAGCATGTACGACTGCTGACCAAATGTTTTGTCAATTGTTTTGATAGTACAAGCTCTGCTTAGTTTGAAACGAGACGACGTTGTGTGTTAGATGTCATAAAATAAAAATTCCGAATTTCATACTTTAACCAATAATATTATACAATAGTTACAACAGTTATTGTGTAAATTATCTAATTATTACGTGAGAGATGACAACTAGGGTAAACAGCTGTGCAATATGTCCCACAAAGTTTCTGAACATGTCTTGTCAAGAGACAAAACACGTTTCCAAGTTTTAAGTTTCTTGCCGTTCGACGGTTTCGAAATATCTTATATATCAGAGAACGTTTAAATGCAAACTGCATGACACCAAACTACTGTAGAATACGATTTGCATTTAGGAGTTAGTAAGATTGGCTGGATTGATTGGTCCCGTGTGGTGACGGATTAAGAATACGGAGTGTCACCACCCCCATTCATCCAGTGGGTGTCGTAAGAGCCGACTAAGGGAGTAAACTACGCACTGCAAAGAGAAGGAAAACTTGACACAAACCCTATACCAACCCGTCGGGCCAACGTGGTATCGTAGGCCAAAGCCTCCTTTCTAAGGAGGGCCTATGTCCAGCAGTGGACTATTAAAGGCTGTTAATGATGATCATGATGATGATGAAGATTGACTTAGCCATTATTAGGGGGCCATTTGAGGATGATTCATGAATTTCCATTCTTAGTAATACTTTATACTTAACTAACTAACAAATTTATCTTCGTTTTGTGAAAAAACCGAATTTTCCCCATTTTTGCATCATTTTTCATTGATGCTCATCTCCTTTCGGTCGTAACGTGATGTCATATAGCCTATAGCCTTTACTCAAAATCGCAAACGCTATGCAATACTAAAAGAATTTTTCAATTCGAACAAGTAGTTCCTGAGATTAGCGCTTTTAACCTAACACATAAATTCTTCTCCTTTATAATATTAGTATGGACTTAAATATCATTTCTGACATATCTCTTTTATTCTATTTGTTATCTTCAAGCAAAAAATCTGCTACACGTTCTCCGATAGCTATAGTCACGGCTTCAGTGTTGCCATGTGGAACTTCAGGAAGTACGCTTAGGTCTGCAACTCTAAGGTTCTTTATATTATGCACGCGCAACCGAGCATCCAGCACGGTACCTAAGGGCGCTGTGCCTGCTGAATGGAAAACAGCATACGTCATATGTCGCACGTAGCACCGCCAGTACTTATTTCGATTTACTTCATAGCTTGGGCAACCCGGTAGAACCAGTTGAAGAAGCGATGCGTTATACCACCTGAATATATGTGTCTCTGCAACCTGTTCGACAATCCTGATAGAGCGCACCATGTCGTCTACATCTCTCTCATTGGCTAAGTAGTTTGGGTATATAGCTGGTGGCGCCAAAGGATTTTTATTCGATAGACGCACGGTACCAGATGATCGAGGATTCAACAGGACAGGTGACATCACAATGAACGCGGAGTTTTTGTTCGCCTCACTTAACTGTTCAATCACGTTATCGTTGAATCCTGTCGTCTGTTGAAATAGAGGCTTCACAAGTGGTAGTAGGTTCCTTTCTATAAAAGAGTTAATAATTTGCAGGTTAGGCACTGTACAGTCGCTGCCATCTGAACTAACTTTGAGCAATTTTCTATCTTCAAAGTCGTAGCAGTATGTGTTGGCGAATATATTGATGTCAGTAAGACCATTGGATGAGAGTGCGCCTTGGTTTGCAACCAGCAATTCGGGTAGCTGTTCGAGGTTTGACGCCAGTAACATTAATTTATCGGATATCCCCTTATCCTTGCCTCTGTTGACTTTTAGCAGAAGCAAGGGTAACACGTGGTCTGTCATGACATCGCCAACAGGTAGGTCTGCCTTCACAGATATTCCCATACTTTTCAAATGATCTGCGTGACCAACACCAGATAGCATTAGTATTTGAGGGGTTGCCACGGCACCTGCACTTAATACTACCTCTTTTTTAGAATATAACTTTAAACTTCGTGCACCCTGAATAACAGTAACCCCGTGTGCAATGTTATTTTTGTCAATAATTACTCCTGTGCACATGGTATGTTTAGCCACCTTAAGTTTTTCCTTTACATCTTCTCTTGCTAGATATGCCCTCGCGGTACTCATACGTTCGCCTTGGTACACATAGCCTACAACTTTAGTTATACCTATTTGTGACTGCGCGTTAACATCAGGATTGTAAGGAAAATTAAGAGATCTGAATGACTCAACAAGCTTGAAATGAAATGGATTCAAGGGATCACTAAAAAATTCCATGCGCAATAGTCCAGTCCTGTTATGATAGAATCTAGAAGAAGGTGGCAGTTGGTTGAGATCTTGCAAGCCTTCGTATCGTAGAAAATAAGGCATCAGATCTTTGAAGGTCCAGCCAGGAGTAGTAATGTTATTGAAGTCTTTCTTTCTGTTGCCGCGAGTGTAGAGCATATAATTAATGGAAGTTGAACCGCCGAGGCACTTGCCTCGACTGAAGCGGCATTGTTTTCCTATTGAAGAAAGGCAGGACACGTTGTTTGAAATCGTCTCATACTTCCAGTCCAGATCTGAACCCATTAGAAACATGGTTGCGGCTGGTACCTATAAAAATTAAGCCACTTTATTCCTAAATCTATTGTCAGAACTCTAAATGACTGTTCTGAAATGTTTAACATCTATGCTCTCTACTTCTGCTACCTTTGAGAGTAATTTCGTGACATAAGAAGTAAATAAATAGGAATATACATTAAATAAGCGGCGGTTAAGGCTTGGACTTGCGATCAAGAGGTCGTGGGTTCAAATCCTGACCAGTACACTACCGATGTGAACCCACTTCTAACACAAGTAATTTAGCTTAGCGGGAGGGGTTAACCGGAATACTAGTAATTTCGGTTGCTAGAAGACCTTTTTAAAAGAATTATAATAATGGTAATAATTACCCTAGAGAGTTGGTTGGGATCGTCACCAGCCTCAATGAGTAACACATCTTCACCAGCGAGTGCCAGCCTAGCAGCTGCAGCGGCGCCCCCTGCACCTGATCCCACCACAATGTAATCGAACGTCTCACCATCTGATGAGTTAATCCCAGCTATTAGTTTTCTTCTAAAAGCTGTCTTAAAAGAAAGTCTTCATTTTGCAAATTTTGTTTCCCAAAACCTCTTGAGTCGCCATGTTTTGGTGTCTGCTCGTTGCCTTCCTATACCATAAAACCCTTGTAGTGATATTTTAGACCGTTATACATAAATGTTACTAGGTAAAATATCACATTAGGAATGACATTTTGTTGAACTCCTGCAACATATTAACTTTAATATGATACGAGTATTGGTTGAAAACTGCAATATTTAAGTTTACCTTTTAACTTGACACTTTTAGGAAATCTGTAGGAATTATTATCCAATATAGCGTCTACCGTGACGAGTTTCCACGGCAGTACTGTCAGTAACAGGATCCTGAAGCAACACATCATTATTTAAGAACCTCTGAACTGAATATTAAAACTGAAACCTATTCTAGCGCTAGGCAAGTAAATCATTTAAAGAGTCGATTAGGTTAAGGTTTAATTTAACTTCTTTTGCATGCATGCATGCGTCAAATTCAAATATGCTCATCGTCTACTAAATCCTTCCAAAATTTTATGCTGCTGATGTCTCACTGTACTTAAGTCCGTTTAGGAAATTTGTTTGTAAAAAGTAACCGTAAGAAAATCATGTCTCGGCACATGGGCTGCTTTGACGGGAGTATTTCCACGATCACAAAGAAAACAAATGGTAACAAATTCTTTCGCTGCATTTCGAACGAAATTCAATTATCATCAAACGAAAGTAAAAATTTCGATGCATTGACGACCGTATTGTCACAATTTTGTTGAATTCTAACTTTGTCTAATCTGATCTTGACACCAAATATTTATCAAATAAATTTCTTTAACATTACTCACTTACGACTGAACCCGCTAAAGGTTGAACTGCGACAAAGCGACGACATAGCACTAACTTCTGTTCGCAGTCGTATGTCAGTAATATCGCTGATACGGTATAATTAATTATTATAATAAGATCTCAAATGTTCCTTCGTATCATTGTTAACCATGGCTACTGGTGTTGGCTACTATTCAGCTAATTGAACGTGTATGTTACACCCTCGAGGCATGGGGCTTAATTAGCGTTTTAGTAACATTAGAACAGTGTAGTTTGTCAATAACATGATGATATGATGATTAATTCGCCATTTACATTGTACGCCCACAAATTTATGATGTATTTGAAAGTACATTGTCTTTTAGTTGAAGTTACCGATTATTTTGTGTGTGTGTGAATTAATAAACTTATATTATTAGTTTTTTTTCATTATTTTTAAGGTTTCGTACCTCAAAAGGTAAAATAGGAGCCCTTATAAGATCACTTTCTTGCCCGTCTGTCCGTCTGTCCGTGTGTCACCAACGATTTTCTCAGGAACGGGTAGCAAGTTGAAATTTATATCAGATACTGAGGTATATGGTCCCTGTTAGGTGTATAAAAATCAAAGTCCTGAGTCATCACGATAAAAAGATATGGGCAAATTTCGATTTTCTACGTAATACGCGAAAATCTACATAAAATCTGGGTAGGTACCGGTACTGACCAGTTTTTTTTACATTGTGAGATATTTGCTAACAAGTTACTAGCGTTAAATATTAAGAGCCCTCAAGAGAAATATTAAATTCTCACAGTTTTCATTACCCTATGTAGTATGAGTACCAACAGAAGTTTTATTGACCTTTTTATTTATATTACGAATACAAACTTCAGAGAGCATCTGTCAAATTTCCTTATTATAACTGTTAAAGTGTCGCCTTCCATAATATATTAATATATTATTTACGAGCATTAATGCGCACACACACACGTATTCATCCCCTGGGCGTCGTAAGAGCCGACTGAGGGAGCTAACTACGCAGGACAACAGCACTGCGAAAAGAAGGAAAACTTGGCAACCTTGTTTTTTTTTTTACTCTGCGCCTGTAATAGGAGGGATCCGGGCACAGCTGTTATTAAGACATCCGGACCCCTCCTAGCGCCAGCCCGCTCCAGTTGCGGGCCCCGTCTCAAAATTGTTCCTCTCTTTAGGCGACGTCCGGCACACGCGGACGCCGCCCCCTCGCGGCTGGCCAAACTTGGCAACCTTATACCAACCCGTATGGCCAGCAGGCCAAAACCTCCTTTCTAAGAAGAGGCCAATGTCCATCAGTGGTCTATTAAAGGCTGTTGATGTGAATGCCTGACTGTTACCCAGGTGTCAGGTATGTACTTAATACTTATCGTGAGTGCGTTAGTCCAGTAAATATAAATTGTCCGTGTCTCGGAGAACAGGATAAGTCGTCGGTACCGGTGGCCATATGAACTTCTGTGACAATTTTTGATGGCAGTCACTCCACGTGAAAATCAAAACTCCATCACGTCGTAGAAGACTGAAAGACGACCCCAACCTAGATTGCAAAAAGGCTCGGAGGATAATAATTATAAGTTGTCATATTATTTTGGACGCAGTGAAAAATTTTGATCCTCATTTTCAAAATTTGTTTCAGAATCGATTATTAGTCATAGATAGTATCAAATACTGAGAAAACTTTGCAATCTAAGAGTTTCCCTTACATTACCAGGACGCATCTGCTGTAGGCAATTATAAAAATTATAGTTACTAAAAGATATTCAGAGCCAATATCAAAATGCAAATGTATTTAGCAAAACAACGCACGCATTCTTATCTACACACAGTTGAAGCAACTTACCCTACTTAGATACAACTAACTATTGTACGAAGAACAATAACAAATATTTATGTATTCAGGGCACTCATCATAGCAGAGCCGAACTCACACTTCTTTCCTTCGAGAAGCTCAGCTTACAGCAGTGGCATATGACGTGTAATATCTCTTTGTCTGTAGCTTTCTTTATTTTTCATTGTTTTGCAAAATTAATAATATTTTAACCATAATCAGTCGAACTGAAATTATGAAAAACTAGGCACCACTGCATCTGCATTATTATGTATGTAGACATAAGTATGGGAATTAATGTGATCACGTTACAGATATTACATACCTTAAAATTGTCTGACGATGACCACAAGACCAGAGTGCATTGGCCTTGGCTATTCCCGGTTATTACCCAGGACCTAATAAATATTTAATTTCCATTTATATCTAATACCACTATCATATATGAATTAAAATGTGAAGAGTTCTCACATGAAATCTGTCAGTTCATTGGCAATATACATTTACAATTTATCGACCGCGGCGCATCTGTCTAAAGATAGTAAGAATTTTATTCTTCGCACATAAAATGAGTGATAAAACCATTTCAAATATTTGATTTTCACGACTTTTCTTCTCGCGGATTTGCACAATAGATCTTGTATGAACAAATATGTTTATCGTGTCGCTGTAACTCAGAATACTATTATTATTTTTTATGTTAGAGGGGGCAGACGAGCAGACGGGTCACCGTCATAACACCTTCCAAAGACCAATCTTTGGAAGGGGTTATGATGGTGAGCCACTTTTTGCCCTGCACAACCAATTGTGCGGGGCAAAAAGTGGCTCGAAAGCGTACAGCAGTGGAGCGCCAACTATCCAGGTAATGAGGATGAAAATTTTGCCGTGTGGAACGATGGCGGAAATTTGCGACTGGTTAGTCCGAAGAATTCCTCGGAGCACTCTCCATGATAATCGTGCAGAGGGCCGAGTGCAAGTTTATTTCACATGGACTCCCTCTCGAAGGCGAGCTAGTTTAGCTTTGCGATTGGTGGAGATTTCATCGCGTGCCAATCGTAGCGGCGAACGCGCTCACCGTGACGATCGAGTCGAAGTGAAATAAACTCGCACTTAGGCCTTTGATAATTCTTTGTGTTTAACCTATTCTGCGAGTGACAATGACGAGGGTCGCCTTGTCACTGGTATGTAACAAGACATTACACAGAGAGCGGAATCGTTTCACGGACATAATAAAAGAACGCTCAAGGAATGGTGGCGGGGAAATTTGTAATGGAGAAAAGTTAATATGACGTGTGTGTGTGTGAAAAAATGTGTCTCCATCATCAGCCTATCGCCGTCCACGGCTGAATGCAAGCTTCTTCCAAAGAGCGCCAACCATCCTGGTCTTGGGCAGCCAGCATTCGTCCGCCGCCAGCCATTTTCTCAAGTATTCGGTCCATCGTGTCGCAGGGCGCCCTACACTACGTTTACCTAATCGTAGTTTCCACTCTAGCACATGTCAGCTCCAGCGACCATGAGTCCACCTGGGGACATAACCGGCCAACTTACACTTCAGCGTACTGATTCTCCAAAGAAGAAGTGTACAAAGCTAAAATTTTTAGTTTTTAAAGTGTATTTAATGGTACTTCAAGTTGTATTTGTCAATAAAATAAAACAAGGCATTAAAAATAATGTGATATCAAGTAAAAGTAATTATACATGACATAGTTGAAGCCTACCTTATAAATTAAAAACAAGTTGTGAAATAAATGGACAGCCGTCCATACGCGCAGAAGCTATGATCGCAATCGGAGATCACACAGATTAGAGACCCTTAAAACACCTCTCTTTCTGCGTCAGGAGCTAAAAAAAGGACTTACTTCCAACAGAATCTGCAACACGTAATGCTAGTAAACATCTTAATTATTTCTATCCTTTTTTCTTTTTTAAATTGTTTCGGAAAAAATTATAATGCTCTCCTGCAAATTTTTGACATGTCGCTCTAACGCATCATTAATTACATTAACTGCTCAGACAAAGTCTGATTGTAGGAAATGGGTTGAGAAAGTCGTTTTAAGTAAAAAACGAGAATTGCCCTTATAAAAATACTGCACGTTTACGAGTTTTTCAAGACAGAGCAGGCTTTAAGTTTTTATCTTTATTGAGTCCAGACAGTACAGGCTTACTGACTGAACATCATACAGTATAGTACGTAGGATGCGACCTTAACCAGGATCAGGTCAGTAAATCACACAAAAGTCTCTAGTCTCTACTTTTTGGCTCAAGTTCGATTTAAGTCATATTAAGTCACGGATAACATAAAGTACTAGTTCTCCAGAATAAAGTATAATAACCTTAACATCTTTTACCGCCAGCAGACCTCTACAACTATTACTATAACAATTATGTATAATATTAACTATAACTATAATACAACTACTATAATACAACACTATACTACAACAAAACTATAATACAACATACAAACTATACACCTACACAACATCGAAACAGAACATCATTCTGCAGAAGTTTTTTTTTACCACATTAACTAAGCAGAGCTTGTACTATGGGTACTAGACAACTGATATAAATACATATATACTGTTTTTTTGGTAAATACATACTTATTATACATAGAAACACCCAAACCAAATCAAACATTAAATGTTCATGCACACGAATGTGTGACTTGAGCGGGAATCGAACCCGCGACCTTTGAAATAGCAGTCCGATACACAAACCACTACCATTTGGTCGTCTAAAATTGCCACAGATGTTCGTATGGCAACCGGGACCGTAGGCTTAACGTGCTCTCCTAGGCACGGAGGGGTCTCAATGTGTTAAGCAATGGTCACCCATCTTTAGACTGACCTGGCTAAAATTGCTTACTTTTCAATATGTGTGAACTTACTCCGTTACCGCTTAGCTACGACCCGTTTGCTCGTTTGGCCCCTCTATCATCAAAAACGCCATTTTTTGCTCAATATCCTGCATCGCGCAATTAAAGTTCTTTCAATGTTGACAGCTTATAATTTTATTTTGAGGCGATATTATACAATTGTACCTATATTATCAGAGTGCATATTTTAGTAGAAGGCTCATTGCCTTCACGAATGTGTCACAACACGACTCCGATGGTTTACCTACATATCAATCAATTCATATCATTGACCGAAACAGAAGACCAGCCTTCAAAAGACTACCATCACCACTTTCACTAGATAACCTGTATGCTCGTTTACCTCCCATATCCAAAATTAATAAAGGCGTTCAACAAAAACCAACCGACTACTTTCAAAGGTCAAAATTATAACCTACAAAAGTATTTATATTATATTCTTGTGATCACCTTAGAATTGCTGCCGGCTTTATTATTTACGATACATGTTCTGCCAAAACAAGTTTGACCCTATGTCAATTAATTTTTAATTAATTCAAGTATTTATTAAAAAAACTTTTCTTTTGTTTTTTTTATGACAGAGAAGTCAAACGAACAGACGGGTCACCTGATGGAAAGTGACTACCGCCGCCCATGAACTCAGGAGCCACAAGCGCATTACCGGCCTTTTAGGAAGGAGAACGCTCTTTTCCTGAAGGTCGTACCGGTCCGGAAATACCGCAGACAAAAACTTGTTGCACAGATTCGTTGTGACACACTTTTACTTCACGCTTAAATACATAATACGTTGTTACACTAAAGTGGCAAAAAAATGTATGAACTACCTAATCCTATGCTATTACATACAAATCTGTAAGTATCTCTATATTTATCTATAATATGTGTGTATTTAGAAATATATAAGTATGTTTATCAGCACTCTGGTTACCATAGCACAGGCTGTGCCTAGTTTAGGATCAGACAGCCGTGTGCGAGATTTGTGAGGTTATTATTATTTGCTCCAGTAAAACCTTTATAGCCGTGTTATGAATATGTGTATCCCTATAGATGTAATATGCCATAAGCAAATGCTTCATAACAATGTTGAAAGACTTCTCAGGCCCATCTTAATGTGACATTTACTAGTACTAACCTTACTGATAACTTTTTTATTCATTGGGATAGCAACAACTGGTGAATTAAATCAATAGAAAGGAGATAGAGAAAATCTAGGTACTTTATCGTATTACTGAGAACGTTGAACGTAAAATTTGTTAAAACAGCCATTTTGTAAAAAATATCTGAGTCTGCATGACTCACAAATATGTCTATTTTTAGAATTTTACCGTATTATTAATACCTCTGATGTCGCGCCAAAAATACGTCCCTTATTTCTTTGGTACGAGAAAGTGATCAAATTGTAACGAATTCAGTTGATTTCCAATACTTCCAAATGAACAGTTGCAAAGCTTGATGTTTATTCCGTCTTTTGAACACTTCGCTTTTGAAATAACGCTGCAACATATATATTTAAACATTTATAAGCAATGAACGAGCTGAATAAAATACAACATACCTAATCAACTTTCAAAAACAGTATTAACGAGTTCAATGCGCCTTAATTACGATAAATTGTAAAATTCTGCTGTATTTTCAATAGAGGTGGCATATAAGTACCGTCGCGTCGGTGAGCCATGCTTCGGCACGAATGGGCCGGCTCGACCGGAGTAATACCACGGCTTTCCAGAAAACCGGTGTTAAGCGATTCTTTCGTTACCTTTTACTGAGTGAGTGAGGTTACCGGAGCTCCAATCCCTCCTCCCACTGACTTGAGCGGGAGGGACACCAAGGGCGGCAACGCACTTGTGACTTTTGAGTTGCAGGTGTCCATGGACGGCGGTAGTTGCTTACCATCAGGTGACCCGTCTGCTCGTTTGCCCCTCATAACATAAAAAAAGTAGCTTCAAACTTAAATGGAAGTAGCTTTAAAGGAATTATTAAAACTGGTTCACAAATTCCAAAAATATGGCGTAATACACATAAAAGTTAATTGAATTAGGAAATTTATTCTTTTTGAATTAGGTTTATAAGAGACGAAATAAATTACAGGATCTCCTAACGATAATGCTCTCAGTCTAGTCACGTAAATCTGTTATCCCCGTTGGTAAATTTTTGGCATTAAATATACCTTAGCACGGTACAACCCCATTTAATTGTAATCTTTGTGTCGAACCGGCGAAGAACGACGATCGATTTAATACTCATTGTTCCTTATATACCTACCACCTTGTATTTGCTACAATGGTATATTGAGAAGCCACCGTTACATCATCATCATTATCAACAGCCTTTAATAGTCCACTGCTGGACATAGGCCTCTCCTTAGAAAGGAGGCTTTGGCCTACTACGAGTATACCACGCTGGCCAGACGGGTTGGTATAGGCTTTGTGTCAAGTTTTCCTTTTCTCTGCAGTGCTGTTGTCCTGCATAGTTAGCTCCCTTAGTCGTCTCTTACGACACCCACGGGATGAGCAGGGGTGGTGACACTCCGTATTCTTAATCCGTCACCACACGGACCATTTGAACCGTTACAGGTAAACCGTATTATTTAAACTCAAACTAGCTAAAAATCAACCTTTAGGTGTATGAACCTGTTACCCTTTCGAGGGCTGCCCACTGGACTGAAGAACTAACACGTTGAATAACATACTAGAGATTGAACCAATTTCCAATTCCACTTTTTCACACATTTTATCGACCAGTATAACGTATAAATAATAATAATATTAAACAAATGCTGAACAGTCAGAAAGTTCATGGATATTGAAGAAAACGGAACAGCACAACACACACAGCAACCACCATCTATATAACCAAAACATACACCTAACTGTATTTACTTGGTTTTGGCCCGTAAATATAGGTAACACCAGCCTTGAGCTGAGAAAAATTTAAATAATAATAATGAAATCTTCACACATCTCATACGCGGCAGTCTGGTCATAAACTCCTGTCTCTCCAAAGCTCCTGCTAAACATACTTAAATATTTCTAAATACATAAATATTATAGACAGATAAATAAATATATAGTAAATAAATAGTTCAAAGTCAAGCCGCCTGTTAGCTATCAGCAAAAATTAACTTAAGCGCGTGTCTGACTTTGATGTACGTCTCCACATATTTGAAGGAACAAACAATCCCTACGACAGAAAAAACATAAGGCATAAAATGTTTCACACGGGTACTCCGTGCGAAACCCACGCAAATCGAAAGTATCTAGATATTTTATAACACTCGAAATGTGCAGCCTGTTATTTCTTGTGAGACGTCAAGAAAGCCATCGCCAACGCCATCTTGTGTAACTTTGAGTAAAGGTTTACCGCCATCTATGAGAAGTACTGTGAAACCTTTTAAATTTAGAGCTTGGTGTTAGCAACGGCAGCTAAACAAGCACTGCTTTTGCCGTACCGTGTATATTATTGATTGCTCTGTGGCTCTCATTTACCACAATAGAAATCCTTTCACAGGGAAGCGCCGAATGTGGTTCGTCATGGTATTTGGTTCTCTATGAAGATATGAGAGCGCTTTTTCTTTGTTGAAGTCAAGGCAGTTCTTATTTAAAAATTAAAGAAAATATTATGCACCTAAGGGTTGAAATGTAAGAGATTATGAAACTGAAATGAGGGTTAATTTGACTTTGACTGCACGGATGGCGTAGTGGTTTAAGCGGTCGCCACGCCGCTTCCTACTGCGCCGAGTGTTGTGGGTTCAAACCCCACATGGGACGACACTTTGTGTGATCCACGCCTGTTAGCTATCAGCAAAAATTAACTTACGCGCGTGTCTGACTTCGATGTACGTCTCCACATAATTTTGAAGGAACAAACAATCCCTACGACAGAAAAAACATAAGGCATTAAATGTTTCACACGGGTACTCCGTGCGAAACCCATGCAAATCGAAAGTATCTAGATATTTTATAACACTCGAAATGTGCAGCCTGTTATTTCTTGTTAGACATGAAGCACGCAGTGCCATCTTGTGTAACTTTGAGTAAAAGTTTACCGCCATCTATGGGAAGCACTGTGAAACATTTTAAATTTAGAGCTGGGTGTTAATAGCGGCAGCTAAACAAGCACTGCTTTTGCCGTACCGTGTATATTATTGATTGCTCTGTGGCTCTCATTTACCACAATAGAAACCCTTTCACAGGGAAGCACCGAATGTGGTTCGTCATGGTATTTGGTTCTCTATGAAGATATGAGAGCGCTTTTTCTCTTTTATACCGACTTCAAAAGGTGATTCTCAATTTGATTGACAAACTTTTTCGTGTACGTACGATAAATTCGCCATTTTGTCGAACGATTTCAATAATTCTTTGTTGAAGTCAAGGCAGGTCTTATTTAAAAATTAAAGAAAATATTATACACCTAAGGGTTGAAATGTAAGAGATTATGAAACTGAAATGAGGGGTTAATTTGACTTTGACTGCACGGATGGCGTAGTGGTTTAAGCGGTCGCCACGCCGCTTCCTACTGCGCCGAGTGTTGTGGGTTCAAACCCCACATGGGACGACACTTTGTGTGATCCACAAATTGTTGTCCTGAGTCTGGGTGTTCTTTGTGTCCGTTTCATGTATGTTTGTAAAGTCCCCCGCGACACAGGATATATTCCTAATGCGGGAGTTGTCTTTTTTAAAGCAATTAAAATATATCATTGAAGAAAATAATTTTACATTTATTTTTGTAATTTTTCAGTAAGTAAGCTTTAAAGCTAGGATTCCAAGCAATAGAGGTCTGATTAACAGCACGATGTGAGGTAAAAAAAATTGATCGAAGTAATTCATTGCAGACTCTTGACCCTCTCGTCAGCGAGCGCGTTCGACGTTGCATTGGTAATGACTTCAGAGCCGGGCCTCAATTCTGCTATTTACTTATTGTATCAATAGACTGTCGATGGAAAGTCTTCGGAATAGTTTTGCACTTTTCTTATTTTACTAAGTAAGACCAATGGCCTTCCAATGACTTGTCACTAATACAAATGTCGTCGATGTCTTTGTAATAGTTTAGTAAACGGAACATTTTAAATTTGTAAGAAAATTATAAATTTAATTTTTATAATATGACAGTGTTGTTTGAAGACTTATATTACAATATCGACAGTCTATTGACACTGTGAATTTATGCTAATAGAATACCAATATATTGCCCGATGTCAGTGGCATCTCAATAGCGTGTCAATAGAATTCAGGCCCAGGCCAATCGCAGCGTCGAACGCGGTCACCGTGACGACAAGTAGATGTGAAATAAACTCACACGAGGCCCACAATTTTCTGTGAGGCCGTGGCTGGCTATCGTTCCGGTCGAGCCAACCCGTTCGTGCTTTTTTATAGGAGTTGAATGCTAACTATGGACAAACGAGCAGACGGATAACCTCATAGTAAGTAACTACCGCTGCCCTGCAACTCTAAAGTCACAAGCACGTAGCCATCCTTGAGTAACCCCCCCCCCCCTCCCCCCGCTCCATAGTTAGAGGACGGCAGCTTTGGGTCTCTAATAACCTGATTCCCTCGGTGAAAGAATTGAAAACCCGGTTTTCTGTTCTTAAGCATAGCTCTCCGTACTTACTTGAAGTACAATAAAACAGCGTATATGTTTCTACATTTATTATATGTTACAACATACAAAACAGAGTAACAACAATATACAATCAATATTATAACACCCCGCCGGGGCCTCTACAACACTTATTTGGACACTTTTAAATAGACTAGATTGAAGAACTGTTCAAGAGAAAAGCGTTACAATTATAGAACAATACATTCTTATAAATTAATTGTTCTGAAGAGAATTGTATTATGGAAATCAAGTTAATTTACTGCAAAAGCTTTCGACTTGAATATTGCATTAAATTATTTTAATAATTTGACACATCACACAGAGACGTCTGAGACCAAACTAGGCAGTCTGTACTATGGTAACCAGACTGCTGATAAACACACATATATTTCTGGATCTACATGAATTAGACTCAGTACAACAAACCAATCGGCTGGTCTTTTTCTTTACATTATATAATTTTAAATATAGACGTCAAATATTCTTTTCTCTTGTAGAATCTTTTGGATTATATTGATATTAATGTCAGTTGTAATCTCAGTTTTTATAAATATATGTATAGGTATTGATTACCGCTTTCTACATAACCATATAATCTCAAAGACTTTTAATTATTATGCATTATACTTGCTCAAACACATTTTTTTAATGTATTTAATTCATTTGATTAAAATTCCCATTTAATATCTCCTTATTTTTATAAATTACTTGATGGCAAATTATTAATAAATCTACAAACACAATGTCACAAGAATACTGTCATTTTTGTAATATATATTTCTAACATTGAATAACCTTTTATTTTAGTACTGTATTTACGCAATTTTGACCATGTATGATCCAATATATCTTTGTGATAGTAGGAAATTGTGTTTCACATTATATCTCTGTATTGTGCTCTAATGTCATGTCTAATTTCCACTGAGATCAGATCAATCAGCAACGATACACAACTATTTGAACTTGTATCTGAGCAACAGATATTATTTTATAACAAGTCCAGTGAACGTACAGGTCCAGTGAACTTAGAGATCCAGTGAGAATACAGGTCAAGTGAGTTTGCCAGTCTAGTAATCATATAGGTCCAGTGAAAATTTGTGAACTATGTGGGCAATTTGAGAAAAAACCTGTTTGAGCAACCATCTGCACTCACTCTTCAGACTACTCCCTCTGGACTTTATATTGTAACGTATGCAGAAATGATAATATTAGTACAAACCTAAAGCACTATTTATCATCACATTTTTATTAATAAACCTCTTGATGACTAGAATAAAGAATACATAAAATATTTAAATGAAGATTCAATAATGCAATGAGATGCTTACCTACAAGAAGAAGTCCTTAACAAATGTTGGACAAGGGCTTAGAAGTACTGAAGAAAAAAAGCACACAACACATTTTTTTATAAATATTTTGACTAATGGTCGACTGACTTCCGTTGCTGACGGTACATGAACGGTTACGTAGAAAGCGCCATCTATGTTCTACGTTAAAGCTACAGTACGTTGCGCATTACGACGGGGTTTTCTTTTACATTATAAATTCTTCACTATCCACGCACACTAGCCATAACAGTATATGAAGAAAGAAACAACAAAGATTATGTTGTACCAAAGGTACCGTTAACAAAAAAAGATATCATTGGTTTTTATTTTGTTTCGCGTTCGGCTTTTTAATGAATAAAAAGTAAAGCTGGTGAACGTGTTCCCTGCCCTTATACACACAGATATATTTTAACATAAGATTTTTTTATTAGATAGGTGGGCAAAAGAGCATACCGGTCACCTGATGGTAAGTGGTTACCACCGAGCATGAACACCTGCAAATGTCATAAGTGGGTTTGCCACTCTTTGACTCCCCCTACCAGGATCAGGGGAGGTTACAGAAAATGGTTTGTTTCAACCGTTAGCTTCACATGAAGGATATTTAAACAAAAGCATATTATGAGATATTTAATTACAAAAAATGAACTAATAAGCGCAAGTGCCAGCACAGAATACAACACAAATGTCCTTTTAAGTAAAAAGTAAAAAAAACCTTTAAAAAAGTACAATGAACTGTTTTCTTAATTCCTTAATTTTCTACCTTCAGGGGAGGTATTTATTCTTTAAATGTGAATGGGACCAAACGGAAAGCAAATCCTTCCAAATATTAAAAAAATCTCCAATTGGTTCATAAATGACAGTTGTTGTGGCAACAAACATAAAAAAAATAAAACAAAACACTCAATCTCATACTGTTTTTGAGTTCGTTTAAAAATAACGCGTTATAACAGTTATTTAGCAATAACGCGTTAAGTGCTAAATTCTGTGCTGGATTTTAAATAGGCTTATATTATAGAGAACTTATTATTAATGTTTATATTTAGTTCAATTCCTTCACGTTTACTTATTGGTTAGTTGCTATACGACTACGCTTAACCCTAGTGCGCGTCCACGTTGTGTGTGTGGGTGTCGGGAGACGCTGGCTTCAGAGATCTTAAGTTAGGGTGTAGCCACACTATGGCGAATGGACTGGCTTGAATAGTAGCTTTGTAGCTATGAATAATGACTAATTAATCATAAGTAAATTTTACGTCTGCAAAACAATTGAATTTAAGCTGAAAATATTTTTAAAATATTTTTTCTACAAAATCAAATTTGTGGTCTACACATAACGCTACTAAAATTTGACATATTGTTTTGTAACATCTGTATAACATGCATTTCTGGCATATAGTGGCATAAAGTGTGACCACACCCTTTGATTAAGTTAAAAAGTAAATCCTAACTCGGTAGTACATTCAGCCTTAATTTTATATTACAATTCAGTGTGTAGCAGTCATTACAGTAATTTACGAATGCAGATCTAGCTGCTTACTTGTGCAATGACAAACAAATATCTACCTTCCGACACAGCTATAAAGACTATATTAGTATACATTTTTTTAATAACTTAAATACTTTTTTCCATTAAACATTGTAATATATTTCTTATTAATATAAAAATAAAAGCTAAAATTGTGTATAACGATTTCTTTGGTGTATCATAATTAACAAATGCACATATGAACGTATATAATATTTGCGGATAAACCGTCTTCTAATTAAGGGTTGTCAGCAAAAATATTTTTGGTCATAATACTCTTAAAGCTAAAATAAATGCTACGCATTGGAACATTAAGATTACACAACATTTAAAATGATAAACGAATACTTGTATCATCCCTAAGACGCTAAAGTAACATATAAAGGTCTGTATTCACCATAACGTAATGTGTGTTGTGTGTGTACAAGCAAAATTACATGTTTTTTTTTAATTGTACACATACATAATCGAATAATACAATAAAAATATATGTTACTAGCCCATATTATAGTCTATATTTTGTGCTCATTCTTTGCATAAAAATAATAAATAAAAATAAAATATTTTTATTTACAGCTAATTTTCCAATAAAAATATATGTTGGAATGGAAATATATACTGATTTAACGATTACGTTATCAATATGCTGACAAATAGTCAGTTCTCTCAGGGGTTTAGGGAGGGGGGGGGGGGGACTTTCTAGGTTATAACTACAGGAACATTGTGAGTTCTATTGCAACATGATCACGTCGTCGAACATTCTGTTCTGGAAAACACGGGTTTAAAAAAATATATTATATGACTGGCATGTTCCATAACCGACAATTTTGGATATTTAATATCGCGGAACCAGTTAATATAGTGAATTTGTGGTTCCCAGGATTACACAGGCATGTCCACATTAACTAGACATTAACTAAAATATCATTTTCGAAATTTTTGAATATTCGAGAAACTTCTTGAAGTTACTGGAAAATTAAATTACATTAGAATCGTTAGGGTCTATAAATTATTTTCTAAAATACATGTACATACGTATAAAACATCTAGTTACACAAAAATATGCTAATATTTCGTACAAAAATCTGTATTTGTCTGTATTACTCACAGTTATTCACTTGTACAAATCCAGTACTGACATACTCAAATGCCCAAAAAGTCTTCACGGGAATATAAGACGATTTAGACGAATCCAACGCAATTTTGAACAGCACAATTTTTTTCAAAGTGATAGAACTTAGCAAATCATTGCTAATATTAAGAAACATTTAGACAATCACTAATTATCAACATCGCTTATAAAAACATTCAATTCTAGTTAACATTATCATTCGTTTACGTTAATTTTGTTTTAAACGTATGTTGGTTATCAAATGGTGGATCTTGTCCCCCATTCAGATATTTAAGGGCTCCCTTAATCGAGTAATCGTTTGTAATATCCATGTTATGATATACGACATTAACATTTTGCAAATATAAAATATTTCAAAACTCCTCAATTTCCTGTCAGCTGTTTGGAGCATATTGTAATTTCATCTTACCCCCAGAGACGGTGAAGCCGGGCCTTACATGAGGGTACACTTGAAGCCGAACAGTTTACGACGGCGCCGGGTTTTTTCTTCTTGTTGTGGGTGGTTGCGGATTATACGTACGAGCTGAAATTTATATAAGTCTTTATTGAAACTGTTGAGTT
This sequence comes from Arctia plantaginis, assembly GCA_902825455.1. NCBI lineage: Eukaryota > Metazoa > Arthropoda > Insecta > Lepidoptera > Erebidae > Arctia > Arctia plantaginis. The sequence goes on along the minus strand of CADEBD010000276.1, from coordinate 5,846,537 downwards.
TATTGAGGATCTTAGAGGATTTTGTAAATTTAAGGTATTTTTTAAAATATTAGTAGAGAGAGAGTATAGAGATATTAGATAGCGTAAAGAGATATTAGAGAGAGTATAGAGATATTAGAAAGAGTATAGAGATATTAGAAAGAGTATAGAGATATTAGAAAGAGTATAGAGATATTAGAAAGAGTATAGAGATATTAGAAAGAGTATAGAGATATTAGAAAGAGTATAGAGATATTAGAGAGAGTATAGAGATATTAGAAAGAGTATGGAGATATTAGTAGTAGAGTATAATATAGGCAAATCATTGTATAATTAAAATCCAACAGTGTGTATACGTGTTCAGATTCAAATATTTTGTAAAAGTTTGTAATAAATTTTTAATACTGCAAATTAATAGCTTAGATTAGCAAAACAACAGTCTGCAAAATAAAGGAAAACTTGAAACAAATCCTATACAAAGCTGTCTGATCAGCGTGGTATAGTAGGCCAAACCTCCTTTCTAAGGAGAGGCCTGTGTCCAGCAGTGGACTGTTAAGGGCTGTTGATTAAATACATGTTTGAATGCTTTAATAGACAAGAATATAAGTTGATTTATCTTGATTACGTTTTGTTTGGTCTTCGGAAGCCGGTAATAAATTCTCTAGGCAAAAAAAGTGTTTTAAATGTCTACTGTCATTGAGTGTAACGTTAGGGCCCGACCCAGACCAAGAGGACACTTAAAAATAAACTTTAAAACTATCGACATAAAGTGCATACTTGTTTGAACATGACAAAAAATGCTCGCGGTGCCTCGGCCTAAGTGTATGCACTTTATAGAAATAGTTTTAAAGTTTATTTAAAAAAATCCTCTCCGGTGCGCTCTCACGGTCTGCGCCGGCCCTTGGGCGTGGGGAGGTGGGCAGGTGGGGAGGTGGGGAGGTGGGTACCTCGTGGAAGGCGGCGTCGATGTTGAGCGGCGGCTCCTTGGCGGAGGTCTCGACGTAGGGCGCGCCCAGCGAGCGCGCCAGCTCGCGGCCCGCGTCCTCGCTCACGGCGCGCACGTGCACGAGGTCCACCTTGTTGGCCGCCAGCAGCATCGGGTACGTCTCGCGGTCCTGCGCACCACACATTCTAACTGACGACTACTACCTCTTCTCTTTGACGGACCCTCACCCGAGGCCACACAAAGGGCAAGTACCTCCTGGAAGCCTGTGAACGCCCCAGGAGGCTTTTGCGCTTCTGGAAGAAGCTTGGTCAGCTCACACGCATAAAGGACCACTCTCGAGTCTAAATGCGGGAATACCCTCACCCGAGCAATTACCGATATTAAGCTGCCTCTCAGACAAGCGTGTAGGTAGACGGGTTACGCGAGGAAGACTAATCATCATCGCCTTCTCCTGCTGCCATTTGGCAGTCGGTGAATCGTATAGCATGGCAGATGATTTTGACTGGTTTCTTTCATAACCCGTCTGCTTAATCTCAACCCTCTATGAGAATACAATCATCGAACAAAGAATGAGGGTAAACTGAATTCAACAGTCAGGGTGAGGGTCACTGCAAGTCTTGGAATAGTAAACGGAAATTCGACGAGGCTAAAATAGATGGTATTCTAAAATATCCCTATTTCATTGGAGAAAATATTTAGACATAGACATCAGTTGGCAGGAATATGAATTGGCACTAAATATCCCTTTTTTATCATATATATTGGCATTTATTTGAAAAATATATCTAAGTCTATGTATATGTTATAAAACACAAAATACAAACTAAATTATTTTTACACTACACTATTAGTACAGTTCAAAATTCTATTGTTAACTAAAATCTAAAACTATACCCATTGTTTTCAAAACAGAATATAAGAATCTCGAAAATCTGTAAGCTCAAACTGTAAAAGACACAAAAGTTCATAAGTAAGTACCTTGACCCTTAGTATTTGCGTGTGGAAGTGCCTAATGTTCTCGTAAGACTGCTTGTCTGTGACGGAGTACACCAGCAGAAATCCATCCCCCTTACGCATGTACTGCTCACGCATCGCGCTGAACTCCTCCTGCCCCGCTGTGTCCAGCACTAGAACATGTTTACACATATACATAAGAAATAAAAAATCCAAATCTAATGCAGCTTGCTGAATTAGTCCAACGCGAAGAAGACTCCTTCCCCATCACTTGGATTTCGATTAAACTTTTTGCTTCGCCCAACCAATCTATGGAACAAATTATCGGTTGTGGTGTTTCCGGGCTGATACGACCTTCAAACTTTCCAGAAAAGGCTGGCAACGCAATCGTGGATCTTGACCTGCAGGCGTCCATAGTCACTTACTATCAGGAGACCTGCCAACTCCTTTGTCCATAGGTATATTTCAAAAAAAATCTGAACCTTCTAAAACTAGTTCGACTAAAAATAAAAAACACAACGTTTTTTTTCTTTTTTTTATGTCAGAGAAGGCAGACGAGCAGACGGATCACCTGATGGAAAGTGACTATCGCCGCCCATGGACGTCTGCAACTCAGGAGTCACAAACGCGTTGCCGGCCTTTTAAGAAAGAGAATACTCTTAGTACTGCGATGTTATGTACTACCTGCAGAGAGAAGCACCGCTGACGCGCGCACTACGTACTCTGAATATAATTGCGGATGAAATAGATTTATTTTATTGGTCACTGAGTGGATTCACAATAACAGCATTAAGAATTATTTCTTATAATAAATAAGTAGATGGTATAACACTATTGCATTGGGCTAAACCTGTAATAATAGTTGTTTTTAAAGGCAATAAATAAATGTTGCACTCAAAATGCTGATGTGATAGAATTCTCCTAATTTATTAAATCGAGGATACTGGGTGATGACGTAATAGAAAATATTGAATAAAGTTAGAAAGGCCAACCCGCAAGGGATTTGAACTTTGACACTTGTGGAAAAAGGCTTAAATTCCGCCTACGCACGAACAGACTGTGCGCTATAAATGTTGACACCAACGCATTTCACGATGTCATCTGGGTTCACAATTGGGTACGAGTCTAGTCTTATGTTAAGGTCCTAAATATACCGTAGTCGTGGGAAAAGTACAACATTTACCTACAACTTTTCGAGAATTCCTAATTTAAAGAAAATATGTAAGTACATATATTAAAAGTGAATATCTGAATTTTGCAATTTAGATACTAATACAAAATAATGAATAGTTGTTTTTATTATTGTTACAGATAAATTACACCCAGGCACAAAAATGATAGGTCGTACTCATCCTACAATTATTGGTCCTGGATGGGAATCGAACCTGAGACTGTTCAGCAGTCACAATCGATAAACATGACCAAAATGGCGTGGGAGAGCCATGCTTCGGCACGAATGGGCCGGCTCGACCGGAGTGATACCACGGCCTCACGGAGAACCGGTGTTAAGCGATTCTTTCGTTGCCTTCCACTGAGTGAGTGAGGTTACCGGAGCCAAAACCCCCCTCCGCTGACACTTGTGACTTTTGAGTTGCAGGTGTCCATGGGCGGCGGTAGTTGCTTACCATCAGGTGACGCGTCTGCTCGTTTGCCCCCTTATACCATAAAAAAAATGGCTATGGCCGAAAATTGAGAAGTAACTCACCGTCCAATATGCACCATTGTCCATCCACTTCCGTATGCTGTATGTAAGAGTCCTCAATCGTAGGATCGTAATCAGTCACGAACAACTTCTGGAAGAACTGTATGGTGATAGCAGACTTGCCTACACCACCGTCACCAACCACTACCAATTTGATCTGGAAACCAATCGAAAAATATACTGTCTTATGTGACAGAAGACGACATACAGAATGTTACATAAATGATGTGATAGATAGTAGACGTAGTAGACCTCGGTAATACCCGTAAATCTACCGTGGGAGAACCATGCCCACAGTTGGCTCGACCGTGATACCATGAAATCACAGAAAACCGGTGATAAGCATTTTTCTCGTTAATTTTCACCGCGTGCCCAATGCCACATTTCGGTGAACCCAATTGTGGGAGGACATTCAAATGGCGACAGCACACTTGTGTCCAGATTTATCCAGAAATTTGCCTGCTAGAAAAAGTATGGACAAAGGCCAAACGCTACTAAAAGTTGTCCACACCTTTGTGTAACATTCTGCATAAGACTTGCTTTTAGGGATATTATTTCTGCTAAAGTTTTTGTACTGTCTGACATTAATTAGTTAACAAGTTACAAAAAACGTATATGTTAGGTTCAAAACTCTACAGTCACATTGAGTGATTTTTTTGGAGACAACAGGTATTATCCACAATACAATGAAACATTACTACTTCTACTAAACTAAGACAGTTTGACAATGACACTAGAGGTAATAAAATAGATCAGGCGACACAGACACGGACAGTCAAAAATCAAGTAAAACCCTTCAAATGTTTTTAACAATTCTATCGTATAGTACAATAAGTTCTCATGTGTTCTTAGACGGATGATCTTGAAAGAGATCAAAAGCAAAATTACTTACACTGCTTTTGAGTATTTTGGGATAGCTATTATGCGAATAATTAACCACCTTTAAAACATACAAACAACAAACAACACAATTTATTTAAACTAATTTTTTTTTCTACTTAGTCAGAAGTATCACGAAATCATGCTTTCCAGGAAAAGTGGTAGGATGATATACAGTTTTATGGAGTCAAGCAAGGTCCTTGTCACTTAATTACTACACTGACAAGAAACCTGCAACGCAGCATAGTGCCTTGCATTGCCGTGTCGTCAATCCTTGCGGTAAACAACTTGGACCTGGCCAGATTCCAGCACAAAGAACATATTTATATTTAAAAAAAAAATACACAAATCCACTAACGCTGTCACTATTTTTGAACAACGACATAGCTCAAACTGACGCGGGTGAACTGGCAACACTGAAAACAAATCATATTATACAGCTGTTTAATCTAAATGTTATTTAGCAATGGTATTTAAATGTATATGAAAAAAGCCCGTGCATCAGTCACACAAAAATTGCACGGAATAAAAAATCGGGTGAAAAGCATTTTGAAAGAAATGACTTGTGAGCGTTTATTAAGCTTTTTACATGATTTGGGGACAAAAAAGCAGAGAGATCACCTGATGGAAAGTGACTAACGCCGCCCATGAACGCCTGCAACTCAGTAACTATTGTAACTAATTTAAATAAGTAGTGGTATCGATTCTGAAATAGGTAGATAAACCTATCCCATTGTTACTTTTTACTTTCCATACTTTCTGAGGTTTTGATGAGTCACACAAATTATCTTTCTTTTTGTTGTTGTTTTTATGTTTATATTCCAGAAGGGGTAGGCAAAGGCGTAGGAATTGCCTATATCTTTCCCACTATAAAATAGCGGCCAAGGCCATTGCTGTCAAGTTTAGCGAATTCTTTTTTTTTCTTTTAAAAAAGACAAGTCAAGATTAGGAATATGTCCTGTGTCGCGGGGGACTTGACAAACATACATGAAACGTACACAAAGAAAACCCAGACTCAAAAAACAATTTGTGGATCACACAAAGTGCCGTCCCATGTGGGGATCAAACCCACAACACTGAGCGTAGTAGTATCACAGATCAGATTTCTTTCTATAACTTACTAACTAACGCACGCAACTTCGTCAGCGCTCAAAAGGAATACATTTTTTTCATCTTTGCAACATTTTTCCTTGATGCTCGGATCCTACTGGCCGTAGCGTCATGTTATCTAGACTATAGCCTTCCTCGATAAATGGGCTATTTATCACTAAAAGAATTTGTCCATTCTAAGTAGAAGTTCCTGAGATCGGCGCGTTCAAACAAACAAACTCTTCGGCTTTATAATATTAATAATATAGATTTTTAATAATTTGATTTGGAAGTAATATAAAACACATCTCAGCAATTCGATAATCAATTATGTTTATGTTTGAACAAAAAGTGACTTGTGCAAAAACAGTATAAGGTACACTTAAAACTGTGTGATTTTTTTAATATCTTTTCAGTTTCTTTACTACAAGCATATTGAAAATATTTGTTAACATTTTTAGAAAAATAAAGCTACCATGTTTGTGTGGTGACGGATTAAGAATACGGAATGTCACGACCCCTATTTATCCCGTGGGTATCGTAAGATCCAATAACTAAGGGAGCAAACTACGCAGGACAACAGCACTGCAAAGACAAGGAAAACTTGAAACAAACCCAAAACCTCCTTTCTAAGGAGAGGCCTATGTCCAGCAGTGGACTTTTATAGGCTGTTGATGATGATGATGAAAGCTATCATTCATGATAGAGGACACAAAACGCAGTCGTTATAGCAACAGTTGCCGCGGTAACTATTGACTAGTGTTACAAGCATGTAACACAACGGGTTACATTAACTTTTGTGATATTTAACTAAAATTTTGTTGACAGAATTTACCAGCAAATTAACAAGAAAGATAAAATCTAATTAATCACTTTTCTAGCAAAACCGGTGTTTAAAACTCAACCTTTCATAAAACCAACACAACTTTTTAACTATGAACAAAGCAAAACACAGAACACTGGATATATCTCCGAGTCAATTGTAAAACTAAACTATAGCGAAATTAATCTTAAATATAAATCGAAAAAACTGTTTGATGTACCAGATAAATGCTACTTTTAATTGGATTCAATTGGTAGATATTGTATTTAATGGCGTATTAGAGATTATACTTTAACGTGAGAGCGTAATGGGGTTACGTCATTCATTAAACGCACGAGCAAAATAAATAACACATCCCTAATGATCTATGTTTTCGTATGGTTACTATAATTGAGAACAAAAACTATTGTTTATGGCATTCGCAAATTAATTTATGCTAAGAACGGATCATAAGCCATTAACATATATTTTAGGAAATAAAGTAGACATACCGATAATGGCCGCATCGAGATTACGAGCCACGTTGGGCAGTCTTAATATCTGGGTACAGTTACGAGATAGAATTTGTTTTGTCTAAGGGGAATTGTGCGGATACATTGTTAAGGCTACCTCATACCAACAGTAAAGAAATTAAAAATAGGGATGGATGGAACACATATCTTTATTAATTTTGTAGAAAATTTATTCCCGATGAGTAAAAAAAACAAACGGCCGGTGACATAGTTCTAAATAGGATTTAGGGGTATATTCAATCGGGATGGCCATTGTCTTGCCCCGATGATCACATAAAACCCTAGGCGCAATGAATTGTATACCGAATATGGATGTGTAATGTGGGTCGACAGTCTATTGACACTGTGAATTTATGTTAGTAGAATACTGATATTTTAACCGATGGCATGGTTTCTCAATGGCGTGTCAATGGAATGACAGTGGCCTGACGTTAACATGAAATAGCAGAATTGAGACCCAGGATGGACTACCATGACAACCACGACGGGCCGTCTATTGGTCTAGTGGTTAGTGACGCCAAGCCAGAGGTCTTGGCTTCGAATCCTACCCAAGACAAATAATTGTGTCCATATATGTATAAAAATTTCTGCACCGATTAAATCAAATTTTGACACGATCTCAAAGATGGTTTTTGTCTATTTTAGCAAACACAATGTGCCATGGCGAAGTATTTCAGGGTACAGCTATTTTTCGAGTCCGACATGCCACCGATAAGTGGTATCCGAGGGGATTTACGCATGGAAAAAAAAGAAAAAAAAAAGGGGTACAACTATTTAGAAATATTTTTGTATGTTTATCACACAGTCTGATCACTATAGTACAGGCTCTGCCTAGTTTAAGATCAGATGACTGTATGTGAGATTATTAAATACTAGCTGACCCGCGCAACTTCGTCTGCGTCTCTCAATAGTAATAAATTTTCTCCGTTTTTGAAACATTCTTCAATGGTGCTCCGCTCCTATTGGTCTTAGCGTGATGATATATAGCCTATAGCCTTCCTCGATAAATGGTCTATCTAACACTGAAAGAATTTCTCAAATCGGACCAGTAGTTCCTGAGATTAGCGCGTTCAAACAAACAAACAAACAAACTATTCAGCTTTATAATATTAGTATAGATTATTACTGTACTGTATGACAACTATGGAATTATAAGCCAAAATATAAATTGCTTAATATCTAAATAATACACATACAAAGATACAATACAATACGCAATACTCGTAGTATAAATGCTTGGGGAAATTCATTTGGTCTGTCATATATAATAACACTAGCTGGTGCCCGCGACTTCGTTTGCGTTTTGTAAAGCGCTGCCTTAGTGAGTTCGATTCCCGGATAAGGCAAAATTTTATAGGGTTTTTCTGAGAGAAAAAATAGCCTAAGTTACTCCTTATATAGACAGCTACTTGGTAGTAAAATATTATCACAATCGGTCAAGTCAACTGACAAAAATATTTTAAACTGGGTTTTAGACATAGGTATCGTGCAAATAACCGTGTAAGCATGAAGAAAACCTATTATTTTTAAATTACAAACAGACATTTCAATTTTATTTATTTGTACAGATGTATAGGAATAAAGATATTTCATCATCATCATCATCTCAGCCTATGCTTGTCCACTGCTGGACATAGGCCTCTCCCAATGATTTCCAAAGATATATGCAAAGAAATATATATGGCTGGTTGACAGCAATAGGTGAGTGGGACAGAAATTATAGTTAGTAAAATATAGGTGTTAAATAATAATAATCATAAGTACATTATGTACCAATAAAATAACACTGATATAAAACTATTACGGAGTATCTTACACAAGGAAACCTTTGTAACACTTAGAAGCACATTTGCACAGTACTAAACATCTTTCCTCAAAACAAGTAGGATTAAACGTTGCAGCATATATATGTCAACACGCCAATATGAATCGTTCAAAACTGTTGTGTGCGTTCTTTACTATCAAACAAAACAATGATTTGTTCCCTATTAGTACTCTTGAATCATAAAGATTTCGTTTTAACATATATACTTACTTATAGAGGGAGCACAATGACGGGTTGCTAATTTAGGAGTACAAAATGGTGGTTCCAAAAAGTGGAAAGAGGGCTGTTACACAAAGCATTGTATTAACATATCAACAGTCCCTATGTAAGTGTGCATGAGTCCATTAATAAATAAAATTTATTTATTTATTATTTATTTAGAATAAAGAAAACTCCCGCATTAGGAATATATTCGGTATAATCCTATGTCGCGGGGGACTTGGGGACTATCCTTGAAATGGGCACAAAGAACACCCAGACTCAGAACAACAATTTGTGGATCACAAAATGTGTTGTTCCGTGCTAGCATCGAACTCACAACAGTCAGCGCAGTAGGAAGTAGCGACGACTACTAGCGTGACTGCTAAAACCACTATGCCATTCTACACAGATCAAGAAAAATCAAGCAAAATTATTCATTACAGAACAAATTTTTTTTGTGTCAAATACAATTTTTTTGGTATAGGGAGCAAAGAGTAGATGGGTCACCTGGTAGTGAGTACCGTTGCTCATAGACACTTGTAACTCAAGAGACCCAAGTTCATCTCCCTCGTCATGAGGAGAAGGAGGGGTTGGGCCTCAGGTAACCTCACTCGCTTAGTGGTATGCAATGAAAGAACTGCTTAACCCCGGTTTCTGTGCAAAAAGCTTTAAAATTTCTAAATTTGTATACGGCAGGTGGTAATTCAATTTTAAAGAATCCTGTCAAACTTAAAGCTGATCACTGTATTTTTTAAATAAATGGTATATGTAGAATGATTGACCCCCAGAAATGACCTTCAGATAGGCTGCCTCAATGGTATGAATTAGCAAAACAAAGAAACATTTACAGTGCAGTTCCATAAAAATTCTCATACAAAAGCAAAACATTAAATCATAGTATTTATCATTTATACAAATAAATAAAATTGGAGTGTCTGTTTGTAATATTAAAATAACCGCTTTTTACTAAATGCATATGTATGTTTACACAGTACATATGCCAGAATAACATCTTTTACAATTTTTGTCTGTCTGTCTGTGTGTTTGTTCCGGGTAATCTCTGGAACGGCTGGACCAATTTCGATAAGAACCACTGGCAGATAGCTGATGACATAAGGAGTAACTTAGGCTACTTTTTTTAGACTAGCTTCGACCCGCGGCGTTCCGCGGGTCTCAGCTAGTCATTTATAAAGAGGAAACATTGCTGTTTCCACCAAACAGGTATTTGAAACAAGACTGGTATTGAGGTAGTTCAGTTCTCTATGTCAATTTGTAAAAATATAGCAATCAGATCAAATAAAAAGTTAAGATCGTACTCTGAGAACAAAGAAGTGAGGCCAACTATGCCTTGGCGTGCACATACACAATTACACACATATGTACATGTACAATGAAAAAACAAGAATATTTGCCAAATTGTGTCATGAAACATTGTAAAAATCAAACTAAAAGAAATAGATAGTAGGATGGAAGCACATTTTACACATAAGTAAGCACAGAAACTAATTTTTTCAATAAAATAAAATTATGATGGCACACATGTTTATAAAACTGGCCTCACTTTGTTCTTAGCGTTCAATCTTGATTTTTTTATTTGACCTGAGGTAATTTCATGTTGTGTCTAAGTAGTCATAATTTAGACACTACATAAAGTTAATTATATTTTATTAAGAAATGAATGTTCAATACCGTATGAAATTTACCAATATTAGAATAGTGATAGTAACTGTCCGTCTATTAAAATTTCACACCATGATAAGTACTCAAAAAAACATAAAACATTACAGACTATAGTTCACCTTTTATCTATTCTAACTCTCGGAACAAAGATACTATAGTGTTTGAGATAGAAAAAGAACTTTATTATCATAAAGCAAAGCCATTGGCAAAAGCAAGCTTTACATTATATAGTATAGGGCGATAATTTTTAAACAACACTTGGAACAAATATTGCAAACACTGACACATGAAGAACACGGTTCTAACTACAAGGGAGATAAGTGCACTTCTGAAGTGCCTGAATATAATTATCAGACTGAAATAAAAGGAATTACCTATATCTTTCAACTAAAAATGATTTATGGTTATCTAAAAGAAGCTTGTTATTGTTATAGATAATCAATGAATCAGTTCTTTACTTTGATCTTTATACAATTTTAATAGATAATGCTTGACTGCTAAGCATAAATTGTAAACAGTTATTTTTACCTTTGTATTATATACAAACAGTATTTTTTTTATTATCAAGCACATTTTTTAGTAAATGAATAAATAGATAAAAAAAAATAAAAAACCTTTTTTTTAAATCCGAGATAGTACATAGCAAAGGAAATACGTATAAGTCCAACACTCACAGTGGGAAGGTTTTCATTCGGAGGTCCCGGGCGTGTCATTGTGCTCTTGTAAAGCTGCTCCTCGCCACCTTTCTATGAACGCCGGAGCCACACACATGGAATATTATCTGCGGAATTACCACCGAGACCCATCAACAAAATGTTTTCCTCCCACAATATTTTCTTTTCATGTTGGTACTCAGTTCAGTCATCCCCCGCCCGTCAAGCGATTTACAGCTGATGACGGATAAACAAGTTATACTCACTTTATGATAAATATAATTCTGTGTTGTGCATGTTATTCGGACGGAAATATAGTGTTCCGATAATAAAACAGTTGCAATGAACACAACAGTACTAAAATCTTGTGATCTCCCTTCAATGAATTTGAAGAGAAAAGGAATTCAACACTTCATTTGAGAAAATCTATCAGTGACTGTGTGACGTTCGTAGTGATGTGCAATCAACGATAAACTATCACGATGGGTGATATTGACGTCTCTACAGTTGAAAATGCAGGTAAGTGGTTTAATTATTTGTGAATTTGTAATGAAGGAGTACTCATATTTCCTTTTTCCACATGCTCGAAATACCATTGCTGTGTTAGTGTTATGACCAGAATTTTGACAAGATTAACGAATTTAAAATAGACTAGTTTAAAAAATACTTTTTCTTTTTAAAAACCCGTGTTTTATGTTATAGTTAGTTACAGAAAAAAACTCAAAGCAGGAGAAAAGTATAATCAATGCACATTGAGATGATTTATTATTTCTTTGCATTAAAGTGATTTAAATAATATAATAATGTATCTCACACACATATTGTATTATATTATGTATTTTATTTAATAAATTAGGACTTTAAAAGGATACATTCTTTGTGTAAACACTAGGTTGACCTCCTAGCTAGTATCGATGTTACTTTATATATATATAATATTTTCTGTAATTGCTGTAATTTTGTGGTGAGAAATGAAAATTGAAACCAAGATCTTTCAAATCATGAGTTTCTATAAGGAATTACATAATATTTCTGATATGTGGATTTTTTCCCATCACTATCAAATGTCATTTTACAGGGTGGCCAATAGAACAGTAAAATAATGCGTTCATAAAAGATATGGCGTGTTTTTGTATAGGTAAGTACAGCACGAACGTTACAGTGCGTTCAAGAGAATTAAACACAATGCTATCACCATAATACTAAAGTATTCAATTTAGACTGCATTAATTTTGCGCTTCGTAATATATCGCATATGGTCTAGACAAGACAGAAATACAAGTACGAGCTAAACTATACCCGCCCACACCCGAGGCCACCATTTTCGTAAATCCTCATTACAAACAGATTTAATATGTTCTTAGAGAATCAAGCACATTCTGATTGCGAGTTTTGCTATGTGATTTATATGTATTTGCCAAGTGTAACACGAATTGTAACGAGAATTTTTTCTTTGGTAAAGTTACCAATTCTAGAGAAGCTTAATTTTTAGGGTCAAAGAGAGAAAATATGAACTAGAGTAACAAGAACGACTAATAACTTGTGAATCATATTCATACTAAAATGGGTATGTGTTTAGAAAGTGAAATAAGTACTTAAAAAACTAGTCATAGATATAAGTGTAATAAGTTTTTGAAAAACTCAGGGCTAGTCCAGTTAGGAAATGCCAAACTCATCTGCTCTGAAAAAGTTTGACTTGTAAGTATTCTTGTTACCTATTTGCAGAATAAATAGTTTCATTTCATAAGATTCCCAAGTAAAAACTTTAGGGATTACTATACCAGGGAGCAGAGGGAACATGGGTTTCCCACACGGGGGTCGTCTACTTGTTGTAGATGGCCCGAGGTATGTCGGGCACCAGGGACTTCCTTTCTAGGGTATACCTGGTTCCCCGGGTTAGTAGTACCCGAGACGGTGTGCGGCTTTAGTCGGTTCGAGTCCGACATGCCACCGACAGGTGGTATCCGAGGGGATTTCCGCACGGAAAAAAAAAAAGGATTACTATACCGAACAACTTTATCTTATACCTATAGAATTAAAATCAACTAAAGAGAATGAATATGCTTAAAATAAAGCCAGCCAAGCTTTTTTACTTTACAACCTTTTGCTCTCCCAAGAACTTCGTTATGGTCTAAGGCCTTAGAAGAAGAAGTGATTGCCTTAAATCGAATGAACTTTATTATGGCTCTAGATCTGGACCACACCTGTTGTTCCTTGTCTCTGGTTTCTTTGCAGTCTTTAACTTGGTTACATTTACTAGTAACGGCCGTAATTGTTAAGATTTAAATTTTGCACCTGTTGGTTTTTGCTTTTAAAACAACAAAAAAAACATTTCAATTTTATACACGATACTGTAATGAAAATTTTGTGCTTATGTGTTCTATGTCCAGTTTTTGTTTTATGTCCTACGTCTGATATAACAAGAGCAATTGAGTTGAAATAGATAATTCATTGGCCCGAATTCTTTTTTTATACTAAAAAGGCGGCATTTTTTGGCAGCCTCTAACGGTAAGGATGTGCAAGGTTGTGTAAGGTGTGTTTTAGTTTCCGGTTTTTTTCTGTTTGACACTTAATAAATAAAAAATAAAGAAAGAGGTACAAGTTTTTTTACTTGTACCTCTTGTACAACCTTGTACTCTTGTACTCTTTTGGTATAGTAGGCCAAAACCTCCTTTCTAAGGAGAGGCCTATTTCCAGCAGTGGACTAGTAGAGGCCGTTGATGATGATGATGATGACCTCTTGTACAAGTTTTATTTATTTATAGGCACCATAATAGGGAATATGCACGTGACACCAAAATGGACAAAACATTTTTATTTGTAATTTTGATTGCTAAAAAAAGATACCCATACAATTATTTTTGAAATTTATTATAATTTAATAGTGAAATTTAATCATCAAAAATTGGCTTTTTTAAGATTCCCTCGCAAATTTCTAAAACGCAACGCTATTGGTTGAATAAAACGTGACGTCAACCTACACTGTCAAGAGTGTCAACAAGTTGTGTGTATTTGTAATATTTGGTTTCTGGTGATTAATTGTTTCATTTTAAGTTAATAACTAATACGTTTGCAGTGTTAAATTATTAAATTCCCGTGTAGAAAGACTCAACACAATGACTGAATATACTTTGTCAGGTGCAGTTTTGATATTATTTGGGCACAAAGGAACGGCACAATATTTATAATAAGTTTTTATTGGCTTTTCCATGGTAATAAGTTAATTTTATCATTCACTTTTTAACTTTCACAAACTTTGTGAACTTCACTCCGTTGTTGACATCGAATTCGTCTGAAAGTGTAATCTGACGTCATAAAAAAAGCACGCCAAAATGGACGTGTTCAAATTGCCCCAAAATGATAGTGATTTTAATAATTTTTTTTTGCTTAACGGTTTATATTTCGGATATATTTATTTTTGGTAATGTAAGTAATAACTAGTAGAATCGTTTAAAAAAATAAAAAAATACATGCATATTCCCTATTCTTGAAAGTCAAAAAAATACACCAAAACACACTATCATTAATTCCAGTCAATGTGAAGATTAAATAAACAACCTGTTTATTACATTTGGCACTTAGAACAAATAAGCATGCACAAATATAACGGTCACTTAGTGCTATCTCTAATGAGGTAGTGGCATAATTCCACATTCGTAATTTCATTTGGGCATTTTTGTTCTATCTCCATACAAAATCCGTAAAATAAAGTATATTTATTTACCATCAATAGATGAAAATCTTAACAATCAATTGATTGGAAACTCATGTATTGAGAAAAACTTTCAAATTTTGAAACTATGGCTTTAATTTTTAATACGACAAAATAAACTTCGTCCTGTAAAATTAACCCAATGGAAGATAGGACAAATAAGCACTTCACGATTGGCACATTTACATGGAGTCTGCGTAATGTGTGTTTGTGCCTGTGTGACGCCAACCCTCATTGGCAGTATAATTTTTATCGCTTTTATAATTGCCGAAGGCAAAGGATAAACAGGAGTTTTTTCGGTAATGCCGGAATCGCGTACCTACTTGACACCGGCTGGTTGATTGCCAAATGCTACAATCACGCGAGCATTGCCGCAGCCAGAAACCAGTTTATCATATCTATATATATCATATCATTTAAATACCTACTGCTTTACATTAATCGCTAAATGCATTCCACAAACGACTACTTCATAATTTGAAAGACTTACACCACTATGAAGAATCCACGGCTTATTAAATTTAAATTCTCTAAAGATCACAAGAACCTTGTGCGTCAGGCAGGTAGATACTAAGCAAAAGGCGCATCTATTTGTAACACAATTAGGCTTGAGAACAACAACAGTAGGTCCCTAACACTGTATTGTTTAAAAATATATGATCTAAAACTTAATTATTTTTGGGTAATGGAATAGTTAGATCTAAGATTAGATTTTAATCTCCACAGTTATAATATAGAACATTGCACTCGTGAGAAATGTATATAAACTTGTCAAGTTTTTTTTTATGTTAGAGGGGGCAGACGAGCAGACGGGTCACCTGATGGAATCGCCGCCTATGAACGTCTGCAACTCAGGAGTCACAAACGCGTTGGCGGCCTTTTAGGAAGGAGTACGCTCTTTTCTTGAAGGTTTGAAGGTCGTATAACCTATAGGTTAAATAAGTGTGACCACAATATTAACGTGCCTTCGATAAAAAAAAAAGAATGATCACAAAATTACTTTATACCTATTACGTCAATACGGGTATTTAACACACATACATGCACTCAAGTGTACCTATATCCCCGGAGGCGTAGAAAATTACCTAAACGCCCACATTTTGCGGACTATAGTTTTATTCCCATGTTGGTAATAATGAAAGCCTATTGTCGCCAATTGCGCTCTTAAGGAATTAGATTTTGGAAGAAATTTTGAGTTTAGTGAAAGAAAAGGTATACCTATATATGAAGGCAATTTAGAGGTAGGAAAGGGGCATCGCTTATTCGGATGGATTTCAAAAATTTGAGCAATAAATAGTTCGAGCCGGTCAGAGTCGCATTCCGTGTGGTGGCGGATTAAGAATACGGTGTGTCACTACCCCTATTCATCCCGTGGGTCTCGTAAAAGCCGATTAAGGGAGCTTACTAAGCAGGAAAACAGCACTACAAAGTAGGAAAACTTGAAACAAACCGTCTGGCCAGCGTGGTATAGTAGGCCGAAACCTCCTTTCTAAGGAGAGGCCTATGTCCAGCAGTGGACTAATAAAAGCTGTTGTTGAGGGTCATATACTTGTAAATCGAACTGGCTGTTGTACAAAGTCTGGCCCCTTTAAGCTTATCACACTCACCGTGGAAGGATAATGCTTTGGCATATGTCGGTCGGCTCGACTAGAGTAATTTACCACGGCCTTACAGAAAAATTCTGTCATTGTTTTTACCGAGTGAGTTGAAAAGGAGGAGGAGAACCTGTGTCTTTTGAGTTGCATGTGACCATGGGCGGTGGTTGTCTCTTACCATCACCCTACCCGTATACTGTGCCGTACCGTGCCCCTATCCATACTAATATTATAAATCCGAAAGTATGTCTGTCTGTCTGCCTTTCTGTCTGTCTGTTTGTTACCTCTTCACGCTTAAACCGCTGAACCGAATTATATGAAATTTGGCATAGATAGAGTCCCAGTCCCGGGAAAGGACATAGACGATTTCAAACAATTTTAAAAAAATTATGAAATAAAGAGAGTTTGAGTTTGACTACTTTTTATCCCAGAAATTATCTTTTAAGGGAGTGAAAACCAAACCGATTTAGATAAAATTTGCTATGAAGATACTTTGATTCTTAAATAAAGACAGGCTTCGTTGAGCGTCGCGATAACTGAAATTTATGCGGGCGGGGCACCGGGAAAAAGCTAGTTTTACAGCTAGTTTTTTTAAATAAAATAATAATTTTTACCGCGATAACTGACATGCACGCGGGTGGAGTCGCCAGCAAAAGCTACATTATAACAAAAAATATTAAAGATTAAGTATATATATATAGTACAATACAGAGAAAAGTGTGGTGACGGATTAAGAATACAGAGTGTCACCACCCCTATTCATCCCGTGGGTGTCGTAAGAGCCGACTAAGGGAGAAAACTACGCAGAACAAAAGCACTGCAGAGAGAAGGAAAACTTGACACAAACCCTTTTTTTTTTTTTTTTTTTTTTTTAACGTGTGGAAATCCCCTCGGACCGTCACCCCGCCGGGGCTCTCGTTCGGCGGGGCGGTGTGTCGGACTCGAACCGACTAAAACCACACGGTGTGCCCTCTTTGCGCTTCCAGTTTAGGAGGGGTCCAGGTAGTTATCGCCTTCCGGACCCCTCCCAGCGCCGGCCCGCTCCTGGTGCGGGCTCCGTCTCCAGGACCTCTCTTTTTAGGCGACGTCCGGCACACGCGGAAGCCGCCCCCTCGCGGCTGGCCAAACTAATGCGGGTGGAGGGGAGAACCATCCCGTGAACCGCGAGAACCCGCGGCCACACTCAGGGCGGCATGAGGCGCAGGTAAGCGCGCCTCCGCCGCCCGGTTCGCCGGCGGCGGATCGGGTTCAAGTGGAGGTCGTCCTCCTGGGCCTTCTCCGCCGCCTCCTTCTGCGAGATTACTTCCTCGCAGAAGGTTGCGACCGCGGTAAAACAACTGTCGCTACCGGCCATGGAGCGAATTACGGCCGGTAGCGAGAGATCTGCTCCGATGATTGCAGTGAGGGCCCGGCGCTGCGTCGCCCATGCGGGGCAGACCGCCAGCGTGTGCTGGGCCGAGTCCTCACTGCAGTCGTAGTGGTGGCAGGCGGGACTCGATTCCCTCCTAGCGACCGAGTACAGGTACTTTCCGAAGCAACCGTGCCCGGAAAGCACCTGCGTCAGCCGGAAGGAAAGGGTCTCGTGCTGCCGCCCTGCCCACTCGGCGATGACCGGCTGGAGGGCCTCCACGGCGGCGAAGCCAGCGCGTGGAGTCTCCAGCCGGAACGACCATCTCTGACACAAACCCTATACCAACCCGTCTGGCCAGCGTGGTATAGTAGGCCAAAACCTCCTTTCTAAGGAGAGGGTTATGTAAAGCAGTGGACTGTTAAAGGCTGTTGATGATAGAAAAGGGGTTAATACTTGTAGATAATATATTTGAAAACCATTAAGAATTCTCTGATAACAAAACAATGTAATGGAACTAGGCTTTGTGGTCGTTTCTCACGAAACTGTTCGCAGGACGAATTTTGCTCGTTTGAAATGTCGTGTTATAATTATTTGACCAGCATAATTTGAACTATAATTGTATAGATTTTTGTAGACAGATCAAAGCACCTACATAGAGGACTCCTATAGTTTTACGTAGCCGTTTTTTACATTATTTTTTACTTTAAAATAAATCTTGTTTAAAAGTTATTATGTTCTACACTTCTACATACAAACATTACTCGTATGTATTTTAAATATGCTCTATGCGCAATATTTTAGTTTGAAAGGGGGGAAAAAAAATCTTCGCGTATATCAAGTTTTTTAGTACTTAGTACAATCTTTAATGTTAACCTCAATGTACACACATATAATGCTATTATAACATTTAAGAAATATTTTTTAACGGTTGATTCATACGGTTTTTTTTAAGAGATTTATGCGAAATGACCACTAAGCTTTTAAGAGAGATAGGCACTTATTAGGACCTTTAATTAGAGGTCTTAATAAGTGCTATTAATTAAAGGTCGCAAAAAGTGCTTCTCTCTAAAAAGCTTAGTGAAATTTTCGCATAAATTTATTCAAACACAGCGTGCGAATGAAATGAAAATTAAATACAATAATTTTTCAATGATAGAAGAGCAAACGAGCAGACGCGTCACCTGATGGAAAGCGACTACCGCTGCCCATGAACGCCTGCAATTTAGAAGTCACAAGCGCGTTGCCAGCGTTTGCGGAAGGAGTACCTACGCTCTTTTCTTGAAGGTTTTTTATCTATAAGTAATTACAAAATTTACACAGCACTTTTAATCATCCACTTGTTCGTAATTAAATACATCGTTCTGCCTAAAGATACTCAAGCTCACGGTACAGAGTACCTACGCATATTTTGCTCTCCCAGCGCCCCTTTGCAATAAATCAGGGACTGCTTATGCGGCCCCACGATTTCTTCGTGAATGTAGAAGCGAAACATAAATATTTGCCACCCCTCAGATCATGATGTTTTATCGTCCATCTTTCACCTGGAGCACCGGCAGGTACCCGAGTTGTTATTTATTAACTGCTAAGGAGACGCTTAATGTTTAACACGTTAATAATATTATTTGATTTCTAATAAAGCCCGTATTTTAAAAGGTGTCTCAGTCATGAATCTAATCTTAAAACTGTTATTGAGTCCAGATTTTATTAGTGAACGTAATTTAGCAACGGCACTAGTCGACACCTCGAATGTTTGTCTTGTTACTAAGTAAACTTGTGTTATAGGTACTAAATCCTAACATGTGAATATTATAAACTAGCAGACCCGCGCAACTTCGTCTGCGTCTCTCAATAGTAATAAATTTTCTCCGTTTTTGAAACATTCTTCATTGGTGCACCGCTCCTATTGGTCTTAGCGTGATGATATATAGCCTATAGCCTTCCTTGATAAATGGGCTATCTAACACTGAAAGAATTTTTCAAATCGGACCAGTAGTTCCTGAGATTAGCGCGTTCAAACAAACAAACAAACAAACAAACAAACAAACTCTTCAGCTTTATAATATTAGTATAGATAAAAGAGAGAGAGAGAGAGAGATATTGGTGCTAATTCTGTTGTTCGAAAACTCTCTAAACTAAACTAAAAATCACTAAAAATTTGTTTAGTTCTGTCAAACAACGTTTCCTATTCTGAAAACGTAATATTTGTCAGGATTTTTTTTTATTTTAGTGATTTTTAGTTTAGTTTAGAGAGTTTACGAACAACAGAATTAGCACCATTGTATAATAAAGAATCGAATTGTGAGTGCATATTGTGTGTGTGAGTTTATGTGTGTGTGTGTGTGTGTGTGTGTGTGTGTGTGTGTATATGTCCATGTTATATGTCCATGATTTAACATAGACATATACATGGTCCCTGTGTCTATGTATATTTTTTCTGTTTTTTCATATTTAAGTTTAAGAAGCCATTACAGAACTTTTTTTTACACTCAATTTTATTTACCGGGTAAATGTTATGTATTTTGTTTGCTAAATAATCCAACCATGGTCCTTGGAAAATAAAAATCTAGCACTAAAAACCTATTTTTGAGGGCTCAGTTAAACACTCTCGGTACTCTCGCCGTCTTACCAGTGTTGGGTTGTTGGGGTCAAATTGTATGAGACTATGTTGTCTTAATATAACAGCGAGAATATAACATTACGTTAAGAACAATAGCGGCGGCACATGTTGCAAAAACGGGGAAATATTTTTTCCTTTTGAGCGCCGCACACAAAGATGCTAAGAGCTAGTTTCTTAATAATCTTACTAAAAAAAAACACTTACCTTCTGTTGCCAGCTTACCTAACTATAATTCCTAACATTTACAAATGGCACAAATCGTATTTTCAGATTAAAACTTGACGAATTTTTAAACAACATTATTAGGTAAGACGTATTTCTGTTAACATTCCGATAGTTGAATAATGAAATGTTCTGTCATCAACACCATCACGAATGCAACTATGTTAAATCATCGCCTGTTCAACCATGTGTTGGTGATTGACTGCACTCTGCGCCACATCAAAGCTTCCACGTTTTAGGTAACCACCTCGAATGTCTATTTAATCAACCGTTAATCCGTTTATAGCTGCTTTGGGGTAGTTTATTGGATTTAATTCTTATATTTAAGGCAAATCATCGGGATAAAAATTTATTGTAAAGTAGGCTTTCCTGTTGATCTAGTTGTTGGTGACCCTGACTGCTAAGCCAGAGGCCGTGGGTTCGATTCCCACCCAGGACAAATATTGTGTGATGAGCACGATCATTTATGTATTCTGTTTCCGGGTGTAATTTATCTATAATATGTTAGAAATATATAAGTATGTATATAAGTAAGTATGTACCAGACTGCTTATCAGCAGTCTGGTTACCATAGTACAGGCTCTGCCTAGTTTGGGATCAGATGGCCGTGTGTGAGATATTTGAGGGTATTATTATTATTATTACTTTTTATGTCACCATTGTCACCTGCAACTCAAAAGATACAAGTACATTGACGACTTTTAATTATCTCCGAAATAAAGGTAAAATTAATAATAATAATGATATTTTCGGCCATCTGTCACACAACGCTACACAACGCTTCTAACTATGCGAAGCTTGTACTATGCAAGGCTAGATTGATAGAATACTTACATACTTTTTTGTAAAAACATACATAGAAAACACCCAAACTCCGAAATAAATACTTGCAGATCATACAAACATTTGGTCCGACCCGGGCATCGAACCCGAGCACTCAACACAGCAGTCGCATACGCTATCACAGCATCACCGAGGCAGTCAAATAATTGCTGAGCCTCAGGCATTATCCCGATAATTTGTTTTTCGGAGTTCTCGCAGATTCGTTTGTGGTTCCAACTCCTAGAGCTTATAAAATACTCAGAGTATACATAGAGTTGTTACATAACAGGTCAGCCAGGTTCTTCGTGAAGACGGTGTACCTTTTTTTAAAGTGGATTGTTCTCTTTCATACATAAACAAACACATAACTACCTATCATTGCCACCAACACTATTATAATGTTTTAAGGAACTCTAATGTGTGTGCGCACGTGTCCACGTGTGCCTTACACGTGATTAGGGCCGCACCTCACACGTGCCTGGTCCCTGTGTGACCCAGATTGAACCCTACGTGCTATGGTATAGAACTATAGACGGTAAAATACATATTAGTTTTTGTCGAAAGACGAATGATTGTATTAATGCAAGGTAGGGATTAGTTGGGATTAACTTGTACGAAGTTAAAACTAGTGTCTTATGGAGCCAGTTCTGTTCTACTGTCATGTCGTAAAAGTTGTGTATGTATGTAAAAGTCATAAAAGTATGTAGTTTATCATATTACTGGCCATCCTTTGCCATAACTATATGTTTCTTACCATCTCGTGAAGTTTTCTGTCCTGGGGAACTTTTACACGCCGGCCGTTTGATTTGCGGCGTGCGGTTTTAGTCGGTTCGAGTCCGACATGCCACCGATAGGTGGTATCCGAGGAGATTTCCGCACGGAAAAAAAAAGGCTCTGCCTAGCAACCCGACTACTTACTTAAATACTGTTACGTGCGGGGTATACAATAAAGAAAAGTTGTCGGTTTATTATTTTTATTGCACTGTAATTACAAACACTCACTATTACAAAGAAGAAATCACGATATAACTCGTTAGTCGCACTAGAATTTCGCTTCGATGTTTATTCGCTGTGTCGTAAAAAGATACTGTCTTGTACGGCCAACATGCTGAGCTTTTATAGTGCCATCGAATTCACTAGAATGATCCCTAGTATATAGTCCGTTCCAGACAAATAAGAATATTCCAGTATCAGTTAAGCGTTACTTGCAGTGCCATCTAGCGCTGTAGGTATCAGAATTATTAATCACAATCTCAATAGTTGTACTTTACTCGATACTAGATGTCGCTGTCCTCCACATTCCATACAATTCTGGAACAGTTGAACCATTTAGTCCTATGGCGCAACAATACTTTTAACTACAACTCTATTGTGCTTAAACTAAACCCAAATACAGTACAGACGATCAAGCACATCACACTAACATCTGTTTGGAGTGAGACCGCAGCCACGATCTCTGGTCAGTACCTAAAGGCCATACCATACCACTAGATCAACAGGCCCATAAGTTGACTTTTTAGTATGATTTGATTATCTTTAGTATCCATCACAGACTTGATATTTATTTTCGATAAGACCATGCGGTAATTTAAAAATTTGCTTGAATTTATTTAATAAGTATGCAATTACGAGGTTATACGAGAAATCGTTTCCAGGGACTGTCTTCTGTCAAATCGTGAACACAGCGAGAGACGAAGTCAGAAAATCTAGCAATCTAAGGGTATTTATGCAATAAAGCGATTGATTCTCTTAGAAATATTTTAAACTTTTAAAAAAACTTCTACAAAATATTTAAATATTTTGTACTTTATTTTTAGAGTAAGCCAACTTTTTGCTATAGTGTCATGTTGTGCACTCATTAAACCGCGCGGTTGCATTTCATTTCTCGCGTGACACATCTCTATTCACAGGGCCCAGTTATGGCGGTCGATGAAGGGTTTCCGACCCGCCGATTTACTTCAACAAAGATGATTTATAGGCAGGTACCTAAATAGTTTAACCTCAAATTTTATTGATAAAACGGAGTAATGTACTCTTTACGGTATGCAATGTTTCGCAATAATAAAAATTCCAGTCCGGTCATAGGATTTTTTCACTGGTTTATCGTCTTTTTTGAACGAATACTATATGGACGGCCAGGTCTTTTTAGAGGAGGTTTCATTTTTTTTTTCAAACTCGAACTCAAACTCTTTATTTCATTAAAAAAATTAAATTGTTTGAAATCGTCTTTTATGTAGACTAAAGTCATAGATCAACACACACAAAAGCAACAATCTCTGTTTTGTCAAATATTAAGCAATTTAACAAAAATTTAACTTGTACAAAGTGTAAGATATGCCTGTGCCGATCTACAACCGCCCGTTTCCAAGCGTTGAGCCTTGTGAGAAGAAAGGGCAAACAAACTCCTGGCCACTCTTTTGCTATTCACAGATAGATACAATGGCATTATTAAATATACCACAACATTGTTTTCATGTGTGCCAGTATGTCCGTTATTAAATACTAAATTTGCACCTATCAAAAGCTCGGTACACAAACAAAGACTAATACTAAGCGGATAGAGTTTCGAAAAATGCATTTGGCTCCATCACAGTAATTCGGTTCCCCTTATCATCCCACTCCACTTTAACATCACAAAAATAGTTAACACCGTTTGGCGCCAAAATGAGAAAACAATGACTATTCAAATGAGAATGACAGATTCCAAATTCAAATGTAATGTTATAGTTTTCTTTAATTGTAATAGTATTTATGGCCAGACTAAGTTTAAGCCTCTGAAATATTAAGATTTTCGTTGATTATAACCGCCTTTCTACAATAAACTGATCTGATGATTTTTTTAACCATTAACAAATGTGCCGCAAGTAAGCCACGTAAAGTGCCTCAACCAATACATAACGCGTAAAGGAACGCTATTAAATATTAAAATAATAAATCTGTATCGATACAGACGGGGTAATGGGAGCATCCATTTTATTTAAACCAAGGAGGCCGAATGTAAAATGCTTTATAAATTATAGAAGAATTCTTATGAAATATTTATTTATTACTTATTTTATTTATTAACCTTATTGTATACACTTAACATTTAACATAAGAGATGAGTTACAAGTATCTATGTAGTCGTAGCAATAAGCAGTGTTATTGCTTACGGACACACTTAATACGCAAATTATTAAAAATTTAGGGTTAGTTTACATACATATAACATATTACTATGTGACTTTTTTTTCTATTTTTATTCTAATAATTCTAATACTATAATATAATATATAATAATAATATTTATAATACGGGACACTTGCGCTTAGACGTTAGGAACCCTAAAAGTGAAAAGTGGTGAATAAAACACTGGACTGTTAATAGGAAAGAAAATGCAGATGTTGTTTAAGTATCAGCTCCGTAATCATAAGAGCAGGTAAAAAAAATTAAAATAAGTATATTCAAAGTCTAATTCAAATTCAATAGCTTTATTTCATACTAGCTGGTATTCGTGTCTTCTTAGTGGGTTCGATTCCCGGACCGACTAAAATTTATAGTGGTTTTCTGAGAAGAAAAATAGCCTAAGTTACTCCTTATATAGACAGCTACTTTGTAGTAAAATATCAAAATCGGTCCAGCCGTTTAGGAGACTATCCAGAACAAACAGACAGACAAAAAAAACTGGTTTTTACGCATAGGTATCTGGCAAGTAACCGTGTGAGCATGATAAAACCCTATAATTTGACATTACAAACAAATATTTCAATTTTATTTAAAACTGAAAACTGCTTAAGAAATATTCGAAATTGTCAAATTAGTATCTATAAAATCTAAATATATAGGTATATAAACAAACATATTCTGTGAAATTCTTTTATACCAACTATACACTGAAATTTCGCATTGAATTGTCTCAAAGGACCGCTAGACTTTAAATTCTAAGCGGGTACGAGGATACCTTATAAAATACAACATTTCATAGTGAAAAGTATGAATAAAAAATGCATTATAATTCAGAGACCCAAGGAAATTTTACATGTGTTTGTGACGCCTGGTTTGGTCGGTAAGGGCTAAGTTGCGACGCCACTGCACAACAAATTGTTGCGCAATTCAAACCCAGTTCCATTTTATTGCACAGTAAAAGCGCATTTAGAATATTAAAAAAAAACAAAAGGCGCGAGACTGCGGTTTTTTAGACTTGGCTTAGTAAAGTGTGCTTAGTAAGTGTGCTTTAACCCATCTGTTTGGGGGATAAAAATTGCGATTCGGGCTGAATCCTAGACGTGAGCAGCTGAACGCCTTCATCATCACAAAAACAATTATGGAATCCCTAATGAACGAACGAAATGACGAATCGGTACGTTATTAACAAATTCTGCTCCGCTATACAATTCCTTACAACTACATATCATACTAATATTTTATAGAATATTCATGACTTTTAATCTCGATTATGTTTGAGTGCTTTGTTTTTTTTTAAAGACAACTCCCGCATTAGGAATATTTTCTGTGTCGCGGGGGACTTTACAAACGTACATGAAACGGAAACAAAGAACACCCAGACTCAGAACAACAATTGGTGGATCACACAAAGTGTCGTCCCATGTGGGATCAAACCCACAACACTCAGCGTAGTAGGAAGCGTGCAGTCGCACCAATAACAATTGTCCAAAAACCAATAACAATTGTCGCATCGGTAGTGAGTTCTGACTAAAACACAAATATATATAAGTAGTATCATATATAATTGAATCAACACAAATGATAAAAAATGCCGACGTTTGATAGAATAAAAGATAAAATAAAGTTTATCTTTAAAGTAGCGAAAACAAAGATTAGATATTAATTTACATATCATTACACTACGTTTTTTCTCCGTGTTAGAACCAACATAAGAAGAACTATATACATATGACGACTATGAATAACATTATGGATGTATATATTATGTAATATATGTTTTATCGATACTCATAATGTGAAGTATAGACCATGCCAATAAATAAGTATTTCTCTCATCATCATCAACAGCCTTTAATAGTCCACTGCTGGACATAGGCATCTCCTTAGAAAGGAGGTTTTGGCCTACTATACGACGCTGGCCAGACGGGTTGGTATTGGGTTTGTGTCAAGTTTTTCCTTCTCTTTGCAGTGCTGTTGTCCTGCGTAGTTTGGTCTCTTAGTGGCTCTTACGACTGCATTTATCTGTCAAAGTTAATTAACTTTCCATATTTACTAAACCTACCATATAGAAATAAATCTTGAGTATTTTACTGCTAAATCACGCGGCAACAAGTTGCGCAACTAAATGTTGCCTAGTGCGCAAGAATCAGCTTCGTCTCAGGTGCTTCGTACCCTCTCGCCGTAAGGCGCACACCAAGACCATAAATATCCCCAAAGTATCGCTTAGGGTTACCTTTCGAAGACTTCTGCTTGATGTTATGTGTTTGCAGTGTGTTTATACCTCTGGAATCGAGAAAGGGCTTACGAACGCTTTAGTAGCTTACGTGTGAATTTGCGTATGCACATAATGACACAGAGAGATGCTTTATTTTCCAGTGGGCCAGTAATGCTTTTGTTTCTTAGATTTTGGTATTTTATAGGACTACATCTACTTCTAGATCTATGCATTTATGAAAATATATATAATATTTTTCTATCAAATAAGGTATCGGACTCGAATCGAGTAAAACTACAGGCAGTTCCGTCACAAGTGAGTAGCAGTGAGCAGGAGACAACGGATAGCCTTTTTTTTGGTGAAAAATCCCTTCGGATCGCCGGCTCCTTGGGGAGTATGTGGTGTTTTCACCCAAGATCGACGCCGCACCTAACCAGGTCCTATCTCAGAGAAAGCCAGTGGCTTCTCCCTGCCTATCAGCCTATCCAGATGTTGCAGCCCGATCACATTTTAGTGCGTTCAGGCCGCTATCATATCCTCTAACGCAGCAATTAATCTGCCACTACTCTCTAACGGCCCGAGGTCCCATCGGCTGCTCATTCTGCCTCTGCCTCTGCCTTCTGCCTCTCTCTCGATCCCTTTCAGCGGTCTCTTTCTGTTGCATTACAGCTTCACAGAAAGAGACCACTGCGACCCAGCCCTCCTCACCCGCCTGCGACAACGGATAGCCTAACAAAGAAGCCAACGAGAATCCGTACAGACTTAGGCCGCCTGGTAGCAGGCGACCACACCGTGCAGTACTGGGAACCTAATCCCCCTTCATATAAGAGTGAGAGAGAGAAATTCGTCGTTATTTTAGTTTTCATCATCATCATATACCTCAGCCAATGCTTGTCCACTGCTGGACATAGGCCTCTCCCAATGATTTCCAGCGGGGACGGTTGATTGCGGCCTGCATCCAACGGTTTCCGGCAACCTTTACCAGGTCGTCCGTCCATCGGGTAAGCGGTCGTCCCACACTGCGCTTTCCAGTACGTGGTCTCCATTGGAGAACCTTGCTGCCATCATCATCATCAAAAATTTCATTAGAAAAGGTTTAGGTTTGTTTCAAGTGTTCCTTCTGTTTGTAGTGCTGTTGTCATGCGTAGTTAGCTCCCCATCCCCAGCCAGTTGGCTCTCACGAGACCCACGGGATGAACAGGGGTGGTGACTTGACAACACTCCGTATTCTTAATCCGTCACCACACAGAAAACTTCAAAAAATTAAACTTTTACTAAACTACAATGTTAACTTAAGGGACAATTATTTTTATTTTATTTTAATATTACACCTTACGCACAAATGTGACAATTACGTGACTACATTTCCCTAAATTGTTAACACCCCAACCCAACTTTAGTCTGTTCATGGAAATTTTCTATCCGAACTTATTGAGTGAACGTTTATAAACAAATCTTTTTTTAATCCTGTGTAAGGGCGCTCGACGCGCGCAAATAGCTTTAAACATTGAGTTAAAACAACACTAGAGAAGCAAACCTCATGATCACACGTCGAAAAAAGTGTAAACACTTTTGAACTTTGACGACGTAGCTTTGATACCACGAAACATTTGAAAGTAAACATATTTATGTCTCATTTACACGCGAGACAAGAACAATACCATCGCTCGGATTAGACAAAGACAAAGACATAACTTTACGATGGTGGGCCAGTGTTGACTACCGTATGAGATTTTACCCATAACAACCAAGAAACAATTTTTTTTTAAAACAATTTAGTAATAAAATAAATTAATTTAAATATTTTAAATAATATATTTCGAATTGAATGGAATAGGTATAAATATTAAAATAACTAGAAATATTTGGTTAAAAGGGTTTATATTCAGTGTAAAATCAAACTCCGCTATGAAGCATCAGTTTTGTATACAATTGTCTTTTAGACTCTTTTTTATAAGTTTGTGTGAATATTTTACTTTCATGATACAATCTTATTTTTACCTAGTATAAATAATGGCATTTAATAGTAAAAGTGAATGATCAACTTGTACTGATAATAAATAATCCCCAGGGTGTATTGCAAATTCTTTTAATATTTTAAAATACAAATAAAAAAATAATATAAAAAATATATATATTTTTTTTTTTTGTTTTTTATTTTTTTTTATTTATACTTATTTACTTTTTTATTTTATATATGTATATTTTTTTGTACAATTGTTATTTATATTTGATAATTAATTAAGAAAAATGAATGAATGAATTAATTAATTCTTTTATACAAAAGTCTCCAGCACTGCGAGCTTGGCAGAAGGTGAACGTTCAACGGGTCCCTAACAACTACCGTTCTTCCTATATTTTATTATTATTGACAAAATGTTTAAAAACAGTATAAAGCATATTATTTCATAAATTATAAATTCTCCCACTAATGTGGGAAAACAAAAATGATTTTTTAATGGTAACACTGATTCTAAATTACAATTATCAATGTTTTATTTCAATTATAGCCTTATTTACGATATTATCAATACAAAAACCATAAACTTACACGTGATAAGTAATTCCGCATGATTTATTATAGTTTTGTGACCTTGAATCGCATTCTTTCACTACGTATTTACCCATTTTGGCGATTGTTACTGACATGTGTCGCTATGTTCAACTCGGTTGACGCCACATTGAACACTGAATTGACGTTTGCTACGCATATGCCTGTGGACAGATGTGCAGTAGCAACGGTTTTAGGCGGTAATTACTCATCTATGTAAGTATTTATATCAATGGCTTTAAAGCATTTAATGATTGATAGATGTTAAAAAATGTAGGTGCTATAAAATCTTTTCAATCTTAGACTTTTATTGATGTTTAAAATTGCTGTTTTTGAATATGTACATACTCGTAAATACAGTTGTTTAAGAAAAAAAAAGCTGTAACATAAGGTTCCTGTTACAAAGTGTAGATTACAAAAGATTACATCAACATCTCATTAAGATACGCAGATC
This sequence comes from Arctia plantaginis, assembly GCA_902825455.1. Classification (NCBI taxonomy): domain Eukaryota; kingdom Metazoa; phylum Arthropoda; class Insecta; order Lepidoptera; family Erebidae; genus Arctia; species Arctia plantaginis. Next base: position 5,816,590 of record CADEBD010000276.1, on the reverse strand, counting down.
AAAGCATGACCATTTTCTTTAAAGGGCTTACTAGCAACCGAAATTACTAGTATTCCCGTTAACCCCTCCAGCTAAGCTAAATTGCTTGTATTAGGAGTGGGTTCACGTCGGTAGTGTACTGGTCAGGATTCGAACCCACAACGTCTTGATTGCAAGTCTAATGCCTTAACCACTAGGCTACCGCCGCAGGATTACTATAATAATCTATATTATTTTATTATATTAATAAGTATGTGAAGGAAGTTCTGAATACTTACCCCTTTTAAAATAATGTGGCGTACCTACGAAATCATATCATATTTAGAATACATAGGTAATATTTTTAGACCTGTCATGTCTTTAGAATGGCAGCTCAAGTTGTACTGGTCAGTGAAGTAGAAACATCTAATACCATCGAGTAAACAAATATCTCACTAGGCAATCTCTTGTTATAATCAATCAAGATATCATAAAATAAAATAAAAAACCAACAGTCCTACATACGTGGCTAATTATTTTTTACTACGAAACATTGCTACAGAAAACTCAACTAACAACTGGCTACAACAAACTAACAACAAAAAAATTACAATTATTTTAGTATAGAGTCAGACGATCTCATCATTTAACAAACAAAAGACCTTTGTGCTCTGTATACCTGTGTATCTAGATCGCTTTCGTCTAGTCAGTTGCCATGACAACGTAACAAAATGGCGGGGGCTGGCGCGTTGTACGGCTTCCCGCGCTTTCCGCGCGTTTCCCGCCAACCCGTAATATTGATCCGGCGGCGTTCCGGAACTTCCATACAAAATTTTTATTGTTGAAAATTGTGAAGCTTGAATCTGATATTGAAATTTCTGTTATTTTTTAATGGGAATTTATTGAGATGTTTGGAATATTTATGAACTGATACTCTTTTGAAAATGATTTAAAATTGCCTGTACGAAACTTATTCGTAGTGTGAATTCTTTTCAATACTAATTTTATATTCCTGCTTAATTTTTCTCCCGTAGAAATATAATTATTAGTGAAAGAACCTATCCTAAGTAGGTACCATATTATTTAATACTTTTTAATATATTTTATGAAATTATTTAAGTTTTTTAAAGGTTTTGTGATACGAACAATGATCCGCGAATAAAAAGAACTAACAATCAGGCCGTAAAACTTTTATGTCCAAAGGTTTCGTAATCAGTTGGTATATTGAAAGTCATTACGGGCGAATAAGGCTGTTTTTGCAAGACTACTAGACAAAAAAAAATGAATTTTCAGCCAGAAAAATGTTATCTCATTCCAATTCAATGAGTCAGCTGAGACCTCAAAGGAGTTACGCATCCCGGGCCACGGAGCATTGGTTCAATGGCCTCGGCCTTGGCACGGTTGCGTAATGTTACCGCAACATTACTGAGTTGGTTCAATGAATGAATAGACACACTCGAAAATTTGCAACTAGGAAAGTACTTTTCGGCAATTAAGATGCTAATTTCCAAAATATTTAAATAATACTTCTTTATGTTTATTTAAACTTCTTGTATGTACATTGCAAAAGGCGAACCTATTGTGTAAATATTTTCTTTCAGTCAACCTTTGGGTGATGTAGATACTTAGTCACAGAGTAAAAAACATATTAAGTGATCATCTATCAGCATATAGGTCCTCTCAACATGTTTATCAGTCAGAGCCTATAGCCTCTGCCTTTTTTAGGATTAGACGACCGTGTGTAAGTTCTGTCAAGTCATTATTATTTTAATTGTATTTTTACAGAAACTTATACAAGTATAAAGTGAAGTATGTATAATGGAGAGGATTTAACCAAGAAATCGCTGTTTAAATTTGTTAAAGTGTACCGGTTAATGGACATCCTGTTTTCTTAAGAGAGCGCCTTCCTGAAGTTTATAACTTGAACAGGAAAGCAAAAAGAAACTAAATATAAATTACTTACTAAATAATATCATTGCGTCACTGGTCTATTGTTTTTGGGCTCATCCGAATGAGCAAAGATTGACATTTAGAAAAATCTTTATTTCTTCCCACGCCATGGGCTCAGGAGACGTGGACCGTGACTACCTCTTTTGGCATTCTCACGACGGTTTTAGTAAACAATATGAGACTTGCCATGTCTTTCTGAACGTCAAAAAGTAGGGATGTTCTATCAAATAACAAAATAGGGGAACTCTGTTCTGTCAAAAAATAGAGGAACATTCTATTATAATATAAAAACTTAAGATTAGTAATGAAAAAATTAAGTTACTATTAAAATTTCCCGCTAAAACACTCCCGTCGCAATTTGATTACGTCACTCACCGATTAACTTTAACGGGCCTGTTAGTCTAGTGTTTAGAGACTGCCAAGGGTCGGTGGTGGGTTCGATTCCCACCTAGGATAAATATTGTGTGATGAGCATGATCATTTGTTCTACGTATTGGTGTAGTTTATCTATAACTTGCGATCCGCCCCAGCTTCGCGCGGGTTCAATATTGAAAATAATTTGGTTTTAATCAGCTATCAGCAATTTAGTTACCATAGTAAAAGCTATGCCCTCTTTGGGATCAGATGGCCGTGTGGGAGTTGTTAACAAAAAAAAAGTTATAGTTGTCTATAGAGTATTAAAATAAAAAGCGTGATATCAACTGACAGTCCACTTGTTCATCCATTAATGGCGTAGGATGTAGCTTTCACTTGGCGTTGACGCGATAATATTTACTATATGTGTATATGTTTTAGATTTAAACAAGAAAAGGATTTACGGTTTTAAAATTTCATTATTAATTATTTAGCCAAAATGTATAGGCAGTCAATCGAACAAATGGGTCACCTTAAGGCCAATTCTCGTAATAAAAGTTCGGTCTCAATTCAGTTTCATATTCATATTTTTAGTAAAGTATTAAATATCTAACATTAACTGTAATGTGATTGTATCGTATTGTAACCGAAAATTAAATCGGTAATCTGCTAGACTTAGTAATACTTTACTATTTTACTACGAAAATACCTTTATGACAGTTGTGAGATCAAAAGTTGATCGGAACTGAATTGAGATGGAACTATTATTACAAGAATTGGCTTTCTGTTAGAAGTCGCTCATGGAAACGTGTAACACAAGAGTCACAAGTGTTTCGCCGCCCTGTGAGGCCTCCCCCATGCATACCCACGGACCCCACAAACCTGGGCTCCGGTAACCTCCCTCACTCCGTGAAAAGCAATAAACAAACACTCACATTGTCTAGTGGTTGGTCTGGCGAAGCAGCAGTCAGGGTAGTGACCCTGACTGCTGCTTCAAAACAAAACCTAAAACCTTTTAAGACCCAAAAAAAACACTTTTAGCCAAAATGTACCTCAGTATTATATTGTCAGGATATATCGCTGGAAATAATATTATGAATACACAATTTCCGTTGTGCCTCATAAAATAAAGGGACCTTTATGTTTAGGTAAAACGGAACCGTCCAGTTAAATATGTAGACACATTTAGGGAAGCGCCCCTCGACGTCCAGCCTCCCCTTCCATAACGATATCGTTGGCTTGTAATTAAAAGCTCTTAACGTCAGACGACCACAAAAATCCTATTGACTAATCGACCGGATCTACTTTTATTAACAATGCTTTCAATACTACGTAATTATTAAACTTCTTTGGTCAATTATTTTTATCTAAAACTAAATACTCCTTGGTAATGTCAAAATGCCTTTGTGACATTGACACTTATAAAAAACTCTGGGAATAGAAATTAAGGTGTAATTATTTCAAAATGACGCGATCTGTCGTCACAATAAAGCGACAATCAGCCGTGTAACGACGTCGTCTACGTCACTTACGACAGTTTAGCGTCCTCTGACCAGTGGCTGCGCGACGCACCCTCCCGTCGGGACGTCACGTAGGGTTGCAATTGTAAAATATTATCCTTAATTTGAGGAAATAAAGAAACATTTTAAATCAGGCAAAATTTAAAGGTCCAAAAGTGTAAATACATAATTGAAAATTTCAAAAGTGTTATCAATTTCTTTGATGCGCTTTGAAAAGTAATAATAGCAAATTACACGAAAACTGTCAAATGCAAGAGGGAGTATTGCGAATAGTCATAACTTTATTAAAAGTATACAAATCTCTTAGGATATCTTTAGTAGTAGTAGTTTAAAACTGTGTACATGTTTCGTCATTCATTCTTATTTTTAACCGACTTCAAAAAAGGAGGAGGTTCTCAATTCGACTGTATTTTTTTTTTATGTTTGTTACCTCATAACTTTCGACTGGGTGAACCGATTTTGATGATTCTTTTTTAATTGGAAAGCTGGTGCTTCCCGTGTGGTTCCATTTCAATTTGGTCTAGTTCTGACCATGGAATCCATGAGAAAACCATTTAAGTCGGTTTTTTTAGTTAAAATTTTACTTGTGTTATCTCATGTCTCATTCAAGGTTCAACCTTAAGGCAAATAGAATTTTGTACTAAAACAGCACAATAAAAATATATTAAAATATATATTATGCGATAAAATATATATTATCTTCACTAGTTGTAAACCGATTTCAAGTTCGATTTTAATAAAATCTGTCGTTCTTGAGATTTACCTTGTTTAAATAAAAAAAATACATGTCTTCTGTAAGAGTTGAAAATAAGAGAAGGAAACATACATACATACAGTCACGTATTTTATCCCTCAAGGAGAAGACAGAAGCATATTAAACGCCCAGAGGACTGAAAACACGGTTTATAACAATTTATCACTACTTAGGCGAATTGAGGTTGATTATACTTTTTAATCAATTTACGCTTATATGCAAATTAACTACTATAATATACTTATCAAGACATTCATAAATTAAAAGGCATATAAAACAACCGCTAACAGATTTTATTTGACGTTACTTTACGTACTTAACTTTAGGGAGCTTAAAATTTTTAGGCTAGCAACCCTCCACGCTTAACTTGCCAGTGCGTCTCGCAACAGCGACGGTGTTGCGCGTCTCCAGCGTTGTTACCCAACGCGCCTAAACAAAGAGTGCTGTGTTTACTGTTTATCCCACTGTTTGGACTGAGTACCGCTGTGATGGGGAGCCGGTAAGTGACGCGTGCCGTGGTTTACTTACATCTGTACTATAATTGCAACGAGGGTGTCAATTTTTGGGGGATTCTTACAAACAGGACTATTTATTATTGTCTTCCGTGTTTCCTGTTATCCGGGAATTATTCATAGATAGTAGACACACATAAACTCAAATAACCGATTGGATTGAGTTCAAAGGTGTATCTTTACATAAAAAAAAACATAATTAAAATCCATTTCTTGCAATAACAAAATTAAAACGTTTCATGAAAAGACTTTTCTTTTGAGCAAGGAGGTTTTCATTCACTGCCTTTTTCTGCCATGAAAATTAATACAAAGAGCCAACATGAATAGCATTCCTAGACAATAAGTTTTACAAATGTAGCTTCGGCATTGTGACCTGTTTCCGTGCAGCCGGTATCAATGACCGTACGGTACGGCAAACATTCAGCAGCACTGAAGTTTTTTTCTTTTGGTGAAGGATTGGCGCCCACCGTGGGACTACTCTAATTAGCATTAATATTGATTACCTTATTAAGAGGAAGAAGATATTGTCGGCATACATATATTGAGTTTGCGCTTGAATTTAACTTTATTTGTTCTTAAGTTGACTACTTGAAATATGTTCGTTATTAATGGGACGTATTATTTCTAACGTTATGATAAAGAGCTTAAAGTGAAAAATAAATTGATTTTGAATATAAAGAAACAACTTTTACACCTTTATTAAATACATTTCCTGGGCAATCGGGCTTGACGTTTATTATTTTATAAAATTGAGTTTATTTTTAGATTGCTCATATAAGATAGATAGGTACTCTTTATTGCACACCATAATTGGGATACATTCGATGATACATACAAAAAAAAATAGTGATACAATGGGCGGCCTTATCACGTCACGTCTGCGATCTCTTCCAGGCAACCTTTAGATGGACTATACCATATAGTAATATGTAGCGTGTGGTGCGCATTTACAATTTCCGTATTTACATACATAATTACACATGCATATATACGAATACACATTCATACACTTACATACATATATAAATATGAATACGAGTACATACATACACATACCCATATTGCACATAGTTATTATAGAGATAAAATATTATAACTACTATAGCAACTGCAACCTCAGTGCACCTACCTCACCAGATTTCTACACCCCCCAAAGGTTGGCTGGTAGAGAATGTCTTGGGCATTAAGCCCGCCGTTGTCCACAAGTGCATAAAGTTGTAAATAAATAAATAGTGATCCTTAACGAGTTCTTTAAAAGTACCCACTGACTTTGGCTGCCTCTGGAATTCGTTACCCGAAGCTATAAGCTTCGGGTAACGAATTCCAGAGGCGTGCTGCTTGCACCGTAAAATATGTATCGGTAAAAGTTATGGATTGTGTTGAAATTTCCAAGGTCAGATTATGTATGTGTCATGAACAAATGCGATTCACTTATTTAAGTAGATAGGGGTTGTAGGATTAAATACAGTATTATACAGTAATGAGAGGATTTGAGTATTCCAGCGAAGCCGAATTGGGAGCCACTTGAGTTTTGTACGAAATTCGGAAACATGATCATATTTGCGCAAGCCAAAAATAAATCGTATACAGAAATTCTGAAGACTCTCAAGTTTATCAAATTGTTCCTCGGTCAGTTTTCTTTCCTTGATAAAAGGTATTCATTTCATTGTTGCATTCGTAGCATTTACCGTGCGGTGGCGGATTAAGAATACAGAGTGTCACCATCCCTATTTATCCCGCCGGTGTTGTAAGAGCTGACAAACGGAGCAGGATAACAGCACTGCAAAGAGAAGGGAAAGTTGACACAAACCCTCTTTTTTTTTTTTTTTTTACGTGTGGAAATCCCCTCGGACCGTCACCCCGCCGGGGCTCTCGTTCGGCGGGGCGGTGTGTCGGACTCGAACCGACTAAAACCACACGGTGTGCCCTCTTTGCGCTTCCAGTTTAGGAAGGGTCCAGGTAGCTATCTCCTTCTGGACCCCTCCCAGCGCCGGCCCGCTCCTGGCGCGGGCTCCGTCTCAGTGGACCCTCTCTTTAGGCGGCGTCCGGCACACGCGGACGCCGCCCCCTCGCGGCTGGCCAACTAATGCGGGTGGAGGGGAGAACCCATCCCGTCCACCCGCGGCCACACTCAGGGCGGCATGAGGCGCAGGTAAGCGCGCCTCCGCCGCCCGGTTCGCCGGCGGCGGATCAGGTCCGAGTGGAGGTCGTCCTCCCGGGCCTTCTCCGCCGCCTCCTTCTGCGAGATTACCTCCTCGCAGAAGGTTGCGACCGCGGTAAAACAACTGTCGCTACCGGCCATGGAGCGAATTACGGCCGGTAGCGAGAGATCTGCTCCGATGACTGCAGTGAGGGCCCGGCGCTGCGTCGCCCATGCGGGGCAAACCGCCAGCGTGTGCTGGGCCGAATCCTCACTGCAGTCGCAGTGGTGGCAGGCGGGACTCGATTCCCTCCTAGCGACCGAGTACAGGTACTTTCCGAAGCAACCGTGCCCGGAAAGCACCTGCGTCAGCCGGAAGGAAAGGGTCCCGTGCTGCCGCCCCGCCCACTCGGCGATGACCGGCTGGAGAGCCTCCACGGCGGCGAAGCCAGCGCGTGGAGTCTCCAGCCGGAACGACCATCTGACCATGGTGGCTCGGCGAGCGGCTTCGCGCCACTCGCGCACGTCTTCCGGCGGAGGGCGAAATCCGCTCTCCGCCCGGAAGTCAGCCACTCGCCGATAGACTTCGGCGAGCACCTCCGCCTCCAAATCCCACGGGGGTGTTCCGGCCAAGGCGCAAGCCGCCTCGGTGAACACCGTGCGGTATCCGCGTATGGCTCTGACCGCCAATATCCTCTGGGGACGCCAGAGGCGCGCCCTATTCGGGGCGGTCAGAGCCGCCACCCACACCGGTGCACCATAAAGCGCCATGGATCGGACAACCCCCGCGTACAGCCGCCTCGTGGGAACACTGGCCCCGCCCAAATTGGGCAAAAGTCGCCCTAGGGCGGAGGCAGTGTCCACCAGCTTCGGACCAAGCTGTCGGAAGTGCTCGTCGAAGAGCCACCTACCGTCTAGGACCAGACCCAGGTATCTCATCTGGGCCCGGACCGGTACGAGGACCGAGCCGACCTCGATTGAGGCGCCGGCGGGTGGACCACGACGGGGCCCATGGAATAATAGGGTCTCCGTCTTATCCAGGGCCACCCGTAATCCCAACGCCTCAATGCGCCCGACCACCTGAGAAACTCCCGTGGCGGCCAGGCGCGCCGCCTCCTGGAAGTTAGCCCCCCGGGCCGTGACTAAAGTATCATCCGCGTAGCAGATGACACCCAGCCCGGGGGGGAGACGCCCTCGTAGGACCCAGTCGTACCCGATGTTCCACAGGAGAGGTCCTAGGACAGACCCCTGCGGAACACCGCACGACATGGCCCTGCGTCTCAAGACGCCATCTCGGTCCTCGTACATGACGGTTCGCTCCTCAAGATAGTCTGCCACCAGCCGCCTCAGGTACTCCGGCACTCCGTGGTAGCGGAGCGCTCCCCTGATGCAGCTGAATGGCAGACTATTGAAGGCGTTGGCGATCTCCAAGGACACCGCCAACACCACTCCGCCGCAGCTCACGGCCTCCTCGGTCACGGCCCTAAGGCGCATTACGGCATCGATCGTCGAACGCCCCTCTCGGAAACCGAATTGGGCGTCCGACAGATCGGGGCCAACCTCGCACAAGTGCCGGACGATGCGGGCAGAGAGCACCCTCTCAAAAAGTTTGCCCGCCTCGTCCAGCAACACGATAGGCCTATAAGCCGCGACCGATTCGGCAGGCCGTCCCGGCTTCTGCAGCAGGACCAGCTTCCCGCATTTCCAGCGCTCAGGGAAGCGTCCGGACGCCAGGCTAGCGTCCAACACCCCCCTGAGGTGGTCCGACATGTAGTCGAGGGCTCGGGCTATCACTCGGGCTGGAACCCCGTCCGGCCCGGGGGCGGTGTTCTTGGATCGAATCCGTAGAACAGCCGCCCCCAACTCCGATTCCCTGACGGGCGGAACATCACCCTCGCTGCCTCCGTCGTCTCCGGCTGATGCAGCCATCGACGGGGGCGTGTGCTCTGCCCGCTGCGGGAAGTTGACACAAACCCTATACCAACCCGTCTGGCCATCGTCGTGTATAGTAGGTCAAAACCTCCTTTTTTGGACTGTTAAAGGCTGTCGATGTTGGTCCCTAGCATGCAATATTACGTGGTGATCGATCGAACGGTACTTCTGCGGTACTTCTACACACGAACAAATATTTTATTTTTATACGTTTTTACGGGCATTTATTATTGTTGTTATTATTAGACTTTGTATATTAGTTGAAATTGAGATATGACTACAAATGTCGATTGTTGTTCATCACTAGTGATAATAGACAAAATGAAATCTTTCTTTCGTTCTTTAAAAAATACAACTCCCGCATTAGGAATATATCGTGTGTCGCGGGGGACTTAACAAACTTACATGAAACGGACACAAAGAATACACAGACTCAGAACAACAATTTGTGGATCATAGAAAGTGTCGTCATATGTGGGGATCGGACCCACAACACTCAGCGTAGCAGTAAGCGGCGTGGCGACTGCTTAAACTACTACACTACTGGTACCCGAGAGACAGAAAAAGAATCTGAGGTAGACCATTTAGGAGATGGGTGGACGACATTAAAGCAGTCGCGCTCAGCACCTGGACGAGAACAGCTGAAAACAGGAGTCTATTAAGGCAGTTGGAGGAGGCCTATGTCTATAATAGACAAACAGACAAAAACGATAATAATTTTAATAATCTAACTAATTTATAAATTAATTTATGACGTAAACTATTGTAAATATAATACGAGTAATATTATAATTATTTTTTTATGAATATTGTTATTATTGTTTAAACATATTAAATAATTAATCAAATGAAATAATAATTGTCCATGTAAAACAAAGTATTTGTCGGAATAAAGGCAATTTTATTTTATTTATTTATTTATTATAACCAAAAAGAATGCTCAAGAAGTACTACTCCCATGTAATAAACCATCAATTGTATGGAAGAGATTAAGCTGTTTGAGTGAATGAACCCATAAGACAATAAACCCATTCCCCTAAGACCACCCTGGTAAAACTCGCAACAGTATCCATTATGCTAATGACTCAATTTATTACAATATGGCTTCGTATACGAGTTTAGTAAATTAAGTATGTAAATGACAGGTTCAGTATTTTGATAACAAGTTTCTTTATCCACGTCTTTTATCGTGAATCATCATGAGCCTTTCGCAGTCCACTGCTGGCCATAGGCCTCTCCCATCACACGCAACTTACGTTCTTATATCCAGCTCCTGCCAGCGATCTTGCACAAATCATCACTCCACCTGGCTTGTGGGCGTCCTACCTTTCTAAAGATAAACCTCTTCCAAGAACAGGTTCCTTTAGTGTTTTGTCCCGGTTCCAGGTGCTTTCTCTATCTAGTAAGTAACATTCTACACTGTTTTTAGTACACTTTTATTAGCTTCACTTGGAAGTAACTAACTAACTCGATCGGAGTAAAGCCACAGCCTCACAGGAAATCGGTGTTAAGTGATTCTCTCGTTGCTGTCATAGAGTGAGTGAGGTTATTGGAGACCAAACCTTCCCAAATCTCCCTCCTCAAAAGGCGGTAACTCTAGAGTCGCAGGTGATCATGGGCAGCGTTAGCTGAAAAAGAGTCTAGAAAGTCATATTTGACCTACTTCTTGAATTTTATTTGGATGAAAATGCTATAAATTGTCATTCTCGAGTTAATCTGACGAAGCCAGGAATTAGATAGTGGAACTCTTCAAGAGCCTATTAACCAAAACTCAAGTTTCCTAATATATGGATTTCCTAATAATACTTTTAACGAATCCATCAGATTGATTGACTAGTGTCTGATGATGAAGCTAGGAAATATTTTTCACTATTTAATTTGGTTGGTCATAAAACGTGGTTATAATCTAAACTGTAATTAAACAAGGTGACCGTTTATGGTCTTATATGACACGGGTGTATGACATCTAAAGCTCCTTTAATTTACTGTAGACTAGAGATTCTAGTAGTGATCTAAATTTTCATGTAGTAGTATGTTACTATCGACACACATTACTTATTAAAATAAATAAATACATTGCATGACTGTAGTTTCAGTCATGTACTGTAGTGGCTACACACGAACGGGGTCACTCGAGGTTATTGCCTAATATATAAATATGTTCCACAAACATGTCAACATTAAGTTTCAGATGAATTAACAGCGAAAATAGACGTATATTATAATAAATTTGCAAAAAAAAAACGTCCGGTCTTCGATATCTACAAAGTTTGCACGAATTCTGACCGTTTAAAGTCAGTCAAAATCACGCCCAAAGGAGTCGGTAACAAACATACAAGTGAAGCTAATATAAAGCGTGTAATTATTAATTTTAATGATGTTCGGTTTTTTTATTGTTTTGTTCTGACGAAATGCGTAGAAATAAAAAATAATGATTGTCACACTCACCTAACCTTAACCAATGGAAACCAGAAGGTAACGCCTTAAGCAAATTCAGTCCTTAAAGCTAACACACATCAAAATGTTGTTATATATTTAATAATGCGAATTTATCTAGCTGTAGTAAAAAAAGAGTGGCCCTGAGCTTGTTTCCTTTTCTTCTCATAAAGCTCAACTCCTTGGAAACGGGCGGTTGTAGATCGGCACAGGCATATAATGGATTAATTTCCTTTTGCTAAATATTTAACAAACAGATTCCTGCTATTGTGTGTATTGATCTATGGCTTTAAAGTCTAAGATCATTATAAACGTATATTTTTAAAATTATGAAATTAAATTAAATTATGAATAATAATTATCAAACTACTACGCAGAACAACAGCACTGCAAAGAGAGGGAAAACTTAAAACAAAGCCGTCTGGCCAGCGTGGTATAGTAGGCTAAAACCTCCTTTCCAAGGAGAGGCCTATGTCCAACAGTGGACTATTAAAGCTTGTTGATGATGTTGTTGATGATGATACTTTGAGTTTCAATCTAATGTGGGATTGGAGATTCATCAAATTACAAATGATCCATCAACCAGTAAATTTTAGAAAAGCCTGAACAACCACTAAACACACACAGGATAGATAATGGAACGGTTACAGGAACAATAAAAAAAAAAATCGGCCTTCAAAAAGGAGGTTCTCTATTGAACTGTTTTTTATACTTTTTTTTTGTGTTTACTTTATTTTTAAACCAATTTCAGTAATTCCTTTTTTAATTAAATTGTTTATCAAGATTAAGCGTATTTGAATTGTAACTGATTATTCTGTCTGTAATAGTAGATAACTGCGACTGAAAAATAAACTATCATTTAAATATATGTACTTAAGTATGTTTAACAGCAGTCTGGTTACCATAGCACAGGTTCTGCCAGTTTAGGAGCAGATGGCTGTGTTTAAGGTTTCAACCTATTATTTAGAAACTTAACACAAACCAAACCTCCTTTCTAAGGAAAGGCCTATGTCCAGTAGGTCTGGTAGGTACTGTTAAAGGCTGTTGATGATGATGATTTAGAAAAATGACAAGAAACAACAATAATGCATTGGTTCCGTACGGTTCGTTAATTCACTTCCGACATTGGTATTTCAACAGCTATCACAAGCTGCATGAGAACATGACAGCTCGACCGGCTCCGTTGCATAATGAAACCGCAAGGGGCGAGTTCATTCACCCCCGCTATCGACCAACAAACAGTAAATAACTTTAAAACTACCCTCGCTAGGCGCTTATTGGTAAAAAGCTAAGGAAAGGATTCGCGTTTTGCTTTTTTTTCCAAAATTGAACTCTAATCTAGTAGGATTGATTATAATTTTACTTATCTATACTAATATTATAAAGCTGAAGAGTTTGTTTGTTTGAACGCGCTAATCTCAGGAACTACTGGTCCGATTTGAAAAATTCGTTCAGTGTTAGATAGCAAATTTATCGAGGAAGGCTATAAGCTATATATTATCACGCTAAGACCAATAGGAGCGGAGCACCAATGAAGAATGTTTCAAAAACGGAGAAAATTTATTACTATTGAGAGACGCAGACGAAGTTGCGCGGGTCAGCTAGTCATGTATAAATCTGTGTGTGAGTGTTTCGTTTACAAATTTTGATTTTATTTAATTGGTGCGTTAAGGTTTGATTGTCAAATACATAGCGGGAATTACCGTAAATGCCCTTCGTGCCAATGTTGCTGATATTAGAATGTTATAATTAAATTTTAGTTATGTAGATTTATATTGATATAATAGTTTGTAAGCACTTCTTCGCCCGAGACACAGGCTCAACCTAGTTCGAGCAAACAAAGAACAACTGTATTTCAGTCCGTCTAAGTATGTGTAACATAATCGTAGTAAATTTGACACGATTTCTTCACAGACTACGTTTCTCTATTAAAGTAACATCTGTCCCAGATATATCATATACTCGTAGTACTTAACCTTGAATGTTTACGGTGCGTTGGGTCGTAAGATACAATTGTGTCAATCTCGGCGCACATTTTGTATGGCCCTGGTGCGGTCGTAAACCCTAGATTCTACTCGCCAGGGATGGTCCCAGTAAATATTATCCCACCGAAAATATTTTTATGTCAAATATTATATATAGAAAACTCCAAAACAAATATTTGCAGAAAACAGTAGTTTTAATTTAGATTTTGTCTATACTACAACTTACCCGTTACCTGTGTAATGACGGATTAAGAATACAAAGTGTCACCACCCCTATTCATCCCGTGGGTGTCGTAAGAGCCGACTAAGGGAGCAAACTACGCAGAACAACAGCACTGCAAAGAGAAGGAAAACTTGAAACAAACCCTATATCAACCCGTCTGGCCAGCGTGGTATAGTAGGCCAAAACCTCCTTTCTAAGGAGAGGTCTATGTCCAGCAGTGGACTAGTAAACGCTGTTGATGACATGTAAACATAAGTTCTTCTTTCTAGGTTTTAGAACAATATTGAAGCGTTCTCCAAACACCAATCTCACCTCGTCTAAGATTAAGACCTTACAAAAAATTCAGTACATAATTTTCATCTATTAGAAGCGACTTTTTTTATACAACCGACAGTGAGTAATGAGGCTTTTGGCTCGTTATCTACGCCTCGCTCCAGTCATCCGTCCTTCCTACGTGAGGGCTTCAAGAAGAGGTTTTTATAACGCTGTTTCCTTACCTAACCTACATATATTGTCATATTAATAGGTACTTACTGTCCAGCTGATGACGAAACCTTGCGCCCTGTTACATGAGTGGGATTAAAGGTATAATCGATAAAATTTGGGCGTTAAATATGCCTCTGCTAATTCGTGTGATTATAGGCTTAAGCGTATGATTTAGGTGGATCTTTTTAATCTTAAGTTTTCTGCATTATTCACCTCCTGCAGAAATTAAATTCTTCGTTGTTAATTGTTCTAAAATACTTAATCATTTTAAGCAAGCACATTTAATGACAAGAATTTGAAAACATATATAGTTTATTTTCAAAGATTATTATGATTATTGTGTCATGATGCAGAAGTAAAAAGAGCGAAGAATCACCCAGTTATTTGCTAAATTGCCATATTATTGTTGTTTTTACCAGAGTCTCAAAGCCGTCAATCTGGGGGGCACTTAAAGGGTTCTAGGGAACTCAATCATCTTTAGTTACTGGTTTCCAGGAGGCCCGCTCGATTACCCCCATACCAAAAAAATAGACATATTCTAGATTGTAAATATGTGCACTGAGCGGACATCGAACCTGCGATCTCCTTAGATACACTCGATTGAAATTATTTTTAATTTTTTAACTTCACACAACTCACACATGGGAGTCTGGTCCCAAAGTAGGCAGAGCCTGTATTATAAATAACCAATCTGTTGAAAAACATACTTATATATTTGTAAATACATACATATTATAGATAAATTACACCCAGACACAGAACAAATAATCGTGCTCATCACACAATATTTGTGCTGACTGGGAATCGAAACCACGACCTCCGGCTTAGCAGTCAAAGTCACCAACCACTAGACCAACAGGCCCACATCTTATGTTGTAAATACACATTAATTGCCAATTATATATAATTAATAATGTCACAATTTGCCTCAAACTGGTCTCAGGCTGACATCAGAAATCATAACATGTAGTTGGCAATAGTGTTATACATCACCCGGGGGTGGAATATCTGCCGGAGGGTGTACAGAGGGGTTGTTACGAAACAGCTAGTTATCGTAAAAAGTTTCAACCCCTCGGCGGAAGCTCCCGTTCTACTGGTCCCAGTAGTTAGCTGAAGATACTGTTTATCTTATCGTAGGGTTTATTTTAATAAATTATAGTTATTTATATTAATTTACAAAAACCTAAGAAAACATGTTTTTCTTAAAAACTATGTATTAATAAATTTTTTCCTTAGGATTATATATCCTGTGTTGCGGGGGACTTTACAAACATGCTTGAAACAGATACAAAGAACATTCAGACTCAGAACAACAATTTATGATTTACACAAAGTTTTGTTCCATGTGGGGATCGAACTCTCAGCGAAATAGAAAGTGGCGTGGCGACCGCTTTAACACTTCGCCATCCATGTAGTCATATTGGACCCATACTCCGGGTATGAGCGTCCTCCAGCTTACTCTATGTTTCATCATGATTTCGTGCTAGTTATTATTTAATCTACCCATCTGTTCTGTTGCCTCAACAACTACTGATCATTGCTCACTAATGCATACCTAACTGCGCACTATCTAAAGTATTCTGTCGTAGATATCTGTAATCAACGCAGAGCCCACAATGGGTCGCTATCAGTTCATCTGTTTCCAACCACTGGCGCTGATAGCCTTCTCTATTGTAAAAGACACAATACCGCATTGTACGCTGGACTGGACACAATCCTCGTGCAGCCATCCAGCTATTGATTATATCGCCGTAGGCCTTTGTTTTTATAATACTCTCAACGTAGAACAGTCATTCAACGTGGGAGAGGCATGCTTCGGGACATATGGGATAGGGTCTACCGGAGTGGTACCACGGCCTCACATAAAACCGTCGTTAAGCAGTTCTTTTGTTGCTTTTCGCCGAATTAATGAAGTTTCCAGAGCAGAAGACTTCTCCCGCCCCCTGATTCTGGGTGTAGGGACTAAAAGTGCGACTTGTGACTTGCAGGTGACTCGTCTGCTTTACTATAAATGAAAACTCTAATCGAACTTTAACTGTAAACTGATGGTCAAGTGGATTAAAACCGGTGCAATTCGATGGATACGTGAGTAATCAAAATATTAGTGTTACTTGTTAGTGTTATGGCTATTTCAGTCCTATTTTCCCATCCTTTGTTCTTTTATGTGTCCTTAAAGTGTATGTAAATGTCAAAAGTGTGATAAACTTAGAAGCAACTTTTAATACATTGACTGCACGGATGGCGTAGTGGTTTAAGCGGTCGCCACGCCGCTTCCTACTACACCGAGTGTTGTGGGTTCAACCCCCACGTTGAACGACACTTTGTGTGATCCACAAATTGTTGTTCTGAGTCTGGATGTTCTTTGTGACCGTTTCATGTATGTTTGTTAAGTCCCCCGCGACACAGGATGTATTCCTAGTGCGGGAGTTGTCTTTTAAAAAAGAAAAGAAAGATAATAGTGCGGTAATTCAACGCAATCACTTGCAACACGTACCTTTGAATTGGTTGAAGTTTTCGACCATGTTGCATTGACGGTAATAACGCTGGTTACCAGTTGCCTAAACTGCAGCATTCAGGGCAAAATATAATAGAACTAAAACTACTCTATGTTCTATCTAACTAATATATATTCCTAATGCGGGAGTTGTCTTTCTAAAAATAAAATGAAAAATAAATGTCATTTACATATTAAATAAGTGTTAGCTGGTTGATTGAGAATTCTGTGCGCATTTCCGAGTTCCTGTACCTTCGTTACTGTCTATTAGGAAGGTACCGCTGTCAAATAATCTGATAGGCAATGAAACACTGATAAGAATAAAGAATAATAATTTTATAATATATAATAAATATTGTTTATTTTCTCCAAAAACATTCTTACAGACACAGAGTACAATTTTATCTTACATTAATCAATTTATGCTGTGGAGACTGGAGCATGCACTAGGTTTAACCTGTATTACAAGTCTCCAGGCCTCCAACTCGGACAAAATAGGGATCTAAAATGTAGAAATAAGTGTAACAATACAATAAAGTTTTCTTAAATAGAGAAACAAACAATTGTTTGATAATATCTTGGTTAAGTACTACAGCTAGATGTAACGTGTTTTGTTGATAGTTTTGTATTAGTGTGAGTATGTATGTGTGTTGTTTCTACTATATGTGTAGATTTACTTAAAAGTCCCACGTTGGGCGCCAAAATCGACAATTCAATAAGAAAAAATCATATACTAGATAGTTTTAAAACAAAATCACCACAGATAACGTTAGATATACATTTAAAGCGATTCGGATTACTTATATAAACCAGTAAAATTCCTGAGCAAACGTATCATGATTGCTCAAAGCTTCGACATCTTACTATAGGTAGGCGACAATTGCGCGCCAAATCCAATTTGTTCCCTCTAGTTCCCTTCCCTATTTCCCTCCACACCCTTTGCACCCATACACCCCAAGCGGCGTTGGCACCTGTCTGCACTTCCACCCCGCGGCGTACATCATACGATTTTAATAATATCGTATCTGTGGAATCCATTAAGATAAATCTGTTTCCTATATTGCTTTCAATAAAGTATCATTAATGTTACCTATTCAGGACAGGAAAGTAGAAAAACATACGACCTTTTAGTAGATATAAACCAACTTTATATTTAACTAGCTATTGCCCGCGACTTTGCTCGTTTCGTGTTTCTAACTTATAAAAAACAACCATTCATACATTGGTTTTATTCCCCTAGGGATGAAATCTCCTCTGCTTAAAAGATTATAAACATCAGCTGTTGAAAATTCAAGTTTGTAGTCCTAGCGATTTAGGGTCTCCGTTGATGAATCAGTCAATTAGAGCAAGTAATTTTTAAACGTATAGATACCTGCATTCATCCTTTTTTTTTTTTTTCCGTGCGGAAATCCCCTCGGATACCACCTGTCGGTGGCATGTCGGACCCGAACCGACTAAAACCGCACGCCGTCTCGGGTACTAATAGCCGGGGAACCAGGTATACCCTAGAGAGGAAGTCCCTGGTGCCCCGACCTGCATTCATCCTGGCTCTATCTGAGAATAAATTGTCTAATTCAGAAGCATATCCACATTTATATTATAGACAACAGTTGTATTATATTTAGTTAGTTTAGCTGAACATTTTAAAACCTTGTAAGGGCTTGTAAATAAATTTTACATGTGAAATCATAAACATAAAACAGGTTTGCCTTCAAAAAATATTTGTAATAAGTCAAAAAGAGGTTAACAGTTGTACAAAATGGTAAATATTTAACACATGTTCTACCAATATTTTTATTATATGAGTTTTTAAAAGGTCACAAAGCCGTGAATATGTCTCTTATTAAGTACTATTCGTGCTCAAAAATCTGCTTCATCATCAGCCTATCGCAGTCTAGTGCTGGAAATAGGCCTCTCCCATTGCACGCCACTTAGATCGATTTTGGGCTTCTCGCATCTAGCTCCTGCCAGCCATCTTGCGCAAATTGTCACTCCAATATATATGTGCTTATTAACGTACAATTTGCATTGAATAGGGGCTGCATTGAATATGCAATGTTTCCTTTGAAATGAGACAGCCCAAATTTCTTTATCAATTAACAAAGTGGGTAATTAGTAGTATTGCTACGTGTGAGATAACCACCAGACAAATAAATAGTGTAGAAAAAGTAAATTTCTAAAGTACAGCACATGGAGCTTAAAGCATTTGTTTATTACTTTTTTTCTTTTAAAAGACAACGCCCGCATTAGGAATATATCAAGTGTCACGGGGGACTTTACAAACATACATGAAACGGACACAAAGAACACCCAGACTCAGAACAACAATTTGTGGATCACACAAAGTGTCGTCCTATGTGGGGATCGGACCCACAACACTCAGTATAGTAGTAAGTGGCGTGGCGACCGCTGAAACCACTACGCATGCAATCATTATCAGATAATATGACGTAAGCGTACCGCAGTATTTTCTATAGGTAAAATGGTTACCGTCTAAAAATTTGCAACCAAGAACCTTGATAATGATGACCAGAGTGAACTCAACAGCACCGAGATTAAAACTAGTGTGATTTAATAAACTTCCACAAACTGCTGACTGTCTGATATAATTTAAAGGCACATCGAAGGCAGGTACATCAAAGTCTTTGGCAAAGAAACCTGATTAGCTCGAGTAGTACCATCACCCCGAATGAGTCATCAAATTTCTAAAGAGATTATGTTTTAAACAGTTTTACCTACAAACAGTGAATGTACTACTACATTATAAAAGATTATTAATACTACTACTGTTCCTCATTGGATTAGGAAACCATAAAGAAAATACTTTTTATTTTATTTTATTGGCTGAAGTCTGTTTCAATTGTAAAAAAAATCTGTTGTGAGTAACACAACCACTCCAAGCCACCCTTCGCAATCAACTACAGGGGATGGGGAGGCTGTAGTAATTACCGGTCAGACAGCCTAGTGCTTTCATGTATAGATGTTTATATGTGAGTAACAACATCCGTAACTAATTTAACTAATTTCGTAAATAACAAATCTCTATGGAATATGAGTTTATGGTACCGGTACGTTATTGAGGCATTTTGATTTTAATATTTTAAAGTTTAATAATTGTAATATTATTTAAAACGTTAAAATGTTTTCACCCACAGATGTTTCTCTTGTTACTAGATCCTTCTGTCTGGAAATCCTATTTTAGCGAAATGCTTAGTTATGTCTACAAGTAACTTACCGTGGGAGAGCCATGCTTCGGCACGAATGGGCCGGCTCGACCGGAGTTATACCACGGCCTCACAGAAAACCGGTGTTAAGCAATTCTTTCGTTGCCTTTCACTGAGTGAGTGAGGTTACCGGTGCCCAAATCGGGGGGATTTTGCTGGGGGCTAACTCGAGCGGGAGGAACCCCAAGGGCAGCAACGCACTTGTGACTTTTGAGTTGCAGGTGTCCATGGGCGGCGGTAGTTGCTTACCATCAGGTGACCAGTCTGCTCGTTTGCCCCCTTATATCATAAAAAAAAACATCTGTATACGCCTACTTGTACTTTCGTTTATCTAAGTGTTTTAATTCTGCCCTCGTCATTAATACATGTCATAATGAGACAGGTTCAAACCCTTAGAGTTTTTAGTATTATCGCGACAACTGACACTTTCCACTTTTCGTTTTGCGACAGTATACGAGGCCAAAAGGCCAAAGGCCAAAATATATTAGAAATTTCTAGAAGCTTTTATTTTTTTAATAGAAGCGCTAAAATAAGACACATATAGTGTATAATTTTGTCGCTTACCGTAAACGGAAGTAAAACTGGTGAGAACCATTCATATTACGAGTATTTTACAAAAGATGGAAAGGAAAAATGTGCTATCTTTAAATATAAAAAATTCGGACAAGTGCGAGTCGGACACGCCCACCGAGGGCTCCGTACAAATTTGAAGGTACATATTATAAATAGTTCAAGTATCGAGTCTATTTTGCCGAGCTTTTCCCGTAATTAGTGTTGTCTGCACTACTGCAGTGTGAGCTGTGACTCTTGGTTTTGCATGTGTTTCAATTTGTTTTCATCTATTTACATCTTTAGTAATTTAATTAGGATGTAACTAAAGTAGAATGTTTCTTGTGTATCTGTGGAAGCTTGTTAATGGTTCTTCAACAACTAAATTACTGATGTACTTGTACTGTAGCTGTAAGCTCCCCAAATAAAATAAAATAAAATAAAATTCAGTTTCCAAAACCTATAATTACTTAAATTGTGTTCATTAAGTGAAATTGTACCGCGATGATTGATCACGTACTTTAGACTATATTTATGATTAAATTACAAATGTATAGTTTTTAAGATGTTGCCCTGTACTTGTAGTATAAGACGATGTTACTTGCCAAATGTCATAGTTCTATGAATTTTGTTTTCTTTTACAGTGTCGAAATATGCGTTTTTTGCGGAATAAACGACCGTATCTTTTTTTTACGTTAATTTAGAAGGTTAAGTTTTACAGCTTCAAGAGACTGTAGACCTGAGTATATCGTTTTAATTTCAACTCGATAACTCAACGCGTTCCCGTATAAAGGGTGGCAGACAGACGGACGGACGGACTCACAACAAAGTGATCCTATAAGGGTTCCGTTTTTTTCCTTTTGAGCTACAGAACCCTAAAAAATGACAAACAATTTAACAACGTATTAATATACAGATATTATTTATGTGATGTAATCTCGCTCATAATACAGAGTGTCACCACCCCTATTCATCCCGTGGAAGTCGTAAGAGCCGACAACAGCACTGCAAAGAGAAGGAAAACTTGACACAAACCCTATACCAACCCGTCTGGCCAGCGTGGTATAGTAGGCCAAAACCTCATTAGGAGAGGCTTATGTGCAGCAGTGGACTATTAAAGGCTGTTGATGAATCTCGCTCAGGACTGTCTCTAATTTTATCAAACCATTAATATAAGTATTTTGAAAAGAGATTGTACTTACTATAAGAATATTAACTGTGTCCTATCATCTGACGTACGCTTCACATCATGGCGGGTTCATCCTCTAAGAGACACGAGTCGTTTATCTAAATGTACTCTCATAAGTAAGCAACACACGACTGTCACATTTGAAGTCTCATATTTTACGTCACAAATGGAGAAAATGATTTATTAACAAGTGCTTTTTTATTACAAATGTTGGCTTTTGTGCCAAATAATTTAGCTGAAGATTTATCTGGAATCTGACAGCAGGATCTCATTGACATAGATGCGTGGTGGCTTCGATAAACAGTGTTTTATATATTAATTTCGGCACAATCAATTACACCGACTTTTAAAAAAAGTGGTCAGTTTATGTCCCTGTCCTGGTGGAGTCTCTTGTCGTAGGGCTGACATGCAGCTACCCTAGGTGCTGTCAAGCATCGGTACTCCTTACCGTAACAAGCCCCTCCCATTCCATCCATCCTTCCACTCGTTTGCTCCTATACCATAAGAAAGAAAAATCTAGTTAGTATAACAATACAAAGGAATACAGCACAATGATAATATGCAATGCAGATAATTAAAACAAAATATGCACACAAATATTAGAAACACCGCCCATGCGTATATCGGTTATCGCGGGAGAAAGTAACATATATTCTCTCCCAAGAATCAAACTATCTCCATACCAAATTTCATCTAAATCGATTCAGCGGTTATTGATTCCCCATACAAAACTTCCACCCCCCTTTTCACGGCCTTAAAGGATAATTTCTGGGATAAAAACTATCTTATGTCCTTTCCCGAGACAAACTATCTCTGTTTGGCTTAAGCGTGAAGAGGTAACAGACAGACCGACAGACAGACAGACAGGCGGACATATTTTTGCATTTATAATCTATAAATAAGTAATCAAACCAGCGAAGTCTGATATTTCAGTCGACTTCTACACTACCGTGACTAGAGGATTCGATCCCGGTCGATTTTTATAATCCCGGGATTTCGGGCTTATCTACAGTTAATCTCGGTATCCCGGGATAGTCCCGGGATTGTATTGGCAATGGAAAGTGGTAACAAAAGGACAGTAAAACATATCAAAATATTTTTTTTTTGTTTATCATTTAGTTTTGTGAGGACATAGAATATTTAAGTTTTAAATCTCCAAAAAGACGGTTAACCAAAATTATACTTTCTTCTTATAAAATAATCAAACTAGTGCCTATTTTGTTTTGTGTTGCGGTAAATAATTTATGAAACTAACAATACACTTCAAAAAATCAACTTCTTTAGACTTAAGAGACCAATGTTTATAGATACCTATTCATATTTTTTAATTCAACTGCCCAGAAACTTTATAAACACTTTTACGCATAATCCAGAACCGGTCATTAGCAAAAAAATGAAATCAGCTGTGTAGACAAGATGGCTGCCAAAACATCAAATCAAGGCAAGTGCGTTTCTTTTTACGCACATTTTTATTGACTTATGTAAAAAATGTATCAATCCCGAAAATCCCGGGATTCATTAAATTTGATCCCGAAAATGTCGGGACTACAATATGACCGGGATCCCGAGATCCGGGATCCCGGGATCGAATCCTCTAACCGTGACACATGTTATATTTAGGTCTTCTTATAAACAATTATTTAAATGAATCTTTTCGAGACACTTTTTGCCCTGCACAACCAATCTGTGGAACGGGTTATCGCCTGCGGTATTTCCGGACCGATACGACCTTCAAACCTTCAAGAAAAGAGCGTACTCCTTCCTAAAAGGCCGGCAACGCGTTTGTGACTCCTGAGTTGCAGACGTTCATCAGCGGCGATAGTCACTTCAGGTAACCCGTCTGCTCGTCTGCCCCACTAACATAAAAAAAAAAATGTTTTCCACACCACCTAAATTTAATATTACAAAACAGTGGCAAGTTCCCGAATACCGTAGATTACCGGTCTCTCAAACTTACATTACCCCACAGGCAGGCCAGGGTTTCGTCTTGATTGCATAAACTTAAGGGCTATTAACTTGATCACGAGGTACCCCCCTCAATTTACTTGAATTAGCTCATTTGTTTAAATGTTTGCCCCATCTTGGAAGCCCAGCTGTGCCTCGTGTCCCAAATTGTTTACCTTTAATTTAAAACATCACAGGTAGGTACAATTTCTTTTGAAGTTTATTTTTTTTTTCCTTGATATCAAATTGTATCTAATATGTTCTTGGCTGGTGGAGCTCGAGGGGCTCGTGGCTAAGTGGTAACCGAGGTTAATCCATTACAAAGTTGAGCAATCCTAGCCTGGTCAGTCTATTGATGGGTTACCATTCTTAACACATTGAGATCAATCTGTGCCTTGGAGAGCACTCTAGGCCGTCGACCCCGGTTGCCATACGAACGTCTGTGGCTGGGTAGTTAGAACCCTAAAAAAGCCAACAAGTCTTTCTACAGAACCTCTGATATCGCCTAGTACTTGTGGAGGTCTGATGGCGTCTGCCCCCAACTTATTTTGGGAAAAAGTTTAAATCTTTATTAAATATCTAATGAGAATATAAGCTATGTCAACACTTTAAAACTACGACTACCTAAAACACCAACAGTTAAAATCTTCAAAGAAAACAAAATCCTAACAATTAAACAACTATACATACTTAAAACTTGTATACTAATGGATAAAATTAACACAAGGTACATACATATTCACAATTAAGCTTTAAAGAAAAAAATATAGTTTAAAAAAACAAAAAAACACGCTTTCTATGGAAAACCAAACTAAAAAATAGAAAATAAATTTGAAAAAAGCGTTGGGTGCCTGGTGTCAATAGTAAAAAGCACCCCACTCTTTTTTTCATTTTTTTTTTAAATTAGTGTATTGTCATCGGTCCTCGATATATCTACAAAGTTTGAACGAATTCTGACCGTTTAAAGTCAGTCAAAATCACGCCCAAAGGAGTCGGTTACAAACATACAAACAAACATACAAGTGAAGTTAATATAAAGCGTGTAAAAACCTATACATACAAGGCAAGGCAACGAAAATAACTAGAAGTAACAAAACCCTAGAACCGACTATGGTAAGAAATATATATTATATGAAGGTGTAAAACTTTATAATGAAATATTTGACGATATTACTAAAAGTGATAGCTTGTTTAAATTTATTAAGAGTTTAGAAGATTACATGAGTAAAAAGTACTGACACCAATAAATTGTCTTCATATCTTTAATTTTATATTACTGTATAGTGTATTGCGATCACAGAGATACTTAACTAATTTATTTTGTGTTATTATATTTTCTCATTATCTAAGTGAACTGTATTGTTCTTTTTTCTGAGAAATAAATGTCTTTAAACCGAACTTGTTAACTATGCATACATGACTAAGTTAAGTAATATTATAAATTCTATAGAACGTTTTTTTTTTAATTAACTAAAACAACGCCGAGCATTAAAAACAAACTACAAAATCTGCTGAGTTTGTAATATTCGTGTAAATCATACGATGTTTTGTCTCCTAATTAAAAACGGCTTATATCCATGAAATTACGGGACCAGCAATTATCACACAAACAGTGCTTTAAAAAAAGCCTACGTGTTATTCATTATAAAAAACGTTTATCCCATCCTCTATTAATGCTGTCGATACCGCAGTCTAGGGCACTCGTCAGGAAGACGAGGTAATGCCCTCTCGGCCCTCCCACTACCCCACCTCCGAACAAGCTCACTCCCCCTGTTTACAGGCCGTCCAAGAGCTGAATAGCATCAAAGGAATGTCACAGAGTAAGGCTTCCTGTTCCGATTCAGAATTTCTATGTAGGAGACATTTCAGAGAGAAGAATTAAACTTCATATAAATGAGTACATTAGGTGTCTGGTGTTTGAAATATCATTATTTTTATCCTGCAAGTGGAATGTGAAATGTGTAACTCGTTTTAGATTTATCAAGCCACTATCTTTTGCCAGCGACTCCGCCCGCGTGTACGTCGGCTATCGCTGTAAAACGTAGCCTATATCCTTCATCAAGAATCAAACTATGAATCGATTCAGAGGTTATTGATTCCTTATACAAACTTCCATTATCCTTTTCACCCCCTTTAAGAATGTATTCCAAGATAAAAACTATCCTATGTAAAGGACACCCGGGACTCAAACTATCTCTATGCCAAATTTCATCTAAATCGGTTCAGCGGTATAAGCGTGAAGAGGTAACAGACAAACAGACAGACAGACAGACACTTTCGCTTTTATAATCTATACTAATATTTTAAGCTGAAAAGTTTGTTTGTTTGAACGCGCTAATCTCAGGAACTACTGATCCGATTTGAAAAATTCTTTCAGTGTTAGATAGCCCATTTATCGAGGAAGGCTATAGGCTATATATCATCACGCTAAGACCAATAGGAGCGGAGCACCAATGAAGAATGTTTCAAAAACGGAGAAAATTTATTACTATTGAGAGACGCAGACGAAGTTGCGCGGGTCAGCTAGTATTATATGTGTGGATGCAATTTTTTTTATGATACAGGGAGCAAACGAGCAGACGGGCCACCTGATAGTAAGCGACCACCACCTCATCCTTTGAAGATCAGAGTTAGGTGAAAACAACGACATAATTACTTTACACCGATTTTCTGTGAGGCTATGATGTTACGCCTGTGGGTAGGCATGGCTCTCCCACCTCATACAAACTATTAGGTAAATAAAAAAATAAGGAAACTTCTATAAATGCACTCGACTGCACGGTGTGGTTTAAGCGGTCGCCACGCCGCTTTCTACTACGCTGAGTGATGTGGGTTCGATCCCCACATGTGACGACACTTTCTGAGATCCACTAATTGTTGTTCTGAGTATCATCCATACTCAGAACTTCTTTGTGTCCTTTTCATGTATGTTTGTAAAGTCCCCGCGACACAGGATATATTCCTAACGCGGGATATATTCCTAAAAAGTATATATACAAAGTTAGCTTAGAAATAAACAATGTTAAAATTGGACCCTTGGAAACGGCCGGTTGTAGATCGGCACAGGCATATCATAGATTTTGTATGGGTTTGGTTTTTGTTAAATTTATTTGCTTACTATTTGACAAAACAGAGATTTTTGCTTTTGTGTGTGTTGATCTATGACTTTAGAGTCTACATAAAAGACGATTTCAAGCAATTTAAAAAAAAAAATGAAATAAAGAGAGTTTGAGACAAGTGAAGCTATAATTTGCGTTTTTGATAAACTTTGAACAACTTCAAATTAAGCTCGAGAACAAATAAATTTGAAACCCTTGAACAAATAAATTTGAACAAATAAATTTGCCCTTAGTCGGCTCTTACGACACCCACGATATTAATAAGGGCCGTGACACTCCATATTCCAAATCCGTTACCACATGAACTGTCCCAGTAGCTTCTGTCAAATATCAGCAAGATATAAATAAATATGCATCTTCTTTAACACAAACAACGAGTCCGTAAAACGAACGTATGTCCACCGCCGTCGACGAACCCCCTACAATTACCACCGGACCCTTCCGAACCCTACCAATACTTTGTATTTTTACCTCCGAGTGTTCCAACATGTTGTTGAAGCTCCAAGTTAAATTGTCAAACATGTCACGTGGGAAGCAAAGGGTCCGACCCTGAGCAGGGTCTAATTATAGACCCATCTGGTTCTAAATATTTAATGTCACAAAGAGATGAGGCTTTAGGAAAATGGACAGCCATTTTTATAGAAGTATGATCTTGAATGTGGGAACAGTTTGTCTCGTAAAAAGCCCTATTTAATGTTATTACCCAGAGGAATATAGGTCATCTGATTCTGACAGTCCTTTTTTATTATGCGTCGCCGTTGGCTGGTTCGAAGTACCTATTACCATTATTTCTATCATATCCTATTCTCCTATTTCTAACCTAAAAGGACGGCTTGAAGCATCTTGGTAATATCTGTCACTATGGTTTTTCTGTTGTAATAAGTTGGTGTGAATACGAAAGAAAACTTCCGATTATGAAATTATACAGCAAAGGGTTTTGCAATTGTGATATTACTGACTGGCCTGAATTATATTATTATATTACTTACTATAAGACTGACTTGTTGGTCTAGAGGTTCCTGACTGCTAAGCCAGAGGACGTGGGTTTGATTACCAGCCAGGACAAATATCGTGTGATGAGTGCGATCATTTGTTCTGCGGCTGGATGTAATTTAAATGTATTTTTTTAGAAATATGTAATAGTGGATGCTATGCCTAGTTTGAGATCATACTGTCGTGTTTGAGACATATGTGAGGATATTTTTATTCAATTTTCGTTATCGCTTTCGCTTTAAAAGATAAAGTAGACACGTATTCACGGTTTTAACAGTCGGACGAGTGAACTAACTAAATCAAAACTAGAAACTAAACATGGATATCAAAATGAAACCTAACACATCCACAGACTCAATAATTTATTGAAACCATTCAAGTCGTTCCCTTTTGAATTCTTTGACATTTTTACTGAAGCCACTCCCGACAATTCGTTACCCGTATATTGAACTCTATAGAAACTTGGCAATTCGCCAGAAAACGGGGAAGCTGTTAAGATCTACAAAGTTTTAATCTATTTAACGCTGCGGTTGCTACACGATTCGCTAGTATAACTAACAGTATTAAATTGTGGTTATTTATGGCTACAGTTTGCATAGTTAACAAGTTTTGTTAAGGCAATAAAACTTAGCTTTAACTCCAATCATCTCAACAGGTAGAAAACTGCATCTTTAATTGTTCTCAACTTACTTATTAACTCCCGTTCTATGATATTTTGCTCCATCATTATGACTGCACGGATGGCATCGTGGTTTAAGCGGTCACCACGCCGCTACCTACTGCGCTGAGTGTTGTGGGTCCGATCCCCACACGGAACAACACTTTGTGTAATCTACAAATTGTTGTTCTGAGTCTGGGTGTGTTCTTTGTGTCCGTTTCCATGTATGTTTGTAAAATGTATTCCTAGTGCGGGAGTTGTCTTTTTAAAAAGAAAAGAAAAAAAATGATAATGGTGCGGTAATTCAACGCAATCACTTGCATCACGTACCTTTGAATTGGTTGAAGTTTTCGACCATGTTGCATGCATACTATTGCCTAAACTGAAGCATTCAGTGCAAAATATCATAGAACCAAAACTACTCTATGTTCTATAAAATCTCTACGTACGAATTGTATGAGATTTCTACTTAACTACTTAGTAAGAAGTTAATACATTAAGACATAGATAATTTGCGAACGAAACATCTGACAAATAAATAAAACCACCAATCCCTACTACTATTTGCACGTTGTAAATGATAACTCTCAACATGTTCCCGAAAGCGGGGAGATGCTTGTAATAAGCAATACTTATAACGCAAGAAATAGAAGGGAGCCCAACGAAGAGCCCTGAGGGATGCCGGCATTTCATCTACCCCATACGTCGAGTAGTTGGTGATTTTTGTGCACAACATAGAGGGGAGTAATGCATTTATTTGAAGGGACGGCACTTTGAAGTCGCAAACTTTCGATTAAAGAAAAGGGAAAGACGAAATTTTGGTTAACTTTATCAAATGCCTTGGAGCGTGCAATTTTTATGTTTCCTTTAAATTGTAGATAAATTTTTACTTCGATGCTTTTTAGGTGCAGTATTTTATCTTGATCGTATAAAAGGCTGATAGACATAGAGATTAAATTTCATGGTCAAATTTGCATTAAGCAAATGTTTACAAAGCTCTTCTTATAAACTGTTTTTTTTTTTTTGTTAAGACAACTCCCGCCTTATCTTTCATTATACCCTGTGTCGCGGGGGACTTTACAAACATACATGAAACGGACACAAGGAACACCTAGACTCAGAACAACAATTTGTGGATCACACAAAGTGTCGTCCCATGTACCCACAACACTCGGCGTAGTGGAAAACGGCGTGGCGACCGCTTATCCGTGCAGTCGAATAATTCATTATTTAACCGTTGTTATAAATTATTATAATTGAATAAGTTTATTACATCTTATTCCCTGGACTTCAAAGGGCTTCAGCTGTATGAGTAACTGCATGTTCCTTCTAAATATTGATCTATTTATGGATATCCTCTCATTATCAGGTGAGATGTGGAGCAGCGTGGAGAGCGGGTGCGGGTTGACGCGTGCTGTGCCGTGTGCTCGCGGCAAGCACTCAGCCACATTGCTGGCGGGGCATGTTTATGTGCTTGGCGGCCGCGGAGCTGGAGGGTCTGTGCCTCTCAGAGACTTCTGGAGATATAGTCTTGGTGAGTATATCGAATTTTCATAAACCATGCACGTTATCAACAAGACCATGTTTCCTGCAGTATTCAGTTTTGTAAAATGTTGATACATTTCTCCATTAATCACTCAATCACGCAAACAGTTAACGTGACTAGCGATGTGTGAATCCTAACGGAACTCAAGCCGTATGTGTACATGTGGTGTCCATAAACAGATTAAGAAAGTAACTCTGTATTCAGGTGAACCGTCTTATCCGTAGGTATGTTCAGAAGTAACAGTAGGGACGTTGACCCTAATGAGAAATGTATATTATGATTTAATACTCTAAAACCACTGATAAATTTAATAATGTTTATTGAAAAACACTATAAAAAGAACTATTACGGTATGACTGTGATCCACCAGGTCTAATACGTCATTAACCAATAATCAAGCTGACATCTGTTATCACACTTCACTTATAGCATAAGTAAGATTGCACTTGAAGTACTTTTCGAAAACTTTTCAAGGATCTCTATGTGTTATATAGAAGGTATGTTTATGTAGGTACATTTAAACATATGTTATATTTTGTGTTCGTTTCGTAAATGTACTTAAATAGGTTTATCAAATATTATTTTGTTTGTTTATTTAAATACTGTGCTCTCTGCATCACCCAATGGTTGCCTGGTTGAGAGTAGGCGTAGGCATTAAGTGCGCCAATGCACCAAAGTCGCATGATGTTTAAAAAATAAATATTTAAAGATAAATGGTTATTGTTCTTTTGGTTTTTTGCTTCTACATTTAAGTACTAATAAGGCTATTAGAATGTATATCTACATAGAATATGCAACACAAATATTATCACAGATTCACAGACTGCGATTAGAGTGTCCATTGTACTACTGTTTTTTGTTTGTATTCTATAGTGTCTGCGTATCCTATTCAAGGTGTACAATAAAGAGTACCTATCTATCTATCTAAACCGAGCAATATTTTATTTGTCACCCAATTTCTATTATTCAAAACATTACAAACCACAAATAGGTATGTTAATTTGTGCTGTTTAATATTCAATGAATGATTTTATAGCTAAAAGTGTTTTGCAAATTGTTTACCGAAATAGGTGAGCGCCATAACATTGACCCAGAATCATGGCAATAAATACGTTGCTTAACTGTTAAGTAAATTTATTTTCATTCAACGTTAAAACAATAAGCGTTTTGTAGACAATTTACATGAAATATGTAACGGTATAGCATCGTTAAATTTGCATTTCCTTTATGTTTTTTTTTATGGTTAAGAGGGCAAAGCAGACGAGTCACCTGTTGATAAGTGATTACAACCGCCCATGGACGCCTGCACCTCCAAACTCATAAATACTATTTAAATTCCCAAGGAAAGTTAGCTTTAATGATGACTGGCCATAAAATAGTAGGCCAAAACCTCCTTTCTAAGGAGAGGCCTATGTCCAGCAGTGGACTAGTATAAGCTGTTGATGATGATGATGATGATGATGGCCATAAAATAAACGCACTGGCCCGAACATAGTGAGGATGACGAGTACTGTTAAATCACGTCAACAGCCTTTACTGGTCCACTGCTGGACATAGGTCTCTCCTTAGAAAGGAGGTTATGGTATTATACGGGGTTGGTATAGTTTGTGTCAAGTTTTCCTTTTCATTGCCGTGCTGTTGTCCTGCGTAGTTTGTTCTCTTAGTCGGTTTTTACAACACCCACGGGATGAATAGAGGTTATGACACTCCGTCTTCTTAATCCGTCACCACACGGATAATTGTTAAATAATACTGGCTAATTCCATTATTCACTGGCCTGTTGTTCTAGTGGTAGGTCTGACTGCTGAGCTAGAAATTGTGGATTTGATTCCCATCATGGTGAGATGGGCACGATTCTTTCTTCTGTGTAAATCTTAAATATGTATTTATTTAGAAATATATACTCGTAAGTACGTTTATCAGTGGTCTCTTTCTGTGAAGCTGTAATGCTCCAGAAAGAGACCGCTGAACGGGATCGGGAGAGGGCCGATGCCGGGCCGCAACATCTGGATAGGCTGATAGGCTGGGAGAAGCCACTGGCTTTCCCTGAGATGGGGCCTAGTTAGGTGCGGCGTCGATCTGGGGGATCTGAAATCACATGGCACGCATCTCCCTAGAGCAGGGCGCCTAAGGCTGGCCGTCGGAGTGGTTTTTAGTGGAAACACCACATACTCCTGGCTCCTATATCCAAAAGGAGCCGGCGATTCGAAGGGATATTCCACTCCATCAACAAAAAAAAAGTACGTTTATCAGCAGTCTGGCTACTATTGCATAGGCTCTGCCTAGTTTTTGATCAGACCGTGTGTGACATATATAAAGTTATTTTTGTTATTTCAAACTTTATTATCCAGAATAACGGCGTTATAAATGTAAATCGTGCTCATTTATCAAGAAGCTGTTGTCAGCAGTGACTAGAAACAGAAGTGCTCTCGAAGGTACGTGTCTTCGGCAAGTCCCCTGCTCTAGAGCACAAGTGTATTTAGGTCGAGTATCTCTGTTAGCGTTGTACTAATTACTGTTCAGTGGTTTTCATTGCGGAGAATTATAATGAGGTATTTTAATGTGCTCTCTGGAGTGGAATGAATTGCTTTGTTAAAATAATTTATACGCTTTACTTACCACTAACTTATTATAACACAAATGAGGGGCTAGTCAACGTCCTCCGAGTGTTTTCCTAAACTAGGTTGGGTCGCTTTTTAGTTTACTACGATACTGTTGTACTTCCATTTCTTACGTGGAGCGACTGTCATCAGACCTTCAGAACCCAAGTACTAGGCGATATCGAAGTTCTGTAGAAAGACTGTTGTTGTTTTAGGGCTCCAACTATCCGTCACGGGACCCTCTCATACCGACTGACGCAGGTGATCACTGGGAAAGGATGTTTCGGGGATCACCTGTGTCTGATCCGCAAGGAGCCAACGCCTGAGTGCCACCACTGCGATGGCCAGACCGTGGACACGGCTCTCCACACGCTAGCAGAGTGCCCGGCGTGGGTTGAGCAGAGGCGAGACCTCGTGGCGGCCATCGGAGTGGGAGTTCTCTCGCTCGATAGCCTGATTGCGGCTATCGTGCGGAGCGAGAGTGCGTGGAACTCTGCCGTCTCCTTCTGCGAGCAAGTTATGCTCGCGAAGGAGACGGCGGAGCGGGACCGGGAGAGGTTTAGGACTCTCCCGGCCCGCCAGGCCCGGGAACGGGCCAGGTACCGCAGGCGACTCAGGCGCCGGAGGTCGCAGAACGACCTCCGTCCTCCATAAGCGCAGGCCTGGGGGTGACAGGTGAGGCCATCTGTCACCCTAGCAGAAGCAGGCCGGGGTGGCGGCGAGCGCGTTGCGAAGCGCGCTCGCTTCCAGGGAGCACAGGGAACATGGGGTTCCCACACGGGGGGGGTCGTCTACTCGTCTGTAGATGACCCGAGGTATGTCGGGGCACCAGGGACTTCCTTTCTAGGGTATACCTGGTTCCCCGGCTATTAGTACCCGAGACGGCGTGCGGTTTTAGTCGGTTCGAGTCCGACATGCCACCGACAGGTGGTATCCGAGGGGATTTCCGCACGGAAAAAAAAAAAGGGCTCCAACTATCTACTTCCTGGGCTAGTAAAGGATTTTATACTACTGCACAAATGAAGTTGTGGAGTTAAAACTAAATGTATCGAAAAAAAATCATCTTGGTTGTCTAAAAGACCGTCCATTGTTTCTTAATATATTTCTAGTTTGTACAATACTTGTTGACGTGCAATAAAGTGTATCTATTTGATACGATATTTCTTTTTATTGCTATGACGTGCAGAGTTATCGTAACACATCTTATTTGATACCTTCCAGCAACTGGTAGATGGGAGAAGTTGGAATGCCGAGGCGACCCGCCCCCCTCGCTGCAGGAGCACACCGCGACGGCACATGAGAACAAACTGTATGTGTTCGGTGGAGAAGCTGGGGCACTGTCCAACGAGACTCCTCTCTGGATATACGATACTCAGGTTTGTAATGTAATATATCAACATCATCATCATCATCAGCTTATCACCTTCCACATAAATCACCAATTCCCAACCAAAAGAAAATCCATTTGGAATTTATTTATCAAGTTCTTTAAGGTTATGTTAAGTTGACAGGTGTTGAGATAATAATAATTTATTCCGGATAAAAACGTTCGTAAGAAAGTTTTTTATTGGAAATGGCGCATATACAAGCAGTCAGATCACCTGATAAAAAGTGACTACCGCCGTGGACACTTGGTACTGAAGAGTCAGTAGTTTAATGCCAGATCAGAGTGCCCCTGACAGAATCAGTGGGATATGAAACGTGTATTGCTTGTTTTTGAATTGCAAGTGAAGTGGCAGTGGGCTGGCTATATTAGCCGCAAAACCGACAACCGTTGGGGAAAATGAGTTCTTGATGGGAGACCGCATCTCGGCAAACGTCGCCGCTCACAGGCCAGGTGGAGTGACGATTTACGCAAGATGGCTGGTAGGAGCTGCATGCGAGAAGCCCAAAATCGATCTAAGCGGCGTGCAATGGGAGAGGCCTATGTCCAGCAGTGGACTGCGATAGGCTGATGATGAAGTGCCGATGGGCGGCAGTACTCATTTACAATCAGGTGATCTGTTTGCTTGTTTGCCCCTAAAACATAAAACAAGGTATTACATGTAAGTGTTGATTAAAATGTTTATTTTACACCTCATCATCATCAACAGCCTTTAATATTCCACTGCTGGACATAGGCCTCTCCTTAGAAAGGAGGTTTTGGCCTACTATACCACGCTGGCCAGACGGGTTGGTATAGGGTTTGTGTCAAGTTTTCCTTCTCTCTGCAGTGTTATTGTTCTGCGTAGTTTTTTCCCTTAGTTGACTCTTACAACACCCACGGGATGAATAGGGGTGGTAACAATCTGTATTCTTAATCCGTCACCACACGGATATATATGTATAAACTTTTAGTAGGTACTTTATATTTCTAACTGAGTGATGTAACTCGGAAAATCAATTACGTAAACCTCACATCCTCGCGAGTTGCGAGCTCAGCCTAGTTAGATGTTATAGCACAGGTCGCGTTCCACCCTTCATAACGTTTAAACCCTTGCTTAATGCACTGCTGACATGTACCAAAGAACACGCAACTATATGATAATCATTTCAAGGACATGGGAAATGTTTTACCCACTTCAAAGAAAGGAGAAGGTTCTTGGTTGGTCTCATTCAAATTTGACGAAAAAATACCACCTGTATGTGTTGAATATTAAGGAATAAAGAAAACAGTCATCATCATCATCATCAACAGCCTTTAATAGTCCACTGCTGGACATAGGCCTCCCCTTAGAAAGAAAACAGTGTATTGCAAATACCTGGGAGACTGCACTTCGCTCGGTAGATTTTTGTAAAACCGTGATTTTTTGTACTTAATCTAAGTCTTTCTAATCTAAGTATCTGTACATGGTGCATCGAAGTGGGTTAATATTTTTTTAAAGTCATAGGTATAAAATATTTAATCCAGATTTCCCAACTTTAATGAAGTGTTAAAGTGCATTTAAATACCAATAATATCCTAGAAAATGTATCAGCTCTTCAGCAGTCCATAAATAAACAAAAGTAATTTCACCATTCTTTGCAGCATTACCATTGACCTTTAATGTCACCGTATTATCATGACGATAGTTTACTTTCTATGAACTAAACCTCATTCTAATATATTATATTTAACTCTAATGTTGAGAATCAATTTCAAATGCTTTTTCTCTAAAGTTTGCTATTAAGGCACTATTAGTGCACACGTAAAAGAAGTACCCAGAGCCTCTTAAATATTCATTCAAGCCAGCTTCTACTTACTACTGTTGGTTTTACAACAAGAATAATAATATATAGAAACATTTTGTTAATCTCCTGCTTACTGCAAAGAAGTTTTTTTTTGTAATAAACAGAAAACGAATCCAGCGCGATTTCAATGCTCCAGACATAGTCGAATACTCTATCTCCACGTCATACGGCCTTAGTACACGCACCTCAGTACTGAGTTCTATTTTTATAATTTCTATATTTTATGTAAATAGATTGATATCTATACTTGACGCCTTTGTAATACATACCTTGATACACAAAATAATATATTTTTTTAAAACTACAGAGTCAAACCTGGCGTAAGCTCCCTGGCCAATCAAATTACACTTCGACCGTGCGACGGCGAAGTTCTCGGGAGTCTCGCAGTGTTGGGCTAGGGCCTCGAGGCAGGAGGGGGCACTCCGCCCACGCACTCAAAGACTGCCTGCTGATCTATGGAGGATATAGAGACCTGCGTGGTTCCACACAAGAACTCTGGGCGTTTCACTACGGTAAGTAAAGTATTCTCTTTCCGTTCTTCAAAACTCTTTTCGTTTTAAAATAGTGGAGAAGAATGTAAAATGGAGTTCTGGTGATGAATATTTTGAGGCAGCTAGGGTAAGAGATACCTCAAGTCTTGAATAGACGGGACTGAAATTCTAGTAGATTGAAGTGGGTGGGATCGCATATCCGAAAGTTGGTCCTGAGGTTGGTCTCTCCAATTAGGACAGGACTATTAACTGCTTTTAAATATAGACTCCATCATCTATGTCAAATTATGTAAACTATGTGAATTAAGTACCTATACAATGATTGGGATAATATTTATATATCAAATGCTGAGCCAAAATTACACAAGTAATAAGAAATACTCGTTCGTTCTCATTTTGTTTTAATGGCATAGGGCTATTCGAGCAGACGGGTAACCTGACAATCGAGAGTCACAATTGTATTGCAGCTCTATGAAATGGCTGCCTTGTAAAGTACAATAAATGTCAGATCCGCCACTAACCTAGGACTATGACGATTTGCTCAACACCGGTGTTTCGTGAGACCGAGGTATCACTCCGGTCGAGTCGGTCCATTGTACCGAAGCATAGCTCTATTGATGTTAATTATTTATTTCTTACTTAATACTTAATGAGTCAGGGTAAATATAGGTGGTATGTGTGTGCAGAGTCAGAGAGCTGGCAGCAGGTGCGCACGGCGAGCGCGGGCCCGGCGCGCCACCGCCACGCCGCGGCGCTGCACGACAACCGCCTCTACGTGCACGGCGGACAGTGCGACCTGCGCGACTGCGCCGACCTCTGGCACTACGACACCAGTCAGTAACTCTCACTCAGTAGTCTTACTACAATCAACCGCCTATAATAGTCCACTGCTGGACAGAGGCCTCTTCTTAGGAAGGATTTGGCTTACTATACTACGCTGGCCAGGCGGGTTGGTATAGGGTTTGTTTCAAGTTTTCCTTCTCTTTGCAATGCTGTTGTCCTGTAGTTTGCTCCCTTAGTCGGCTCTTACGACACCCACGGGATGAATAGGGGAGGTGACATTCCGTATTCTTAATCCGTCACCACACGGATATAATACTTACTACAATAATACTCCTAATCAATACGACATTGCCAAGACTGAATGGCTATTAGCTAGAGACGCCAAAATACACCGTTGGCTTTTTATCTAATTTCTAAAAAGTCACACTTAAACTTTCTTCAAAGTAGAATATATTGAAAAGCCTCTCTCTTACTTTCAGCGACTTCTGACCCATCGCACTACCAAATTACACTACCAGTAGTGTCATGGGGAATATTTTTTTCCCTTCTGCACTACTAACCAGTAGATGCATGGGTAATTAAGGAACAGTCATACATCCTCTTGACCCATTGTACTACCAAAGTATAATACCGGTAGTCATCGGGAATATTTTTCCTTTAGGTCTATAATGATAACTTTCCTAAAATGACCACTATCCGGTAATTACCACTTTCTTGAAATGACTACCTTATCTATGCCATGGTGTGCGGTATCGTCGACTTTGTGTGGGGGTTTTATTACTTTCACGTTTGAACCGGTCCACTGGTATGCATGCGAGTGTGACTGGGAGTGCAATGGGTCAGAAGGAAGTATAACCGTTCCTTAATTACCCATGAAACTACTGGTCAGTTGTGCAAAAGGGAAAAACATTCTCCATGACACTACCAGTACTGTAATTTAGTAATGCAATGGGTCAGAAGGATGTATGACCGTTTCCTAATTACCCATGCCACTACTGGTAGTGTAATTTTTTAGTGCGATGGGTCAGAAGTTACTTTCACCTGAACACCACAAAGAAAAGGTTTTTAAAGTTTTCTAATTCGAGATTTGCCTACTTTACCTTAATTCTACAAGAGGTTTTAACTACCTGACGATTTTTCCAGTATCTCGCATCTGGACTCAAGTCCGAACCCCAGCCAAGCTCTCCCCGAGCGCCCGCAGCGGCCATGCAGGATTAAGGGCAGGAGCTCACCTCTACATCTTTGGCGGAGAAACTCACGGGCACTCCACAAATGAGCTCTGGAGGTTTCATTTCGGTAAGACAACCCTCAAACCAGTACCCTTGGCATAAATATTGATTGGTGTTGATCCATGATTCACTGAATGTTTTTATGACTGGTAGTTTCAATTCAATGTAATTAATTTTGCAGCAACAGAAACTTGGGAACGAATAATCCAGTCCCTCAAGTGGCCATCGCCTCGAGTAGACTGCTGTGCTCTCCTCATCCCGGCTGCACCGCCGCGCATCCGGTCAGCTCCCATTAACAGAATGAACACAAA
Organism: Arctia plantaginis; assembly: GCA_902825455.1. NCBI lineage: Eukaryota > Metazoa > Arthropoda > Insecta > Lepidoptera > Erebidae > Arctia > Arctia plantaginis. Next base: position 5,778,000 of record CADEBD010000276.1, on the reverse strand, counting down.
TAGGCATTCCTTCAACACCCGACCAGACCCACCAGCCAGCTTACTTAAAGAAATATCAAAACTATCATCGTTCCATATTCGTAGAGGCGCACGGTGTTCTTACAGCGTTTTAGCTGGAGACAGAGACTCAACTGAAAGCTTAGTAAGACAAGAAGCTGCCGCGTTATCTAAATCACATTCAGCGTATGTTATCGATAAACGACAACCTGCAGATGGTGACGAGAGTCCAAAAGAAGGAGATGTCCCAGAATTTCGATCAGAAATATCTAGAGAACCCATTTCAGTTCCTGATTTTGCAGATATGATTCTTCCTACACCGATATTATCTCCTGTGGAAGCGACAAAGCTCGTCTATTTCGATTCAGAAGAAGAAGAAGATATGCGACGTGAAATGGATAGCAAGAAAAAAAAAGATGGTATGTCGTCGATAAAAGTGGATGGGAGAGTCACCATGGTAACCATGCCTAAGTCTGCGTCGGTAAGGTTCACAAAAGACACTATTATAACTGATGAAGAAGACGCGGAATTATCCACATCCGACTATGCAAGTGCGGAGCGCGTTAACAGGCTTTCGGGGAATTCCTTAGGGTTTAGCAATCCACATTACTTAGGTCCAGACGTGAGGAACTTGGGGATAGCTTTGACGCCTGATTCAGGTGTCGGGCCAGGAGATATAGAACTTCAAGATTTGAGTGAAAGACGGGCAAGAAGCGTTCCCAGGAATGGTGAGACTCAGCTACATGTGCTGCTAGTAGGCGGCAAGGAGCCCCCTCACCTAGCCTTGCTGCAGAACCCGCTGTCAATGTGGACTTACAGGTTGTTGTAACTAAGTATTAGCTCTTCGTCCATTAGAGGAACTAGAGTGTTCAGAGATTAGTAGAAGTCGTCTTGACGTTTTCAATTAGATTATTTTTTAAGCTATGACGTTGAGAGTGATCTTTTAAGATTTTTGGAACATTGTGAATGACGCTTTTCGGAAAATTACGTCCAAATTAATTCATGTATAGAAATTATGAAACTTAGGTTAGATATATAGAATGAGTGCAAATGTTTTGTAATTGAATTAGGCATAGGTTTATCGCATGGGATTGTATTTGAGTAAATAAAGCCAAATATGGTCTCTGTTATTTGATACTTGCATAGATTCTGTATGTGACTATGGGAATTTATATGAGTAACCTATGTCTGCTGTGTATATGCCGTTTCGTAGAAATTGTCAGGTACCCCGGTGTGCCAATACTAGTGAATATGTATCTTTGCAATATTATCAAACCTATTCAATTCAAGATTTGGGCAGCGCTCATCGTTGGTTGCAACTACAATTATATAATATTATGGAAAAATCGCAATGGATTTTGATGGATTAAAATTTTCTCCTGACAATGTCAAATAAGATCTTTAAAAACTTTTTAAAGCAACATAAACTCATTACAATACGTTACATAACATTCCCGCTGTCCAAGTCTTGTTATATACAGCTATTATTGTTATATTATGTTTTTTTTTTCAATACGTTCCATAATTATTATTTTTCGGTGTTGCCAGGTTGTTACTTTGTTATACATTAAGTTTTTTTATATTGTTATACATTGTTTTGGTATTTGTATTTTAAGCTAGATATTTTAAGTTTATCTGCCTCAAAATATTTAAAGAGTCATAGGTGTCAATATTTCTAAATGTTTAGCGTACCTAGTTATAAACTGTTTCCGTTACTGTTGACTGGGAAGGCACTTCTTCTTCACAAAGAAAAGAAGAAAATGAACAGAACGAGTTTGTATTTTCTTCTCTTTCGATATATTTCTGCCTGATATCGGTCTTCAAAAAAATAATCTGGTCCCACAAAAGATTGTAAGCTTCACTAATTTCATCATCATCATCGTCAACAGCCCATAACAGTCCACTGCTGGATATAGGCCTCTCCTTAGAGGTTTTGGCCACTAGTTTAATCAGACTTAAAACATCAGTCCAAGAATTTATAAAATTTAATAATTGCTATTTATTGAATTTCCATTAATACAAAATTACAGATAAGTATAGTAGGCAGTTGAACTTTCATTTTTTTACTGTATAAATAAATTAAATTGAACTGTAATATTTAAAAATATTATTCAAATCAATTGTCGCGTTTTTTTTTTTCAATAATAATTTACCGCCGCTACGGTTACGATACACCCGTAAGATTTATGAGGAATCCAATTCATGAATTAACAGTTGTACCTAAGCTACCTACTTAAGTGGACTTTAGGGCTGTGCTGTTCAAGTTATTCAATCTACAAACTGATTAAAATCGAAGTATTGGTGCTCAGCTATCAACTATTAAAATCTCGTTAGACAAATGTTTTCCAATAAAATTATTTAAAACATTTTTTCATCACAACTTTGTGAGTTAATACTCAATATGAATGCAGATATACCTATTTGAGACAGTAATTTATATTTTTTATTTTTCTATTTTATAAAGTCAATTACCGCATTACACTAAAGTCCCCCGCGACACCGCGGGGGACTTTACAAACATACATGAAACGGACAAAAAGAACACCCAGACTCAGAACAACAATTTGTGTATCACAAAAAGTATCGTCCCATGTGGGGTTTCAACCCACAACACTCGGCGCAGTAGGAAGCGGCGTGGCGACCGCTTAAAAACCACTACGCCATCGCACGGATGGTCAATTGATTGAACCAGATTGTAGATTGGATGGTTTTTTCACGACACGGTTCATTTCTCAGCAATAAACTCACAATTGCTCAACTCAGACTATTGTAAAACATTTTAATTATTTTACAATCATTTTATTTTTCTACTTTAAAAGATAATATGTACTGTAAAATAAAAGTTTGGATTATATTCTTTACTTACGAGGGGTGATCAATAAGTAATGATAATCGAGTATTTCTAGAACGCACAAAAACCCAAATTATTTTTTTTCTGCTTGCTTATATATCCACTACTTCAGCTTCAAAAAAATTTATAAATAGGACACCATTACCGGGAGATACATTCATTTGAATACGAACTGTCGAAGAGAAAACATCAAAATGGAGAAAAATGAAATAAGAGCTGTCATCAAGTACCTCTGCCTGAAAAAAATGTCTACCAAAGACATACACAGCGACTTAGAGGAAACATTGGGGGAGTCTGCTCCTCCATATTCCACAGTCGCACGCTGGGCAAAGGAATTTAAGCTGGGCAGAACCTCCACTGAAGATGAACATCGCGAGGGACGCCCTTCCACGTCCCTTACTGGAGAAAACGTCAAAAAAGTGGAAGATATCGTGTTGGCCGATCGAAGGGTGACCGTAAGGCATGTAGCTGAGGTCACAGGGATCTCCTATGGCAGCGTTCAGAAAATCATTGTCAACAAAATGCATATGAAAAAGGTCTCTGCGCGTTGGGTACCGAGAATGTTAACCGACGAGCAAAAAAAGAAACGAGTCGACATTTCGAGAGTGAATCTTCAAAAGTTCCAGGCCGATAAAGAATATTTTTTGTCGCGTTTTGTGACCATGGACGAGACCTGGATCCACCACTTTGATCCCGAAACCAAACAATAATCAATGACTTGGAAACGAGCTTACTCACCAACGCCGAAGAAATTCAAAGTGTCAAGTTCAGCGGGAAAGGTTATGGCGTCTGTTTTCTGGGATGCAGAAGGAATTATTATGGTGGAATATTTGGAAAAGAGGGCCACTATAACAGGCTCTTACTACGCAGGCCAAATAAGAAGATTGCGAGAAGCTATTAAGTCAAAAAGACGCGGTAAACTGCGCGCTGGAGTGCTGTTTCACCAAGACAACGCCCCGGCTCACAAAGCCGCAGTTGCGATGGCTGCCATTGAAGAAACGGGGTTCGAACTGCTCGAACACCCTCCCTATTCGCCAGATCTAGCTCCCAGTGACTTCTACCTCTTTCCTCGGCTCAAAGAACACCTCCGGGGCAACAAATTTGAGGACAATAGTGAAGTGATGGCCGCAGTAGAGGCATTTTGGGAGGGTCAAGACAAAGAATTTTTTTCTAAGGGAATCATGGGCTTAGAAAAAAGATACACTAAATGTATTAACTTGCAAGGAGACTATGTTGAAAAATAAAATACTTTTTTTAATCTAATAGTTCTGTTTCATATTGATTATCATTACTTATTGATCACCCCTCGTACAGCAACATAAAGTTCAGAATGCAATACTAATTTAGATACTTATTTTTGTAAATGGCAATAAAAGAAGTACCTTAAACCTTACGATGGTTATACATTTATTGTTGTAATTTTGTTTATGTTTACTGTTTAAATGATATTCCTTTTTTTGTTATGGTATTAAATAAACTTAAACGCAGGCATAGATAATAATATTTAAAAGGCGCATGATGAAATATTGTATTTAATCGATAAATTTGGACAGTAGCGTGGCAGAAGTAGCATCTGCTAAGACTGAGTAGCATGTAGCATTCTTTATTGATTGTGTGCTGTGACAAGTTGCTGTTCTATCCCCTGTTTGTAAAACGCCCGATCAGGTATATAGTATTAAAGCATTCGACATTTCACACCCATTTTATGTCTATTGAAACAAACTTAAGCAAAAATATATTAGTAAAAATTGTATATTGTGTGCGAACGACATAATCTGAGTTTAATTTATAAACCTATTTTGGAACTAAGTTCCTTATCGCGCGAGCGGATGGGAGCGAGACCGAATGTGTAACAAGACTTTTTTTTCGACACTAGCAACCATTTACCAAAAAGCGAGAGGAACTTTGTACCGATCGGCGTCCATAGACTCCTACGCCGTTATTTTTTATAAAAAACGCTTTGATCTTTGGAACTAGCAGCAATTCTTAAAGTATTGCATATTTTTATTGATATAGGTGTAACATCACGCTACGATGATGATACTGCAGGAACCAGGTTAGTGCCTGATAGGGTGTATTTCTACGTACCTGGTCGGACTTAACCACAATGTTGTATGACTCTAGGCCCTTTTATATGAAACTAGGATTGCGTCGAACATGCGTTCCGAACGAGTACAACATACAATATGTTAATAAATGTAGTTATGTCGACATTTTTCTTTCATTTTACACTCCACACTTATGCCATAGATATAATATTTAGTGAGGAGAGCTAAGTTTAAGAACCATGTCTCTTTTAATTGACGGGCCTGTTGGTCGAGTGGTTAGTGCCCCTGACTGCTAAGCCGGAGGTCGTGGGTTCGATTCCCACCCATTACAAATATTGTGTGATGAGCATGATCATTTGTTCTGTCTGGTTGTAATTTACCTATAATATTTATGTATTTAAAAATATATAAGTATGTTTATCAGCAGTCTGGTTACCATAGTACAGGCTCTGCCTAGTTTGGGATCAGACGGCCGTGTGTGAAATGTGTGAGGTATATTATTAATGTTTCTGTTTTTACCCGACTGCGCCAGAGGGAGGATTTGTTTTTCGAGTGGAGGTATGTATGTAATTTCTATGGCACGCTCTGTAGCCTAAACGGCTTAATGATTCGTCCACAGAGTACATTGGATTCGTCCTACTTGTGAGAGTTACAAATGAAAATGTGGCCACTCCCACATACCGTGAAACAAAATCATATTACAGCGCTATCTATCGAAGACCCACCGAATTACGGAATAACTGTTAATCCTGTCTCTCGATACGAGTAATTCTCACGCCGACTAGCATATATATACAACTTCCCGACATCAACCGTTGGGCCGCGTCACGCTAGACATGATCACCTCGCCTGTCACCACTTTCAAACAGTCGGGATGATAGATTTTTTTTTTACACTTCATAATTTAATCATTTTTCTGCTCTTGTCCCAATGTTATTTGGAGTCAGCCGAATGTGTGTTCGGCTGCCTGCCTAACGCCACCCCTCCATGGGCCTGTTACCAATGTCAGACGGAACAAAGGTTAAAGTTAGTAGGTTCAGGAAAACGAGACTGGAACAAACTTTATGTTACACTGGACTAGTTTTAAGTATATTTCAAAAAATCAGGTGCTATCCAGATCACCAGGGAGTTCCTTTCTAGGGTATACCTGGTTCCCCGGCTATTAGTACCCGAGACGGCGTGCGGTTTTAGTCGGTTCGAGTCCGACATGCCACCGACAGGTGGTATCCGAGGGGATTTCCGCACGGAAAAAAAAAGGTGCTATCCAGATGGACCGTTGTACTATAAAACAAAAAACAGATCAGAACTTTATTGTCCCGGTGTGGTTGGCATTCGAGCGTTTATGAAAACAGCAGAAAGGAATTCAGTGGCCAACAGTTGGACGTTCCTTCCCCCTTCCCCGATTTTTTTTTATGTTAGAGGGGGCAGACGAGAATACGGGTCACCTGATGGAAAGTGACCATCGCCGCCCATGCACGTCTGCAACTCAGGAGTCACAAACGCGTTGCCGGCCTTTTAGGAAGGAGTACGCTCTTTTCTTGAAGGTTTGAAGGTCGTATCGGTCCGGAAATACCGCAGACGATAACCCGTTCCACAGATTGGTTGTGCGGCAAACAGTGTCGCAGTAGTGGAGCGCCAACTATCCAGGTAATGAGGATGACAATTTTGCCGTGTTGAACGATGGCGGTAATTTGCGGCTGGTATTAGTCCGAACATATATTGATCTTTATTATTACGGGAGGGGGTTTCAATAATCTCACACGTAGAACAACGTAAGTATTGCTTAAAACACCAGCTTTCGGTACACATATCAACCGATCCAGAGAATTTTTAAGTAAACACTGTCACGGAAATAAATCATTCATTCATTCATTCATTAACAGCCTTTAACAATCCACTGCTAGATACAGGCCTCTCCTTAGAAAGGAGGTTTTGGCCTACTATACCACGCTGGCCAGACGGGTTGGTATAGGGTTTGTGTCAAGTTTTCCTTCTCTCTGCAGTGCTTTTGTTCTGCGTAGTTTTCTCCCTTAGTCGGCTCTTACGACACCCATGGGAGGAATAGGGGTGATGACACTCTGTATTCTTAATCCGTCACCACACGGAAATAAATCAACACATTCAATTAAACGAATTTAATGTATAAGGCTACACGTTAACAAACAAAAACATATTTTCACCCCATCCAAATGGGGAGTCACAGGGAAATTAAATACATCAAGATAATTTCTACAAATGAACCGTGGTGTACAGAAATGATTCTATCCACAATTCAATCATATTACTAATAATTACTAATACCAATTCACTGCCTGTTAGTTAGCGATAAATTGTTGCTATGGTGTGTGTTGATCTATAAATATAAAGTCAACATAAAATACTTTTTTCTATGTCTGGGTGTAATTTATCTGTAATATTGTATTTCGAAATATACAGTTACAAAAGGCCAAACTAGGCAGAGCCTGTGCTATAGCCACTAGACTGGTGATACTCACTTACTTATACAGAGTGTTGGAAAAGTACCGAAACATCAAAGTATGCAATCCCATTTCAAAATTGCCCTTGACCCTTAAGATAACCTTCAAGGTTGCGATCAAGGTCACCAATGGATAGCCAGGGTAAATTCCTGTAACTTCTGTGTTTAACGTATTTCCGAAAAATAGATCCTAGCGAATTATTCTGCTGTTCCGGTACTTTTTAACACCCTGTATAAGAATGTGTATTACCAATCTGGTTGCTATAGCACAGGCTCTGCCTAGTTTGAGATCAGACGGCCGTGTAAAATGTGTTATTAAAAAAAGATCTGTGGTCATATTGAGGACAAAATTCATTTACTTAATGACGAAAAAAGAGTTTGGGTGAGGGCTGGGTCTAGAATTGGTTAACGCTGGTTTCCTATGAGGGTGTGGTATAACTCTGGTCGCCCTATACGTTCTTCTAGAAAAAATGTAATAACAGGCATCTGTCTTTCGGTTTTTCTTTATGGAAGAGGGGGCAAACGAGCAGACGGGTCACCTGATGGAAAGCGACTACCGCTGCCTATGAACGCCTGCAACTCAGGAGTCACAAGCGCGTTGCCGGCCTTTGAGGAATGAGTACGATCTTTTCTTGAAGGTCGTATCGGTCCGGGAATACCGCAGACGTTAACTTGTTCCACAGATTGGTGGTGCGAGGCTAGGGAGGGTGTATGTATCTATGTATGTACTACAATTGGTTTGTGAATTGGATCATTTTTATACAACACGTTGAACCATTCTTATCTTCTCCTATCTCTAGAATCTAACTCTTATTTGACCTAACGAATCGGTAATCAGATGTATACTTAAACCTATAGAAATATACCAATAAATAAAAAACTCATCTCAGTTAAAAACATATTGGACAGAATGACACAATATATCATAAATATTGCGAGGATTAAAATTATTGTGAAATAAATCATATTATTAATTTGTAAAATTTGCAAACATAGATTTATATATGTCAACGACAATACAGTACAATAATACATATTTTTTGATACTATACAAGTCAAGTTGAATAGAAAAAAAAAACCCTAATTGTCTATGTTCCTAATGCGAGAACCGAACCCACGCGACTCGGCTTTAGTTATCACTTATAACACTGCGCTATTGGGCCTATTTTTTCATTACTTTATAAATACACCATCAGTTTCTGGTATTTTACATTCATTACAAAATTTCATGGGAAATATTATTGCTGCTTATATAAGAAAATAAATATATCTAGACATTAAAATTGATAATTCTAATTTTAAAACATCACGTCATTGACTATTTAGTGACCCGTGCACGCCAATGTCACGTATACACGACTACCTTTTAATTGTTTTTAAATTAAATTTGTATTTTGTTTTAGTGTACACGACAATGGCGTCCAAGGGCTGTGGATGTCCATGGCTGGTGGTACGACGTGAGGTGGTTAGTCCTGCTCCACGATGTCCTCGTCGAAGGTGACGTCGAAGATGGCTTTGCAGGCCGCCTTCGCCGCGTTCTTGCGAGCTTCCTTCTTGTTCGCGCCTGCAATGTTAAGTTGGTATCATCTCTATAGTTGATAAACCTGTTCCTACTTGGAATATGCTACTTATATATGGTTAAAATAAAGTATATAAGTCTGTTTTTAGGGTTCCGTACCCAAAGGGTAAAACGGGACTATATTACTAAGACTCCGCTGTCCATCCGTATGTTAGTAGTTAGACAGTCGAAATTTTCACAAATTATGTATTTCTGTGGCTGCTATAACATCACACATCACATCACATCAACAGCCTTTAATAGTCCACTGCTGGACATAGGCCTCTCCTTGGAAAGGAGGTTTTGGCCTACTATACCACGCTGGCCAGACGGGTTGGTATAGGGTTTATGTTAAGTTTTTCTTTTCTCTATAACAACAAATACTAAAAACAGAATAAAATTTAAATTTTAAGAGGACTAATATACAACAGACATGATTTTTTTGCCGTTTTAATAGATAATGGTACGTAACCCTTCGTGCGCGAGTCTGACTCGCACTTGACCAGTTTTTTTAGGGAGCAGTCGAGCCACTTAGTACTTTTTATTGTACATAAAACTAGAATAATATAATTTATCTATATTTAATCAATCATACTAATATTATAAATGCGAAAGTGTTTCTGTCTGTTAACTCTTTATGCTTTAAACCTCTGAACTCATTTGGTTATTGTGCCGAAGCATGGCTCTGTTAATAAAAAAAAAAAAAAACTAATTCCATGAATTGGTATATGACTAATCCCTCCTACACGTCCACCACTGTAACTCCTGTACACCAGGATCAGCAGACTCACTAACACTTCGAGTTATGGGAGTCAGGAAGTCGTCTAAGAACCCGCAACGAAATTAATCAGAAGAAAATCGGAAGAGTTGGAAAAAGAAGTAGGTATATGAATGTGTTCCAAAAAAAACTTTACGATGAGTCGATTTTAGTTCAGGCAGTCAAATTGAGTGAAGGAGGGGGATGTCTCTTCATGGGTATCAGAGCTGGTGGTAGTACCTTTCCCCACGTAGGTGACGCCGTCGACCTCCACGGACATGGTGAAGACGTACTTGAGCGCGGTGAGCGTGCGCTCGGTGCCGGCCGCCACCTCGCGGTACTCCAGGTTGGGCCGCATGTGCGTCAGCAGCATGCAGGGGTGCAGCGAGCGCGCCCCCGCCGGCAGCTCCTTGGCCTTGCGCGGGGGGGGCGCCGCGGCCTCGCTCGCGCTCTCCGATACCTGCAGGGGGGGGGGGGGGGGGGGATTTATAGATATTTCTGTTTATTCTCCCATAACACAGGATTTTCCTAGCATGGGGTTATTGATCAATGATTTTGTGTGTATTTTGTTTCTTTTTTTTTCTAAGTGTATCAATGAGGTGAAATACTATGTATGTACAAGGTAAAAAAGAAAAAACGAAAAGAATACTGTGTACCTAACTAACCTAAGAAAATTATGTTGTATTAGAAAATTTGTACTTAATTTAGTGTTATTAAATATTCATCAACAGTCTTTACTAGTCCACTGCTGGACATAGGCCTCTCCTTAGAAAGGAAGTTTTGGCCTACTATTATTAAATATTATTATTATATTATTATAATTTTATACCTTGTCTGGTCTGCCTTTTATTTTAAAGGGGTAACAAAATCTAACACACTGGGCCTTAGCCAAGTGTGCCAACAAGAGATGATATGAAATTAAGATGATGAGGATGAATGTGAAATTTGTATTATTATTCTATATTATTTTAAGTCAGATATCGATTCTTCTGCCATTAACCAAGTTACAGAAGTACAACAAACGCCAATGCCTATACCAGGGATCAAAACCATACCGCCTTGCACTCCTATCCTTCTATGAAAAGAAACATGTCCTAATCTTTCAATTTTAAGTTACAATACATACCCAATTTTACAATTTAATTACCATTGCCCAATGAATTTCAGAAGCCACAGTCTCATCATCAACAACCTTTAATAGTCCACTGCTGGACATAGGCCTCTCCTTAGAACGGAGGTTTTGGCCTACTATACCACGCTGGCCAGACGGGTTGGTATAGGGTTTGTGTCAAGTTTTCCTTCTCTTTGCAGTGCTGGTGTCCTGCGTTGTTTCGCGCCCTTAGTCGGCTCTTACGACACCCACGGGATGAATTGGGGTAGTGACATTCCATATTCTTAATCCGTCACTACACGGACAGTCTCATAGTAAACAAAATAAATAAAAAACACGGGGATAATAGTGTGTGTATAGAATATTGTTAACAGATCAGTAAGTACTGACCGCTGAATGGTTGGCGGGTTTAAGCTGCGGCACGGAGTGTCCCTCGTACTCCCACTCCGTGAACAGCTTGTGCAGCGCGAAGGACGCCAGCTGGATCATGGGCAGCGCTTCCTCATCGCTCCCAGCGGCCCCGGCGCCGGTCGTCGAGCCTGCAACACGGTACAGTTAGCGCACCCGCAGAATCCACTTCACTACACCTCTACCCCCACAAACCTATGATGTAAGACATCCTCTAGTAGGGGAGCCCATGATGCTAAATGGGAATTTACTCGAGCGTCATGAGGATTTATTGCATTTAAAAGATCTACTTCCAGCGATGGGAAAAGCTTCTACAGGTTTTCAAAAAGGTAAATCTATACTAATATTATAAAGCTGAAGAGTTTGTTTGTTTGTTTGTTTGTTTGAACGCGCTAATCTCAGGAACTACTGGTCCGATTTGAAAAATTCTTTCAGTGTTAGATAGCCCATTTATCGAGGAAGGCTATAGGCTATATATCATCACGCTAAGACCAATAGGAGCGGAGCACCAATGAAGAATGTTTCAAAAACGGAGAAAATTTATTACTATTGAGAGACGCAGACGAAGTTGCGCGGGTCAGCTAGTGGAAAAATATATTTTCGGGCGCATCAGATATTTTGGGGATATGTTATTTGGACGCTAAAAATGCCACTTTTTTTCTGTGCGGAAATCCCCTAGGATAACACCTACTCCGGTGGCTATGTGGGACTCGAACCGACTAAAAACCGCATGCCGTTTCGGGTACCAGTAGCCGGGAAACCAAAAATGTAACACAAGCTTTAGCAAATTTTCGAAAATGAAAATTTTTGATAACTGCAAATTGGAATAATCGTCATTTCCAAATACCCGAGCGTCTTGGATTTTATTCAGCTTCAACTTAATGTTCCTGGCATGCTAACTAGACTTGCAACGAATATTCGGTTACTATTCGGTATTCGGCCTATTCGGCTGCTTTTATTATATTCGGCCGAATACCGAATATCTACATATTATTCGGCCGAATACCGAATACTTAAATAATATATTTTGTCATTGAGAAATAATTAGTAAAATGAAAAATTAAAAGCGATTGATTACGTATATATTCATATTTTCATTTCTGTTATAATCATTTAAGTAGTCATTGGTGCATTACACAGGTACATAATCATCTTCTGAATTGGAAAAATGGAGGATTCTATGTATTTGAATTATTGTGGTTATCAAAATTTAGAAGGGTAAGGTTCTCATTTCTTTTATAATCATTTATTTAGTAGTCATTGGTACATAAAACAGGTACATAATTTAATTCACGTCTGTACAAGTTTTTGGCGCTAAAATCCAGCCGAATACTTTTGCCTAATATTCGGCTATTCGGTCAGGGGCCTCGCCGAATATTCGGTATTCGGTATACTGCCGAATATACTATTCGTTGCAAGTCTAATGCTAACCAAAAATCTGACGATAATTTAGCAGGGTATTTTAAATCTGACGATATTTTTGCAGAGTATTTTAAATCCGACGATATTTTTGCAGAGTATTTTAAATCCGACGACATTTTTGCAGAGTATTTTAAATCTGATGATAATTTTGCAGGGTATTTTAAATCTGACGGTTAGAAATGTTTTTATTACTTTATTTTTTACAAAATGTGACAAATGAAGGCACGAAAAATTATTTAGACATTTAAAAGAGATATATTGCATTGTTTGCTTCAAAATAAAAAAATTAGTGTTTTGATGTTTAGTTTTGCTACTTTGTGCTCCCACTGCCTCATGTCCCGCTCAAATCGTCAGATTTTCTTAAATACACACTAATGTGTATGCAATTAACCCAACATACCTTAAACTTACACGTTCGAGTATTTCTGACCATAGATTTTTTTTAGCTAATCTGACGGGCTGTCCTAGACGCTTTCCATTATATGTAGGGTTCATGTATGGTGGAGGTACTCAACTCGGCGTAAGGTATTCCTTTTACGTTAATGTGACACACTCGAGTAAATTGCAAAATCCCTTCTAAGGCTTCCCTACTACTATGTGGGACAAACACATGCTTACATTTTCTTACAGCACAAATAAAGGAATAATTCCAAAAAATAAAAGAAGTTGAAAATTAAGATAAATTTTGGTACTTACAAATTTTCGCGAAAATTTACGTAAAATCTGGGTAGGTACGGAAGCCTCGGCGCACGAGTTCGACTCGTACCGGACCGGTTTTTATATATATATACATAATAGAGTACTAATTATATTAGAAATACAAAAGCGCGCACTGAACATTGATTACTTGCGTGGATTTTCGCTCTCGGGACTATTTATTTCGCGTTTGTAACTTTAAAAATTCAAACTTACATATAGTCTTTTATCTTTCTCCGAAGGGGTGAATTTTACAAAATCCTGTATGCTTAATGCTTGGGTTTTGTGCTACGTTCCTCGAAACAATTTAAAAAGCCATCTACCATGATCATTTTATACAATAGCTATGTACGAAGTCATTTGGAATATTGCAGCACGGTATGGAACCAAAAGTACCAAGTTCACATAAATAAAATAGAACAAATCCAAAAGAGACTAGTTCGACATCTAGCTTACCGTTTTGGGGTTAGGAACTTAAGGACTTATGAGGATAAACTAACGCACTTCAACCTTATATCTCTTAGGGACCGTCGTACTATCTTTGATCTATAGTTAAACCGCCGTAAGCTTGGCCCTCCTGATGTTTTGGGGGACGCGGGGCGGGGGTGCATTCAACCAATTAGCTAGTGCGTCGCTGTCCGCCGGCAGTGACTGACGTGAAAGCATGGCTGTACGTGTTATTTTTGTTAAGACTGCTACACACGGTATTATTTTGCAACATGGATAATCTGCCGACTCTGCGTCACATTGTGATTTAAAAACTTGAAGTTCGGCTTACAGAGGTTCTACTGTTAAAGTTCCAATAAATAATATTTATTATTTTACTTAATTTTTAAATTGTATCAGAATATAATTTACATGATGAAGATAAGGTGATTTTATTAAAATTATTTTACAGTATTATATTTTACAATTAATCATAAAAACTTACAATACACTGACATTATAATACATGGAAATAAATTCGATTTTTATTACATCGTGTGTAGATTAAATCTCAAACAAATAAATCTGAAGATATAGAGTTAGTACATCGTGTCATGTATAGCCGAGCACATCACCCGCCCCGCGTCCCGCAAACCATCAGAAGGGCCAAGCTTACGGCGGTTTAACTATAGTATTGTTATACAAACTGTTCCATAACTACATTGGCTGTCCAGACCTCCTCAGTAAAGTCGGTATAGGTGTTCCAACACGGTCCCACGAGTCCGGATGAATTTAGGGAAGCAAGCACCAATTGCTAGGATGACTCGCGAATATGACACCATTTCAGTTGCTTCGGAGGACATAGACATCTTTTCTAATAGTCTGGGTAAATTTAAAAAAAATGTTCGCACTCATATATTGAACACTGTGTGATTGTTGACGTACCTCCTTACCATTTAAATTTTGAATTTCAACTGCTGCTGATTTACAATTTTTTGCACAATTGATTGTTATAATCCTTTCATTGGTTTTTTTTTATTATTTACAAAGGCCATTTGTGGCCACTGTTTTTAATCTTTTTTTTTTGTAATGTCCATGTTGTGGTCTCCTATAATTGAGGAAGCACAAGACTTAAAATTTTATTTGCTTTATAACTAGCATGTAAGGTGTATTTCTTGTTGGAGATCCAATAAAATAAAAGGCATTCCATAAAAGCTGCCAAAATGTCAACTTTGTAGTCCCAGTATTGCAGGCGTTCAGGGGCGGCGTTTTCGGGAGGGGGGGGCCGGTTTGATTCCGTCAGTCGGTCCAGTAATTTTATATTGTATAGATTAAAATTTTAAAACATAACAAACAGAATGATGTTTCAACAATGGTGTTTAATACGACTCCGCCTCCTTAGGGGATATAAGCGTGGGGAGTCGTCTACTCGTCTGTAGATGGCCCGAGGTATGCGGGGCACCAGGGACTTCCTTTCTAGGGTATACCTGGTTCCCCGGCTATTAGTACCCGGGACGGCGTGCGGTTTTAGTCGGTTCGAGTCCGACATGCCACCGATAGGTGGTATCCGAGGGGATATCCGCATGGAAAAAAAAAAGGGGGCTATAACCGTGATATGTCCGTTTCGACACTATAGTCGGATTTGACGACCGGATGGCGTAGAGGTTTGTGTAACGGACTGCTATTCCAAAGGTCGCGGGTTCGATTCCTGCTCAAGTCAAACATTTGTGAGCATGAACATTTAATGTTTGATTTGGTCTGGGTGTTTCTATGTATAATATGTATGTATTTACAAAAAAAAGTATAAATGTATTTATATCAGTTGTCTGGTACCCATAGTACAAGCTTTGCTTAGTTTGCACGGATGGCGTCGCCACGCCACTTCCTATTACGCCTACTACACTTTGTGTGATCCACAAATTGTTGTTCTGAGTCTGGGTGTTCTTTGTGTCCGTTTCATGTATGTTTGTAAAGTCCCCCGCGACACAGGATATATTCCTAATGCGGGAGTTGTCTTTAAAAAAAAAGAGGAAAAAAAAGATGGCGTTGTGTAAATGTGGTAGAATATTATAGTCCACCTGGAGTTGATCTAAAAGTACTGTTTTCACTGCACACTGCATCTTGTTATAAAATAAAATAAACTTCGTAATTCCATGTCAAGCGGTACTTCTTAGATGATAATGTAATCTTAGAAATATAGCGTGCAATAACCTGAGTCGCTGTTGGCTGTGAGGGCCTTGTTCATCTTCTTGATGATGAGATCTCGTATGGCCTGTTCCGCGGCCGCGTTCCGCGCCATCAGCTTGTTGTCGCCTGCAACAACACACCGCCATTTATTTATGCGTATAACTCCACAACTTGTGTAAGGGAATTTCCATTAATTTACGTGTTTAGTCAAAATGTCGAGTCCAATAAAATCAAATCCGATTTTTCACTGAGGGGGCACAATTGAAAATCTAATTTCCACTACAAGCCTTGCATTATTATTGTGCTATTTTTATTGTGACTGGCTATTTCGAAGCGACAATTTGTAATGTCTAATGTCTTTGTTGTCTTAAATGTTCTTACATTGAAATACTAAATCAAGTAGGGCCCGATATAATATGAAAAAATATAGAGTATAAAATAAATTTCTTTCATTTTACACTTTGTTTATTGTAAATAATCATTTACTATTTTAAAAAAAAAACTAACGCAAAACAGCTTTTCAAATTCCACGCGAACAAAGTCCCGGGCACCAGCTAGTTAGTAAATGAATAAAACACTGACCGTATCCTTGGTACACGTTGCCATCGATGGTGAGATCAGCGCAGAAGGTGTGTGTGTTGGGTGGCTTGAAGGTGTTGTATTGAGCTGGCTCCACTTTGAATTGCTGCCAACAAAACCATGGATAACATATACAATGTGTACTTTAAACACATACCTAAAACATGATGGTAAATTAAAAATATTTATTTCAAGAAATTTCTGAACTGTCAGGTTTGGGAGTCGGTTAGAATAATCCAGTTGCTTAATCCATTAGATAGGTCCTATGGAGAAGAGCAAGGAAGGGGGACCTTTTTCATAGGTTCAGTCTGACTTTTAATTTAAATTTTGTTGCATTTATTCACCTAGAGGATCTTGAATTTTTTTTTTAAATCATCATCATCATCATCAACAGCCTTTAATAGTCCACTGTTGGACATAGGCCTCTCCTTGGAGGTTTTGGCCTACTATACCATGCTGGCCAGACGGGTTGGTATAGGGTTTGTTTCAAGCTTTCGTTCTATTTGCAGTGCTGTTCTTCTGCGTAGTTTGTTCCCTAAGTCGGCTCCTACGACACCCACGGGATGAATTGGGGTGGTGACACTTTGTATTCTTAATCCGTCACCACACGGACTATTAAATCATTTAAATCCGTTTTTATTTAGTCACCATTACTGTTTACCAATAATGTTTTTGTATGGTGCAATACGTTGAAAGTGGATTCTTTCTCATCTAAAAAAAATAGACTGTGCACAGTGAAGAGTTCCTTTCATCCAGTCCACCTTTTATAAGTAGATTCTTACATTGGTAACCTGTTCGTTGGGCATCATCTCGTTCAGGACCATGAGCGCATTCTTTGGTGTCAGCAGGCGCCGGAGATTCTCGTTCTGTCGCCGACGGCGCTCCTTGTTTGATATCTTCTTTACTGTAACATAAAGTGGAAGGAAGTGATCATGTCTGGAAGACCACAGCATGAGGGTTTGTAATAAGAAATATGTATTGTATATGTATGCTTATGGAAGCGAGAACTTTAATTGCGCGGTAGAGAATTAGCTTTTATTATGTAGTTCGGTGTGTCTCCGGTAGATGACGCTGAAGTAAAGTTTTGTTTTATTCGGATGTTGGCATACAAAATCGTTGTAAGACATCATTTAATAATTTAATGTATACATTAGGTTAGCGGGTCCTACGTCTGTATGTGAGGTATTCTTGTTAACCCCTTCAGCTAAGCTAGATGCTTTGGTGGTAGAGAGCTAGATGGGGTTCGAACCCGCAACTCCTCGACCAAAAAGCCATCGTCCTAAAAATTATGCTAGTCTCTTCGTAAATTATCTTACTCACTTCATACCTACTGAATGTTACAACTAGGTAAAATATTCTATATTAAGAAACGGACGAAAACATAACACATTTGTCCAATGTCAAACACATTGTCGTTTGTTTGTTGCCATAATTATAACAAAATTGAATAACTCATCAACACAATTGCCTGGCATTTTCCCAATTTTACTTAGGATCAGCGCAATGTGTGTTTTGAAGGATTTTGGTTCGTTTCTTTTATGGCCGACTGGCTGCCTGACGCCAACCCTCCATGGGAATATGATCGAAGAATCAGGAAGGTAAAATTGGTGTAGGGAAGACTCAGATGAGCAACTGGACTGATGCTTCCTTTGAATCCTTTTATCTATTGATGAAACCACATTGAAATCTGTTGCGTAGTTTAAAAGATCTAAGCGTACAAGAACAAAAAGCGACTTCATTCGATACTATGTAAAGATATACACAATACCTCCAGGCAACCTGGGTTTCATCCAGTACGGTCGTGAGCTGTCATCTGACGTCAAAGACTGACTCATTGCTTCTTGATCCATGGGCATATCTTCCTCCTGTGGCTGTATTAAAAACAAAATATTTTAGCTAAACCAATTTTGACTTTGTATAATATTTTAAGACTATCCTAACTTATTAATTTGATTGAGTGTATGTTCGTTTGTTACTTTTTCCTATTCAAGTGATCTACATTAAATTTTGTTTTCAATTTTTCAGGTATACAGAAAAAGTCATCCGGTAACACTTCACTCACTTGGTAAAAGCAAGAATTGGTTAACACCGGTCTTGTGTGAGGCTGTGGTAGGTCTCTAGCCGGAACATGTTCTAAAGCATGGCTCTAAAACACTACTCCTACATACCGGTTCATCATCATCATCAACAGCCTTTAATAGTCCACTGCTGGACATAAGCCTCTCCTTAGAAAGGAGGTTTTGGCCTACTATACCACGCTGGCCAGACGGGTTGGTATAGGGTTTGTGTCAAGTTTTCCTTCTCTCTGCAGTGCTGTTGTCCTGAACTTAGTTTTTTTTCTTAGTCGGCTCTTACGACACCCACGGGATGAATAGGGGTGGTGACACTCTGTATTCTTAATCCGTCACCACACGGACCGGTTACTACTGCTTATAAAGTTAATTCTTATTCTGTCAGATAGAATCCTTAAAAGGAAGCAGAGTCAATAACAGAAGGGTCTACTTACTGGTGAGGGCTGTACATTGTTTGGCATCGGCTTGTGCGGTGGTTGCGAGAACGGCTGTCACCATACAATCATATTATTATTTATTATTATATATTATAAATGTAGAAACGGGACAACACACAGTACATTCTAGTCATAATTTCTACATTTAGTACTGATTAGTAAAATATTAAAACCATGAAGATTTCCTATTCCCTGTGATTTGTACTTTAAATAGATACATCAAAGCCATGCGAAATTTATTGAACAATAATTACCCCATAGTTGTATATATTTATATATCATAGGCATAAGGCCAAAGAAAAAAACGATTTTTTTTTTGTTTATTCCTAATAATTAATTAAAGGGCTAACAGAATATCAAAGTCTATCTACGAATTTGATATTCTGTTGGCCCTTTATATGGTTCTAAACCATCACCAAACATACATTATAGGCGTGTGATTAATATTTCGCTATGTTCCTTAAGCGAACATTCCTCAAAAATAAACTTTACACCAGATCTAACTAAAGAATTCTATTAATATACGACATTGAGCTAGTAATCCGCAGGCGACATTCTGCAACAATATTGCTACTAAAGAATAACTATATGCTGATGGTTTTCGACACTGAGTATAATGCATTGTGTAGTTAGCTCTACACGTAAATGATTCTTTAGAATTTAACTTTATGTTGGCGAGAACTTCATTTTTATTAGAGCCAGAGTTATGCCACAAGTGTGAACTGACACCTACTTTATATTCATATAAACAGAACTAAAATATTCTGATAAGATAACAATCCATTGGCATTTTTAAACATAAATTCGCCTGCAAATCCCATACAATAGTACCGAGGACGTACTCACTGCAGAGGGTCTAACGAAGGGCGGCGTGAGGCGCGGCGTGTAGCCCCCGCGCGGCGCCGGCGGGCCCGCCAGCTGGCGTCAGTCAGCCGTGTGGGCGATGCGCTCCACCATTCACTCATTCATACCTCCACATACACTCTTTACGAAAGAAACAGTGTGCAACACTGTGTAAGCATAAATCGAGATACGAGGACAAAATCATTGCTGAGAACTGCATTGTATGAAATGTTACAATATTTATCAAAAGTTTTGACTGGTGGGTCTTCATTCGTCTTGCACACAGTGATGGTGGTTTCACATCACCCATCGACATCCATATTCCTATCATGTCTGTCACCCCAAAAAATTGCAACCACATCGCTCACCAGAGTGAGACTTATCGGGACATACACGAAAATTATTTAAGTCACAATTTGCCAGGGTTGTCACATGCTAGAAATCTGGAGCAGCTTACTGTCTACTTAAGTCTAGAGAATGCGTTATGTTGACGAATGTGATGGTTCATGAACATACAGCGTTCTCAACCCACTGAGCTATCCTCTAACAGTACCCCATCAACATCTGGGAAAGTCTCACCACAGGCAAACTTATATGTTTAATAAAGCCATTGGTGGTTGCCAACATCAGACTAGACTATATGCAACATTACACTTTGCATTAATCCCGAGAGATGTTGGTTGCAGATTGGTTGACTCGAGCACGGCAAGAGGGTAGCTGTTGACTTTATAAGGCCAGTATAGGGGCTGGTTGGGTTCCGCAAAAAGCTGTGGTAACAGATATTAAATTTTATTTACATTAGACTTTTATTATTATTTGTCCAATGTCATACTGGCAGGTCAGTCTTGCTAGAAAGTCGTAGAACAGAAAACTACATTTAAATGTACATAAATTAAAAAATAAATTAAAAATTAACATATAATATGTCTGCCAGTGCAACATGACTATATGAAATGATCTTTATGACATTCGCAGTTGGGGCGAATTCGAAATGGGGCGAAAATTCACAGCTTTACAAAAAAAATATTAGAGAATTTGATGGCCTATGAAAAACTAGACGATAACTATACATAGGGAAGAAATAAAGTATACATTAACCTTTGAACCGCCATACGTTCCTTCAAGGAAATGTGCCCCTAGCGCCATATGATACATTTGTACTAATATTACTAGTGATATGAATATTTTAAATAACATGGTAAATTAAGTAAAAGTAAAGAAAATTCTTATTTTGTTAATTATATTCCAAATAATAGAATTGAAGCTGATCATATATTTATAAAAATATATGAAAAACTAGCCCAGAAACGCTAATCGAATATAAAATATCGATAACTGCGATTCTTAGTTGGAACGTGACGTCACAGCATGTTGAATTTATGCGATTTGGAAAATGTTGAATGATAGTGAGGGCCACATTAGTTAAAACAACTGTGATAGCCTTAGTCGATTATTTAATCAATTTCATAGATAATCACATTTAACATAGAACAAGAGATACAAGGCTTCTTTACCCCCCCATGTAAGTGCTTTACTAATCTTCATTACTTTTAATGATACAGAACATTTCTGAAAATGGCAAATCGTAAGTTCCTTAATTTTTATATATTAATGTAAGTATAAAAGAAATTAAAAATTTATAAACTTTATTTGGGACTACACATCACCATAATTTTGTTGTTGTCAGTTGATCTGAAGCATGCTAGAGATTCGTCAGATTTTGATGACACCCAACTTGGTTTCGTTTTGTTGTTCGTCTAAATCAAATTTATCATCTGATATAAATTCCTCTGTATTTTCTTAACAACCTTAAAACTAAACTCTTATTAACTTTTCTGCACCAAACTTGGTGACAATAACCAATGTGTTGAAATAGTAAACATTATGTAATAACTACTCACTTATTTTTTTTACCTCAATTTACCCTCACTAAGATGAGACCCTCACCCTCACTATTACAATAAATATTCCGCTCATGACGTCACAAGCCTTAAGACTTTTATGGGTAGGTAATTAGGGGAAGTGACAAAATAAAATGTATCATAAATTGCCTTAGATTTTTATTATTCAAGACTTTCTCCAACTTTGTAATATTGAAACACGCCTCTTGTAAACATATAGTCATAAATAGCTAACTATGGCGTCAGAGGCACAAAACCTTATGGTTGGATATGTATCCAACTCTGGCGGTTAATGGGTTGAACAGAGAATACAATGAAATTTATTGATTCTAGTGAATGGAGCTTTATCATGATTGATAAAATTAAAATCTACATAATTACCTCTCCTCCTGATACAAAATGCCCTGGTGTATTGTAACGGCTAGGGAATCTGTTGTTATCTGCAGACAATATAGAAATAGTCTTGATATTAGTACATCAAAAATAGCTTGGCTAGAATTATTAAATGACCTAAATTTTTTAAATAATAATGTAACATTTTGAAAATACTATTTATTCGTATTTGTGCTAGAATAATAACCTTCGTGAATGGTCCTTATTTATTAATGGTAAAGGGTACCACTCATGTTAGTATTCCATGAATGCCAGTCACGTGATGTCGGCCTTTTTTCCAGCTATGAAAGTGTAACATCTGACACACTTGTGATACACATGAGTAAAAGTGTTTGTATTCATTAAATTTGTATTTAGTATATTTACATAATTATATACACTGATATTATGAAGCTAGAGTTTTTTGTGTGATAGTTTATTTACACTCAAACCCCTGAAACATTTTCTTTCTCATGTTTGTTGTGTCTGAATGTAATTTATCTATATTTATTGTGTACTAGCTGGTGCCCACAACTTTGTTTACGATTCCCCGATTAGACAAATGTTATAGGGTTTTTTTCTGATAGACTAAATAGCCGAAGTTACTCCTTATATAGACAGCTACCTTGTAGTAAAATATTATCAAAATCTGTCCAGCGGTTTTGAATTTGAAGATTACCCAGAACAAACAGATAGACAGACAAAAAATATTTAAACTGGTTTTAAGGCATAGGTATCGTGCAAATAGGCTCTGCCTAATTTGGGACCCGACTGTTGTGTGAGGTGTCATCACCATTAACAGCCTTAAATAGTCCACTGCTGGACACATGCTAGCCAGACAGGCTGGTATTGGGTTTGTATGTGGAGTGTATTAAGTTAGTATTAATATTTTGTGTATTTAATAAACTTAATAGCTATAAGCCATTACATGATTCAAATTGATTGTAATATAAACTTATCATGAAATAACTAAGTGAGTGAGAATAAACAAAACAGATATTTTTATGGTTGATTCAGCGATTTGTCAATTTTATTAAATTTCTAGTTATCTCTACCGTTGGCTTTTGTAAGCTATTACGCATAGCCTTTATAGGCCACTGAAAGAGGAAATCAATACAGGTGGTTTATGAAATGAACACGAACTTTAATTTCATTTGTATCACTGAAAATATGTAAAACTAAAGAACGTCAATGAGTATTATGCTTAAAAACACTTAATTTGTTGAGAAATTATTTGTTAAGAGACTACAAAAACAATAATATCAGTCAGGTTACATTAATAAATATTAGCAGACGTTACTCACATTGTTTATTGTATGCCATCTTTGTGGTTCGGTTGAATAATCGGACACTTTAAAGCACTAATATTGCTAAAAAGTTCTTGCTTTTGAAAGAGAACTTAAAAATAAACAGATAACGTCAATGAACAAAAACAAATACAGTGCGACATACGACTATACCGCAATAAGTTTACGTTTCTAAAATGGAGTAGGCGTCGTACGCCCGTAGAGTCAGGATTGATTAGCAAACTTACCACAGAGTACCATGATCTATGATCATAATGTTGTCAGTGTTTATGTGTATTGCCGTTTAAAAAAATAAGCAACAGTGCTAAATGAATTTCTATAGCATGAAAAATAGAGAAAAATAATATAGTTTTTCTACTGTTTAAGTAAAACCAGCATTTTATACAACGTTATTCCCACAAATTAACATTTAACATTAAAAAAGTAAAATGATATTATTTGTAGTTCTAAGCTACTACAGTACCGTTTCGATCGCTACCAAAAACAGATGGATGATGGACTTCATAAATTTAAAATTATACTATTAACTAGCTGACCCGGCAAACGTTGCTTTGCCTAAAAAAAAAATTTAGGGATGGGTCACCCTTACCATTTAGGGGTATGAAAAATAGATGTTGGCCGATTCTCAGACCTACCCGATGTGCACACAAAATTTCATGAGAATCGGTCAAGCCGTTTCGGAGGAGTACGGGAACGAACAGTGTGACACGAGAATTTTATATATAAGATTAGGGAATCACGTCATTTTATCACGTCGTTAATATCTTGTCTTTAAAACTACAGCCCTCTTATGAGACAAAACCTAAAATAGGTTTATTCGATGTTACGATCATTACTTCTCAATTTTAATGTTCCAAATATTCGTAAACTAATAATAATCAAAACATAAAACAAGGCAATGTATTTAATTAACTCTATGTAAAATAAAGTAATCACCGAAGCAAGGGCTTTATTATAATTATGAATAAGAGTGGACATAAGTTTTGCTTCAGCTGGTTAGTGTAACAAATTGTTCAGAATCACTGCTATGCCATAGAATATGTTTTGTTTGTAGTTCGCTTTTGTAAAATATTGAGAAACGACTTACCTTACTTAATCAGATATTTATCATCATCATCAACCGCTTTTAATGGTTCACTGTTTTCCTTCTCTTTGCAGTGTTGTTGTCCCGCTTGGATAAATAGGTTTACTGTGATGATTATATAGAGATGGACAAAAGACCGACCGATTTCAGTGGGTTTAAACTCAGTTTAAACCCACTGAAATTTCCTCAAACAGAGTTTCTTTTTACTGTAAGCTTATATTTTATGTTTTTATTATAAAAATAAAATAAAATAAAAATATATTAATGATATTTTATATTAAATATATAAGGAACATAAGCTCCGATAAACAGGTCGGTGAGACAACTCGTC
Organism: Arctia plantaginis; assembly: GCA_902825455.1. Taxonomy (NCBI): domain Eukaryota; kingdom Metazoa; phylum Arthropoda; class Insecta; order Lepidoptera; family Erebidae; genus Arctia; species Arctia plantaginis. The sequence continues at coordinate 5,753,137 of CADEBD010000276.1, read as the reverse complement.
AGGGAAGTTCACTTGTTAGAATTGACTTTAATAAAGGTAACACATCATCTAAATGAGCAACAACACGAGAATATGAGTTATAATTCTTCGTTTGTGACAATACTGAGATTTACATATTGCATGATTATTTTTATATGCTCAAATTGTACATAAAAAAAATTGTATGTACTTATGTGTTTTATTATATAAAATTACACCCATTGACAGAACAGGATTTTGATGAAAATAGGGATAATCTCTTTGCATATAAATCCTTTCTAAAAAATCGGTTGTCTGTAAAGTCGGTTTACTGACGATAGTTGAACGTGACAACGTCATAAGAAAATACTAATCGAATGGTTGCATTTTTCAAAAGAAAATTCACTCAAGTAGGAGAGAGACAGATGTCGAACGCTGCCGAACGCGGAGGCCGATTGTGCCTCTTTGTCGCTCGTTCAGCGCTCTCGCTTGCACTTCAAGCCTTAAATGGAACGCCTCAGAGCGAGGTAACTCCGCATGAGTCATGTTTTTTCAAACGTGCAACCGGCTCCATCGAATTATAAGACGTTGTCACGTCAAAAATCTATTCGGTACATAGACGAAAGAGATCATTCAAGAGCAAAAGAAACAAGCATTAATTAAAAACAATTTATTCTCATCGTTTCCTAAAATACGTTCAAAACTAAGCTCCAGCTGCTGCAGAGGTGTCTAATCTACTGGGATCAAAAAAAAAATGAAACAGGTGAAATCCTTCCAACAAAAATATAACTTCCATTAGTTACTATGTGATGTATTCAAAAGGCAATATTTGTCACATTTAAAGTCTGAAAGTGATAGCGTGCTCGACAAAACCAAAAAAGGTTTTTGTTTGGGGTTAAACCTATTCTTCCCAAAAAAACCTATTTTAACCCAATGGGTTTAAACCCTCTGCCCATTTATAGTGTGACACTCCATATTCTTAATTCACCACACGGACAACCCCGTAGAGATTAGTGATGTGCCGGATCGTTAACAAAGTATATCCGCGTCAAGATCCGCGTATACGGATACGGATACGGATCTTAAGTTTCTTACTCAATCGGAGCCCGTGACCTTGATAGTTGTCGCCACTTGACGCTTTGCCGTTGATATTTAAATATTTCATTATTTTAATAAGCTAATACAAAGATGTTTGATTGATCTCATTATAAAGATAGCTCTTTCAGTACCTACGACCTGCCTAGTTGATTTAGTATAGTACGATAAATGATTGCAATACAAAGGTGCCAAATATTTGTTTTAAGAAATAAAAAGTAATCTGAACAGAATTCAATAGTTTTTCATAGCTACCTAATAACCATTATTCAGGGGTATTTTAAATTTACTGAAAACATCTGAATTCATATTAGTAACATTATAAACAACAACTTTTCTTCTGGACTAACACCGAAAACGAAAGAAAAAAAATTGTTTCTCCATACAAACTAACAACATTTGATTGGTCATTTGAATGGAGGACCAATTTTTTTTTCATTTTGACGTTGGCCAGAAAAAAAGTTGCTGTTTATAGTGTTACAAACACATACCTAAGAGTTTTACAGTGAATACAAAATCACCTATATAGAATTTCATCTATGTAATATGTATTGAAAGATCCGCCAAAAAAGTCACGGATACGGATACGGTTACGGATCTCTCTTCTCCCTTGGATATCCGCGGATACGGATACGGATATCCGGCACATCACTAGTAGAGATATAACCTAGAGAGAACAAGAGCCCCGATCTTACAATATAGGCAACGCTTCCACTTACAGGCCGCTGTATCCCGTATTCTCTCTATGGTTATATTTCTATGGACAATCCAGTCAGATATTTAAATCGTTCGAGAAAACATGTATTTTGAAATAAAATTAATGATTCCCTTTTATTCTACATTTTAGAAAATTAAACGTAAGAAGAAAAGTATACCCTTTCTACATATTCTTTTAAGCAGTTTTGTAGGTTTCACCGAAAGTGTGGATGGAAGACGTTTTAGAACGAAACACTTGAATCACAGCCTAGCTGTCATTTTAATAGACAATTAGACATTCATTTTAGATTTAGTAGCCTGAAGCGATTCATTAATTTATTACTTAAAAGTTAGATGACCCAGAGTATTTTGTGAAATTTTCTATATTAATAGTGTAATGAACGGTACGAAACTAATTAAAAACGGTGAATCATTATTGTTCGTCTTGTTTTCGCAAATGGCGGGGGTGTTATGACCAGTAGCTAAATAACAGCTCGCTTGTTAGAAGGTTGTTAGGTTTTACTTGAAAAATGTAATCAAACACTCGATACCAAAGTACTCAGTGTCAGGTTTGGGATTTTTCCACAAAACAAGTGAGTATTATTTGAATTATAAGTGGTATGTGACTCGAAGACCATATATGGTACATAGCGAGCACTCGCTCCTCGTTATAATAACATAAACAGTTTGATAAAACTTACACAAAGACAGTATTAGTACCGACAGACTGTATTATCGTCTTGTGTAATGTAAACAATAGCTGAGACAAAGATTGTGGATATTATTATTTGAACTACTTCTGACTGCAGTATTGTGATTTATTACTGTTGAATAAGTTGATAGACGCCTTGTGTAGTGATCTGTAGTACTATATTTGTGCTATAGTGATTTATGCAGTAGAATTCTAATACTATTTTGAATTGTGGGGACACAATGCTGGAATAACTATGAATATCATTAAAAAACATTAATGAAAATAAATCCTAGGTTTTTATAAGTTATGAAGGTCCTGAAGATTTCTAGTATAATACAAATACACTCTTTACTCTTATAAAATTGATATATGCTAATTTTTTAATAAATAATTAGCTGGTTAAAACTTACACTTGATTTCGAAGAATTGTGCTGGATATAGGGTAAATTTAACATAATTTTTTAAGGAAAGAGATAGAGGGATCTATCTATTATCCATCTCTCTCATTGCCTAAATTGCAAGATTGGGGCTCTTGTTCACTGTATGCTTATATGTCTATGGTTGTAACATGCTATTTGCTGATAAAATCTTAAAACACATCATTGTGCATGAAGGAAATTAATTATTTAAAAAAATGGAATGATATAAAACAATTTTCTAATTGGCTCCGAGATAAATTTTATTTAAAATGTAATGGCTTAGTGTAACTTATACTATCCTGTACCATGACATAAAATTATGTACTTAAATGTAACATAAATAAGTAAATTTTAAATTAGCTAGGTCGCAGTCAGTGTGTGATCATGTATAGCACAACCTGGTTGAAGTGTTAATCTCCATCTCACAACTCCCGCATTACGAACGTATCCTGTTTCGCAGGGGACTTAACAAACATACATGAAACGGGCACAAAGAACACCCAGACTCTGAACAACAATTTATGGATCACAAAGTGTCGTCCCATATGTTGATTAAAACCACAACACACAGCGAAGCAGGGTGGCAACCTCTGTAATAATAAAAAATTAAAAAATTTAAATTATGTTGTGGTGTGTTTTAAAGAAAATAAAACTAAATTGGTAGCATCAAATAGAAACAAAATAACAAAATAAAAGTCTCGGGCGCCAGATACCACCTTAAAAGAACACAGAACCCACCACAAACACAACTAATACCTCGGACCTCTCAGCCAGCACCGAACCTTTTTAAAACAAAGCGGGAGGACAGCTAAAGAATACAAGATGTTAAGTTCTAATGGCTGTTTATTATCCCGTAGTGTCTGTAGAGTACAATGTGTCTTATGTCTCTAATTACAATAGGTAATTCTTATACACAAATTAGTACTGTCATTAATGCAATCCTTTCCAATAAGAAAAATATAAGGTTAAATAAATTTTAAAGAGTTACATGAAGACTAAATAGACAAAACAATAAACTCTAAAGGTAGACATAGCATTGACCTACTCTCTAATAAAAATAACACCCCTTAGGGACCTGCAGTGTTCAATGCCACGTCGCCAAGAAAAAGATATAACAAAAACACATACCACAAAACAATGACCTTGGACCAGTCCGAATGACATGAAATCAAACCAACTCCGAAACTTCTCACTCCGGATCCCACGTGGTGGAAGAGGCGGGACAGCACTCCCAGGCTCCAGACCATGGCGTACAGCTAAGCCGCTTTTCCTACCATTCTGGCGCTCCACAGCAAACCAATCTCTTGGGGTTAAACTCCGGCGAGAGACAAAAATCCGAATGCCACGCAAGGACATTCCAACAAGAAAGTAAAGAAATTTAGATATAAACTAAAAAAGAAAAGAACCCTGATTCATCTGCAAATAAGGAAAAATCATAGGTTAAAAGCCTATCTCACAGGATGAACCATAACTCTGACAAGAAATCATATTTCACTTACCAGGGTTCTAAAATGCTTCACAAATCAAGCAGCGGCATTATAAGCATTATAAGCATTGCCTGTAACCAATTAAACAAAGAGTTAAAACCACAAATTCCGCCAAGCCAAGCGTGAAGCACGTGGCCGCACAAACTTACCTTTTTTATCAAAAATAATCACTCGATCCACTAGCTCGAGTCTTAACTGGGTTGGCCAAACATTTAAAGAGGAAATAGGCCCTCGTCCATATCAAATAAATACGGATTTCTAAAAAATTAAATGACAAAATTTGGTTTGCCTCATTTCTCTCGGCGGCCGATCCAAAAGTGAAAGTCAAAGTGATACCAGTGCAATAGACTCTCGCTCTATAGAGCGGGGAAACAAAAATGTTGCCAGAACAAGAAAAACTAAATCGACTAAACTAATCGCGGGCGAACAACATCGATTATTACTCTCGTCCGTCCCTCGACCATCGGCACTCGCAGAAACGACAAAAAAATTCAACCTAACAAAACAAAAACGAGACTAAGGTTCAAATTACTGTAATGGCGCGAAATGCACCGTTACATTACATACCTTCCCGAAAAAAATAAAAGAAAGGACTCTTTCTTTTATGCTGAAAAGTCACTACTCAACAAAATATATCAAACAAAAAGATTGCAAAATGTCTAAACTCCAAACTGACTCTACCAGAAACTCTACTAAAACTCTACAAACTCCAGGAACACAAAAATCCATACGCCAAAAAGGACTAGGAAACTAAATATAAGATCAAAATATACTCTACAACAAAATCACACAAACCCAAAAACAAATCCCTACACCAAGCTACCATTAGGACTAGAAAGTCCAAAAAGTGCGGTTGGACACCCTCGTCACCGACTCTAATGGAGCTTCAAACACAACAAAATATACTACACAAACTGCTTCCATTGGGAACTGTACATCTAAAAAGATACCAGTTTCCACGAAGTGCGGTTGGACACCCTCGTCACCGACTCTAATGGAGCTGCAAACTACAACAAAATACACTAACAACAACAAAGTAAACTTCACAAACAACATCCATTAGGAATTGTATCTTAAAAGATATCAATATCCAAGAAGTGCGGTTGGACACCTTCGTCACCGACTCTAATGGAGTTACAAAATGCTTCACCCTAACTTCAAACACATGTCAAACATGTCGAACCAAACAAAACATTCATCCCAACAAGGCGGGGAGAATATATAAAAACTGTGCATTGTGATCGGCTCAACTCCACCGAACTACCGGGCACAATGCAACAGAAACCAAACCAAAATATTCATCACAACAAGGCGGTGAGAATATATAAAACCTGTGTATTGTGATCGGCACAACTCCACCGAACTACCGGGCACAATACAACAGAAACCAAACAAAAATATTCAGCACAACAAAACGGTGTGAATATATAAAAAACCTGTGCATTGTGATCGGCTCAACCCCACCGAACTACCGGGCACAATGCAACAGAAACCAAACAAAAATATTCAACACAACAAGACGGTGTGAATATAAAAAAACCTGTGTATTGTGATCGGCACAACACCACCGAACTACCGGGCACAATACAACAGAAAGCAAACAAAAATATTCAACGCTTAAAAAAACGTGAATCCCACCAACAAACCAATCATCACCTGAAAAAAGTGTGAAACCGACAAAAAAACAAATCATTCAACACCTGAAAAAAAGTGTGAATCCAACAAACAACCCGTTCAACCCTTGAAAAGAGGGCGAACCTAACTCCAACAAAACACTCTACACTAGGTAGAAGTGCAAATAAAATACAAACAAAATATTCTTTTGATGTGGTTCTACTATGAATGAAGTTCCTAAATTAATAAACCAAAAAGACCTAAGTAGACTTTTGAACTCTTAAACCCTAAAATTAATATATCGGTAAGAATACCTCACACTACATCACCATACAAATCGCCATTACTAGCATACATCAATCTACATACTTCCTCACACAAAGGCGAAATCCGACTAATATATCAAATTAAGATCTAAAGTTAATGACCAAATAGTGAAATTTTAATATTTAATAATATCCTTAATATGATAGCGACCAGAGGTGTTCTTTGAAAGGTCCTGCAAAAGGTAAACGTTATCTGAAATTTTCTCTATAATTTTACATTTAATAAACTTAGGTGCAAGCTTTGCCGAAAAATAAGCTGGAGCATTAGACTGAACAAAACTTCTTCTCCAAACAATATCACCCACATCAAAAGGAATAGAAATAGTAACAAATAATATTAACAATTTTAATATATAATATCAACAAATAATATTAATAAATTTAATATAAAGCAAAGCGCTTTTAACAAATATGACTCAACTCTAACCAAAAAATATCACTAAGTGATCCAAAAGAAAGGGCACAAAAATCCCTTTAACAAACTCAAGTTGGTCTAAACTAACAAAGAATTACCAAAATGGTGCAGAGAAGCATCAACAAATTACTCTCAACCAAACATAAGAAAATTAAGTGTAAAACCAATAACCAAATTTACACTTCCAATAAAAGCTAACCAAATGTGAGGTCAAAATTTAAAGCAAGAACAAACTAACAAAATCCAATCTTTAACAAAACATGAAATACAAGTCCCTACCGTCCTACTGTACCTCTCCACAGGGTTATTTTGAGGTGTGTACAATGTGTTATAAAAAATTTAGTAATGTTGTAACCTCTCATGAAATCTACAAAATGTTTAGAAGTGAATTGAGTACCATTATCGCAAACTATTAATTTAGGACAACCAAATCTAAGAAATATCTCTTTCTCAAGGATTCCACAATTGGACACGGTGGCAGCTTTTACTAATGGAAAAACCCAGCAAAATTTTGTGAAAACAACTACAACTGAAAGAATATATTAATGTGAGGTGCTGTGCTTATAGGCTTTACATGTGTCACAAGATTTAATGTAATTTTGAACATCATTAAACATACCGTTCCAAACATAATGTTGTTTTAATTTCTTAGTGGTTTTATGAATCCCAAGATGACCAGAATCAATATCATCATGGTTAGACTTAATAGTATCAAGAATATGTTCCTAGAAATAACAATTTTCCAGTTTAATCTACTATCCAGATTTAATTTATTCTTACAAAATTTATACAGTGTGTGGTCATCAACCCTGAAACTTTCATAACTAGAAGGGGCTCACTAGGCTTCTGTTAGCGAATGCGCAGTTCATGCTCCTAACAGCTATCATAGTCCGGCCTATCAAAACGTCTAAGCAAGGCAGCCTTAAGCTCAACCCACGAAGAGATCTTCATACGAATAGTCCTAAACCACTTGGCAGCAGTACCAGCAAGCAGATCAGCAAACGAACCAATCAACACGGCCTCATGAAAGTTCCTGAATACAAAGTAATCCTCAACACGAGTGATAAATTCTCTAACACAGGTCTTACCGTCAAAGATTATCTTGCTCCTAGTTAAATCAGGCAGCTTCGTAGTATAGGCAGGCACATTCCTCCTAACGTGTTCATTCATGCTGTTGAACGAAGGCAGACTTGGTGCAAGAGCAGGAGTATCACGAACATATGACAAGTCTAATGGGACGCTCATCTCCGCTGACTCATCCGCAGCTGTGCCAACATCCACATTGGCAGGCGACGTTGAAGGTGGAGCCTCCTTGTCCATATTACAAACCGACATTAACCACACAATTCCAAAACAGCCGTTCAAAGGTTAAGTTTTTTTAAAATTAATTAAGTTTAAATTTATTCAAAAGTCACTGTTGTGAAAACCTAGGTTTAAATTATTTAAAAGTTAAATCCTATGAAAGGATAAGTTTAAATTTATTTAAGAGTTAAATGTTGTAAACAACCAGGTTCAAATTATTTAAAAGTTGAATATTGTAAAGAAAAGTCTAAATTGATTTGAAAGTGAAGTAAAAAAAAGCTAAGTTTTAATTTAAATATCTAAGTTCTGTATTAAAAAGGATTTAAGGATTGCAGTAACCACTAACAATTGTTCTAGTAACTAAATAATAACAGCAAGGCTAAGCTAAGTTAAGTTAATCTTAATTTACAATAAGTTATATTATAATAATTCCAAAGCGGAGGTATCTATAAAATGTTTCTTGAGCAGACTTACAATTAACATTCAAAGCTATTAAATTGTAACACAAAATGTTTCAGTAACTATACCCTTAATTGAGAATACAATAGGCAGCAGTATAACTTAAATTATTGTTGTTTGTTAAAGCAAAAGTAACATTGTAATGAAAAGTCACAATGTTGTAAACCATTATTTAAAAATTGTAAAAATAACCTCACTTAATGATAATACAATTATAAAATACACAAGGTATGTAAGAAAATATAGGATGCAGTAAAGACAGTATCTAATCAGTTATCTAATTAACCTACAAACACTACTTCAGTCCCTGAGCGCTGGCGACAATTGTAATAATAAAAAATTAAAAAATAAAATTTTATGTTGTGGTGTGTTTTAAAGAAAATAAAACTAAATTGGTAGCATCAAATAGAAACAAAATAACAAAATAAAAGTCTCGGGCGCCAGATACCACCTTAAAAGAACACAGAACCCACCACAAACACAACTAATACCTCGGACCTCTCAGCCAGCACCGAACCTTTTTAAAACAAAGCGGGAGGACAGCTAAAGAATACAAGATGTTAAGTTCTAATGGCTGTTTATTATCCCGTAGTGTCTGTAGAGTACAATGTGTCTTATGTCTCTAATTACAATAGGTAATTCTTATACACAAATTAGTACTGTCATTAATGCAATCCTTTCCAATAAGAAAAATATAAGGTTAAATAAATTTTAAAGAGTTACATGAAGACTAAATAGACAAAACAATAAACTCTAAAGGTAGACATAGCATTGACCTACTCTCTAATAAAAATAACACCCCTTAGGGACCTGCAGTGTTCAATGCCACGTCGCCAAGAAAAAGATATAACAAAAACACATACCACAAAACAATGACCTTGGACCAGTCCGAATGACATGAAATCAAACCAACTCCGAAACTTCTCACTCCGGATCCCACGTGGTGGAAGAGGCGGGACAGCACTCCCAGGCTCCAGACCATGGCGTACAGCTAAGCCGCTTTTCCTACCATTCTGGCGCTCCACAGCAAACCAATCTCTTGGGGTTAAACTCCGGCGAGAGACAAAAATCCGAATGCCACGCAAGGACATTCCAACAAGAAAGTAAAGAAATTTAGATATAAACTAAAAAAGAAAAGAACCCTGATTCATCTGCAAATAAGGAAAAATCATAGGTTAAAAGCCTATCTCACAGGATGAACCATAACTCTGACAAGAAATCATATTTCACTTACCAGGGTTCTAAAATGCTTCACAAATCAAGCAGCGGCATTATAAGCATTATAAGCATTGCCTGTAACCAATTAAACAAAGAGTTAAAACCACAAATTCCGCCAAGCCAAGCGTGAAGCACGTGGCCGCACAAACTTACCTTTTTTATCAAAAATAATCACTCGATCCACTAGCTCGAGTCTTAACTGGGTTGGCCAAACATTTAAAGAGGAAATAGGCCCTCGTCCATATCAAATAAATACGGATTTCTAAAAAATTAAATGACAAAATTTGGTTTGCCTCATTTCTCTCGGCGGCCGATCCAAAAGTGAAAGTCAAAGTGATACCAGTGCAATAGACTCTCGCTCTATAGAGCGGGGAAACAAAAATGTTGCCAGAACAAGAAAAACTAAATCGACTAAACTAATCGCGGGCGAACAACATCGATTATTACTCTCGTCCGTCCCTCGACCATCGGCACTCGCAGAAACGACAAAAAAATTCAACCTAACAAAACAAAAACGAGACTAAGGTTCAAATTACTGTAATGGCGCGAAATGCACCGTTACACCTCTTAAACCAGTATGCCATCTGTGCCGTCTATATCTAATATTATAGAGACCAAATTAGAAATGGAAGATGTTTTACAATTTGCTCTTGAAACATAATGTTATAAAACAAGTAATATTAAAATAATACTTATATTTCAGCACAAATGACATAGATAATGTCTTCAGTGCACTGTGTGGTGGTGTGGGAGTGGCAGTGCAACGGGCAGTGGTTACCGCACACACCGGGAGTTACACGAACATTGGAGAGAGCGCATGCAAAAAAGTTAACTAGAGTTGTTCTGGCTGATGCAGATCCAGCTCTCAAAGGGCATTATGTTAATTTGAGGACTCTTACACAGTGTACTGATACACCAGGTAAACTAAGCATGATTGTGTTTGACCCGTTTTAAAGTTTATTTTGTAAGGAATCAGAGTTGAAAGTCTTATAACTTGGAAAAGAAAGCTATCAAATATCCTTATTAAGAAATATATATGAAATACTAGCTTTTGGCACTTTGTGACTTCATACACGTGGGGGTCGTCATGAGCCATCATAGAGGATATGCGAATACCAAAAATAACGAAGTTTCATATAAATTTCCAACCCCCATTTTGGATTTTTTTTAAATCCTTTCTTACTGGACACCTATGTCACCTGATAAACATTTTTCCAAAATTTCTAGGCCCGGCAGCTGTGCGTTGATTGATCATTATTCGGTATTCTTACCAGGTATACCAAAAGAAATATTTTAGATGCTTCAGCTCTTCTGTTCTCCTGTCTAAAAACACTAATGTTCCCTAAGAAGGTTTTTATTTGGTAGACTGCTATTTTAATCAGAAAACCTTGCAATGTCAATCTCAAATAAAATGAAATGCGGTATTTTCGGACCGATACGACCTTCAAACCTTCAAGAAAAGACGTACTCCTTTATAAAAGGCCGGCAACGCGTTTGTGACTCCTGAGTTGCAGACGTTCATGGGTGGCGTTGATCACTTTCCATCAGGTGACCCGTCTCCTCGTCTGGCCCCACTAAAGTAAAAAAAAACTGATTTCTACTAATTCATGTCACTATTCTTGACACAGGGATCTATCAGTAAAACTTTTGATGGATTTAAGTATGATGATAGCACTTACGATAGGTTGCAGCCTGTGATCACTGCCAGTGGCCACTCCTCTGGTCGAAATGTTGGGCAAACCAAACATATTTATTGAATACTTATTGTCAGGATGTTTCCTTCCGTAAATATAATGAAATAATGTCTATAATTAATAATTCATAAAAATGTTCATGTACTAAAGATGGTGGTAGTGCAGAGTGTGGGGTTCGTCGCTCTTGCTACAGCGTACAATCGCCAGCTGGACGTGGTGCGCGATGGGAGTGGGCACGTTTTGTATCCCCACCACTAGGGGGAGAATTAAATTATGAGCCTTTGGCTATGGAGGTAAGTGTTACTTTATGCATCTTTGTGTTTCTCTGTTCGTGCCAAGTTATATGACAAGTCCTGAAGATTTTTCAAATAAACTCCTTTAATTTTTTATTATTTAAATGTAAAACTATATCTGAATTAGGAACTTATTATCTAAATACTTATTATTTTTTTCAAAATAAAAATGATTTGACCGTAATATTTGTCTATGTATTAATGTGGTACCATGTTTGGCTAGATTCAATGCGTCCTGGAAGAGTCTTGGTCAGCGGGCGGCGACACGGTGACGTTCGACGGTTGGATCGCGTCAGTAGGTCGCATGACAGCGCGCGCTCCCAGCACCAATGCGCTGGCGCTGCTGCGGCGAGCGCCGCACCCTCCCTACCCACTCACGCGTACCGAGCAACGTGCTCCACCCGCCCCGCACGCACCGCACCCCTCGCACCCCCCACCTCCTCCTGAACGGGCACCACTCGATGGTAATTGTTTTTTTTATTTAAGTAATTTCGTTTCTTTAATTTTATTTCTTATTTTCTATATTAGTTAGATCATAAATTACTTGAATTTTTAACACATTAATTAATAAACCAACAACTTTTTCTCTTAAATAGAAAAACCTTTTTCCTTTCATGTTGGAAAAAATTCAAATTTTCATCAATATCTTGTTAAGTTTCTGCTTTTTTATCTATCCGTTTGTTGCGTTAGGTCGTCGCCCGCGTATCCCTCAACAGCACACAGGCTCCAGCGTGCACTCGGTGCAGTCGTCGCAGTCGGCGCCGTGCGGCCACAGCGGCGCCCGCAGCGCCTCGCCGCGGGAGCGCAAGCCTGGCTTCCGACAAATACTACATAACTTGAACATATTCAGTGAGTACTTTGCCTCTTTATTAAAAACTAACAGCCTGGTAACAGGTGTGAGGGGCGAACCACCATCTTTCGCCCCAAGCCAACCTCACCTGCCCGCGGTGCATCCTGCTGAACGACGAACGAGGCTCTGGCGACCGACCGATGGCGGTATATCCATCCCAATAGGCGTAGCTAAATACAACAGGCCGGTGACGGGCAGCAGCGTTACCGGTGCGACAAGCTACGCCCTGCGATCGCCAACCCGCCTGCCCAGCGTGGCGATTATGGGCAAACCCCTCCCATGCAGACGCAACAAAGGCCACGGCCCCCAGTTCCCGGCGGCCCCGCTATTCCTGGTCATGGTGGCGACCTCGGTAAAGGCGGGGCAGGGGGTGCGAAGAATCTCCGGGCTACGGGAGGCCACCACAACCGACTGACCCTGGCTACGTACAACGGACGCACGCTACGGCTAGACTCGCATCTGGCGCAACTTGAGGTGGAACTTGGGAAGATTAGGTGGCATATCCTAGGGCTATGTGAAGTCCGAAGAGAGGGGGAGGACACCATAACCCTCGAGTCAGGCCACCTAATGTACTTCCGCGAGGGAGACCAACAATCCCAAGGTGGGGTTGGGTTTCTGGTAAATAAGTCCCTATCTGACAACGTTGTGGAAATTTCCAGTGTGTCGAACAGGGTAGCGTACCTCATTATCAAGCTCACCGAGAGGTATAGCCTCAAGGTTGTGCAAGTATACGCACCGACCTCGGCACATTCGGACGACGAGGTGGAGGATATGTACGATGACATATCGAGGGCCCTCCACTTCACAACTAAGACCCACTACAACGTTGTTATGGGTGACTTCAACGCTAAAGTGGGAGTACAGAATTGCGGCGAATCGGTACTAGGATCCCATGGATTTGGAAGCAGGAATCATAGGGGGCAAATGCTGGTCAACTTCCTCGAACGGGAGGGGCTGTTTTTGATGAATTCTTTCTTCAAGAAACAGCCCCAAAGGAAGTGGACGTGGCAAAGCCCCGACGCTATGACCAGAAATGAGATCGATTTCATCATGACGGATAGAAAGCACATATTCAGAGACGTCTCAGTGATCAATAGGTTTAATACCGGTAGTGATCACCGACTTGTCCGGGGCTCTCTGAATATCAACTTTAAGGCGGAACGTGTCTGTTTGATGAAATCCAGGCTCCGACCAACTCGGCTCTAAGCCATGACAGGATCTGAAACGTTCCAGTCAAAACTGGAAAACCGATTCGCTGCCGTGGAAACCACAATCGACGTAAACCAGAACCTCAAAAATGTGGTTCAGATCCTCAGGGAAGAAGGTATGAGATTTTGTGAAATGCAGCGTAAGGGCAGGAAGTCGAAGCTTTCAGAAAGGACCCTAGGGCTGATGAAGAAACGACGTGAAAACCCACCTGTCACTTTGTCGGCAAAGCGGACTCTAAACCGAGAGATCAGTAAACTCGTACGACACGACCTCCGGTGCTCCAATACTCTTTCAATTGAAAGAGCGATCGAGCAAAATCGGGGGTCAAAAGTGTTCGTACAATCTCTTGGAAGAAGCCACCTGACAAAGTTGACTACAGAAAGTGGAGAAGTCGTTGCTTCGAAGCCGGCAGTCCTTTTGGAAGTGGAAAGCTTCTATGGCCGGTTATACGCTTCGCATGCATCTCGACCTGATCCCGAAAATGAGGACTCTAGAGCCACATTAACACGTCACTACACCGAAGACCTGCCAGAAGTTAGCATTGACGAAATCGAGATGGCTCTTGGACAGCTGAAAAATGGAAAAGCCCCTGGAGAGGATGGCGTTACAACAGAGCTGCTGAAGGCCGGGGGTAAACCCGTACTAAGGGAGCTCCAAAAGCTCTTCAACCCCCCTTTTTAAAGGGGGAACCCCCGGAGGGGGGGGTTTCCCGTTTTTTCGGGGGGGAATTTTGTTCCCCCCTTGGGTTTTTTTTGTTTTTTTTTATTTGGGTTTTTTCCCTTTGGAATTAAAAGGGGGGGTTTCGGGGATTTTTTAAAATTTTTTTGGGGGTTTGGGGTTTGTGTTTTTGTTTTGGGTTTTTTGTGGTCTTTTTTTGGTTGGGTTTTTTTTTTTTTGGGGTTTTTTTTTTTGGGTGTTTCTGGGGCCCCCCGGTAAGTATAAAAAAGGGGGGGGTTTTTTTTTGGAAAGGGGGTTATTTTTTTTTTTTTGAATTTTTTTTCGGCTTGGGGGGTGGTTTTGGCTCTTTCCTTGGTTTCGTTGTTTGGGGGTTTTTTTTTTTTTGTTTTTTGTTTTTAAATTTTTTTTGTTGGTGGGTTTTTGGTTTGGGTTTTTTTTTGGGTTCTGTTGTTTTTTTTTGTTGGGCCTTGGGTTGGTTTTTTTGGGGGGGGATTTTGGGTTTTTTTGGGGGTTTTGGGGTGGGGTTTTTGTTGATTTTTTTTTGGGTTTTTTTTGGGGGTTATTTGGGGAAATTTTTTTTTTTTTTAAAGTTTGGTTTTTTGGGGTTTGGGTTTTTAAATTCGGGGGGGGGGGGGGCCCCCCCGGGAATTTTTTTTTTTTGGGGTTTTCCCCTTTGGGCCCGTCTTGGGGGGTTTTTTTTTTTGGAGGGTTGGCCTTGGGGGGGGGTTTTGGGGGGTTTGGGGGGGGGTTTTGGTCGGGAAAAAGTTTTTTTTTTTTTTGGGGGGTTTTTTTTGGGGGGGGTTTTTTTTTGTTTTTTTTTTGTTTTTTTTTTGGGTTTTCCCAAAAATTGAAATGGTTTTTTGGGGGTGGGGGGGAAAAATTTTTTGGTTGGGGGGGTGTGTGTGTTTATTCGGGGGGGTTTTTGGGGGGTTTTTTTTTTTTTTTTTTTCAACTTTTTTGTGTGTAAAATTTTTTTTTGGGTTGCCCATTGTGTTTTTGGTTTTTTTTTTGGTTTTTTTCTTTTTTGTTTTTAAGCCCTTAAACTTGACATATTTACATAAAACGTTTTTGGGTATTTTTTCATGTTCAACGAACATGTACTACCGGAACCGATTGCGGTACACGGTGCCGTTCTCGAAGTTGTTCAAAATTATGTGTACCTCGGGCAGACATTGCAGTTAGGTAGAAACAACTTCGAGGACGAGGTGAACAGAAGAATTCGGTTGGGTTGGGCAGCGTTTGGGAAGCTACGTCGAGTCTTCTCATCGTCGATCCCACAGTGCCTTAAGACGAAAGTCTTTAATGAGTGCGTCCTACCCGTCATGACATACGGAGCTGAAACGTGGACACTTACGGTACGGCTGGTCCACAAGTTCAAAATCGCTCAACGTGCTATGGAAAGGGCTATGCTCGGCGTTTCTCTAAGGGATCGCATCAGAAATGAGGTGATCCGGCAGAGAACTAAGGTCACCGACATAGCGTACCGGATCAGCAAGTTGAAGTGGCAGTGGGCTGGCCATATTAGCCGCAGAACCGATAACCGTTGGGGAAAACGAGTTCTTGAGTGGAGACCGCGTCTCGGCAAACGTAGTGTAGGACGCCCACAGGCCAGGTGGAGTGACGATTTGCGCAAGATGGCTGGCAGGAGCTGGATGCGAGAAGCCCAAAATCGATCTAAGTGGCGTGCAATGGGAGAGGCCTATGTCCAGCAGTGGACTGCGATAGGCTGATGATGAAAAACTAACAATAAAATTAGAAACACATAATAATTTGTATGTTTGTATTTCAACGCAGGTCATAACAACAAACAGGGTGTGCAACATGAAGTTAAACACAAGGAGGAAGTGCAGGAGGAACCGCGGACAGACACAGAGTGTAGCAGCACTCGGTCGGGCAGAAGACACAGTGTCGACACTGTGTCCACTTATCTCAGCCACGAGAGCAAGGAGAGCTTACAGGTCAATGAGGTTTTAAACCTAGATAGGTACAACTATACGTTTCAAGCAAAGTGAGTGTTTAGTATGATGATCGATAGATGGCGTTGTGCCGATTATCTGAATCGCGATTCGCCTATTGTGTGAGGTTGACAGAATATTTCTTAAAGAACAACGCTCATGTATATTTACATATATTATAGTGTTTTGATATTGCCAGTAAATTCTTGAGGTCATATTTGACATGGAAAGCAGTTTTGTATGTTTTCATTAATAGATCGTCTTCCAAACAGTATTTATATGTGCAGCAAGCCGCAGTGGGTGAGCTGCTCAACTGCAGTGCGAGCAGTGACGATGTGTTCGACAGTACACCTCCACCACTGTCTCCGAACACAATCCATGCTGATATGTCGTCTTCCGACGGAAGTATTGTCGGTAAGTAGATCGTATTTTCAATTTTAAATTGTAGTAGCTACAGTTTAGTTTTGAGTCGCTAAACAGTGCTACATTTATTGATTTGATTCTTAATTTTTCCATTTTATTTCAAGTTGTAGATAACAAGTTTCTAATTAATTAATGATTAAATATATTTTCATTAGTAACTAAATGATTTTAGTCTTTATGTTCTATCTGGAGACCGCGGTTGAGCAAACGTAGTGTAGGGCACCCTCCTGCATGATGGGGCGAGGCAGCGAATGGATGCGGATTGCCCAAGATCGGGATAGTTGGCGCTCGTAGTGAACGGCAATAGGCTGATGATGATGTTCTGTCTAGCATAGTATGTGTGGGTGTGGATGTGTGTCTGTGTGTTTCTTAAGCCGGTCGAGGCTTGCTATAAGTCCAGGGCCAATAGCTTACAGGTCTCGTGTCGGAACACCGAGGCCGCCTACTAACGTTACGTGTGTACTTGCAGGTGTAGACGAGGCGTCGTCGCAGGTGTGCGTGTGGGTGCGGTCGGCGCCGTGCCCGCAGTGGGGCGCGCTGTGCCCGGCCTGCCTGCTGCCGCTCGGCGCCGCCGCCAACGCGCCGCCCGCCCCCGCCGCACCACCCGCGCCCCCCGCGCCCCCCGCCGTCTCGCTCGTGGGCTGTCAGCACATGCTGCATCTGCACTGCCTCAACAGACAGCTCGAGAATTTACGAGCTAATCAAGTAAACTATCTTACTGCACTTACTGTTATTCTCCACTTCCTTTACCCCATTTTCAACATTTTGCAATCGATTATACCTTTTGTGAATTGTAACATTATATGATTACATAGATAAACCATCGTTAAAATTTACTATTAACTATTTCAAGAAACTAATTAAAAATTGACCCAAAAATATTAGTATTTGAAAGCGTAACCAATGCTGTATAATATAAATTTACAAGAAAACAACCACTGATTATTAAATCTTACACATAATTTTGACCAAGGCTTTTGATTGTGTTGATCATAAAAAAAATGTTTGTATGGAAACTTTATTATTACATGTAGTACGTATGTACTGTACATCAAATATTTTTATATGTTTTAATTTATTGATAGGATTCACAGTCAAAGTTTATACCTACACAATTTATAGTTGCGATATCTGGGTAACGTAGGAGTCCCACAAGGAGCAATACTTGCTCCCTTTGTATTTAATGTTAATGGATACCTAACCTTGTTATAAATCGTCATGACTAAATGATGATATGTTCTGTATGCATGATCGTAACTTAATTCTACAAAATATTGTAAGAACTTGATAATAATAAATGTCTTTTACTTCGAGTGTACAAGAGCGTTATGCTTGTTTCAGGAACCGCTGTATATCGAGTGTCTAGTGTGCGGGCGCGTGTACGGCGGTGGGCCGGGAGGGGCGGGCAGCGGCGGGCCGGGCGGCGCCCCGTGCGGCAGGCCGAGCGCCGGGCTGGGGGCCGGCGTGCCGGGCGGCGAGCAGCCCGCCGGCTCCATGGCCTGGGCGTTACAACCGCAGGCCTTGCCGCAACACCCACACTGCACCGGTTCTATACTCGTCACTTACAAGTGCGTGCGTCTATTATGCCGACGTTGATTTGTTTGGTTTGGTTTTTCTTACTTACTACAGTGTGTTGTAGATGTTTTATAGTGATTACGACGTATTGTGAGTTCTTTTTTTCATTATTTACTTTAATGAGTATTTTTGGTCTTTGATTGTAACATATCTATTAAGTGTAAAATTTCGTCCGTTTTAGTGAGTCATCATCTGCCTACCCTTTTCCCAATTTTATTTGGGGTCGGCGCAGTATGTATGATTTTTCCATTCTACTCTGTCATGCGTCATCTCACTGTTTATAGTCATATCGTTTTAGTGAGTGTTTAAATAAAATATATTTTTTGTGTGTCTAGCTTTCAATCGGGTCGTCAAGGTCCCCAACATCCAGTGCCGGGCGCGCCGTATTACGCAGTGGGTTTTCCAAGACATAGTCTTCTACCTGATACTGCGCTCGGACGACAGGTCAGTTCACATTGCTCTGTCTTTATTTTTCTCATCAATTTTTATTTCGGTAGGTATTCTAGTAGATCTGGTACTGTTGGCGGTTTCGTTATGGGCGTAGCGTAAACTCGGAATTGAATCTACGATCGATATTTTTAAAATGCGCTCATTATCATCGTTAGTATATTTATTGGGCGATATAGGATCTGAAGGCCAGTTCTCGTAATAAAAGTTCGGTCACTGTCACAAAAGGTATTTTCGCAGTAAAATAGTAAAGTATTATCGAGACTATCAGATCACCGATTCAATTTTCGGTCACAATACGATATACTAACATCACAGTCGACGTCGGACGTTTAATACTTTACTACGAAAATACCTTTTACGTCTGTCGTGAGATCGAAAATCGACGGGAAGCGAACTGCTGCATCTTCTGTAGATATGACTCGGCGAGGTCGTTAACGTTAGAGGGCGCTGACGTGAGTCGCGTGCGCAGGTGCTGGAGGCGCTGCGCGCGGCGTGGGAGGCGGGCGCGCTGTTCGCGGTGAGCGCGTCGCGCACGACGGGGCGCGAGCACGTGGTGGCGTGGCGCGTGGTGCCGCCGCCCGCCGCGCCGCGCCACTACGCGCCCCCCGCCGACGCGCACGCGCTGCTGCGCGCCGCACGAGCGCGCCTGCTGCGCCTCGCACACCCCTGAGCCACACACAACCACCACTGAGTTATTCATGTTCACTTCGAAATCATACTTAAGAGTGCTCATTTTATTTGTAACACGTAACAATATTTTCATAACGTTACGACTTCCTTCTCAAAAATTTTAAGACTGTAAATAGATCTTTATTGAAGTGAGAACTTCTCATGGGACGGTAAACCGCTTCGTTACGTAACGCGTTACGACGCCAGTCTGTCTGACTTCCCTTTCTCTCACGCATATACGGCAGCGGTAGACAGACTCCTCCTCTCTCGCTCTAAGCCGCAGCGCTAACCGTGTTTCATACGGCCGCTTTACATAAAATTTATAAAATAACCTAAGTTTTTCTCAAGTTAAACGATTTCAGTATTAAATAACAAACTTCGACTTAGATCAGTTTAAGTTATCACTTCTATCGAACATCCCGAGACGCAAATTTTTATTTCATTGTACCGTAAAGTCCACAGACTATATTATTCTATTCATTTAAAAAAATAAAATAACTGATACATAAATATTCATAGACGATGATACTCTGCATGAGTCTTACAGAAATTGATTAACACCACTTTTTAATAGTGTGATATTTTCAATAGAAACAAAAAAGTTGGAAAAATAGAAAAATAATAATAGGAATAATTTTTCTCATAGCCCATGTTAAAGGCCTGACCTAACAAAGTATGAGAAAATCTAAATTCACGGCAAATCATCTTAGATATGTCTTAACAGTCTGACATATTTAAAAAAAAACTTTTGTGACAATAATTGATCCAAATTACTACTAACGATGTCCTTGGACATGAACTTTTTATTTTTAACATGACAAAAGCTTATAACTTCCAAGACTGTACCTTTAAATATAATTGTTATAGTAGTATAATAAATATCTGAATAAAATTAAGTTTCTGAAAAAAACCCATTAAATTTGCTCAACGTGTCATTTGATAGCTGTCAAATGAAATTTTGACAGCTGTCAAATGAAATTTTGACAGCTGTCAACTTGACAACCGTGTAAGGTGGACATTATTTTGATGAGCCGTTCAGCAACGGATTAATAAAACAGTCTCAAATAAATACTTCATATTATATACTAAGTATGAAATCTTGTGAAATATAAAAGAAAATTATTAAATCTAGATATGTGCAATTTTGCTGGTGGTATTTTATGCCCCTAAATGTAATTATAAGTCTTCCAAGCGATGTAATAAAGTTCTTCCCTTTAAGTTATATATGGTAGCTATATTATAATTTAAGAGACTGAAAACTATACAATGTTATATAGAATATTAACTATATTTGTAATAAGTAATGTTGTGGAGGATGAAGGATAACTATAAACCATTCCTCAGAGTGATATGATGATGTGTATTTTGGGTATATTTTTTATCCGTGTGGTGACGGATTAAGAATACGGAGTGTCACAACCCCTATTCATCCCGTGGGTGTCGTAATAGTCGACTAAGGGAGTAAACTACGCAGGACAACTACACTGCCACTAGTAGGCCAAAGCCTACTTTCTAAGAAAAGGTTTATGTCCAGCAGTGGACTATTAAAGGCTGTTGATGATGATGATGATATATTTTTTTGAAATAATTTCAGTAAACATGTTTAGAACTCAAAAGGAAGACCTTCCTTTATTAAATCGATTGTATTTTTTTAAAATTTTATAACGCATTTGAAGTACAGTCTTTCAATAAAAGAATGAATCTCCTGCTTTTAGGGTTAAATAATTATATAGAAACCTTGAAAATTAATTAATTCCAACACAATTAATTAATAGTATAATTTTGTAAAGAATACTTTACTCCCATCGTTCTTGCATGGTTTGGGTCTTCACATTACATCATAATAATTTAAAATTCTATAAACAGCAACATTCAAATAGATACTTCAGAAATACAGTCACATTACTGTATGAGTGAAGCACACTTCATTCGACTCATGTCCTCACCCTAGAATACTGTCAGTATTTAGTTATATAATAGAATATTGTATTTAATTAGTGAGTATGTATCTTGCCAGTATGAGACAGTGGTGTTAAATTCTTTAAAATATACTAAAAATCCCAAAAAAATAGTTTTGTCCCGTCAAATAATGTTTCGAATTCTAATAACGTACTACTCGACTGTTAAGTCTCTACCTAAACTAAACTAAAAATCACTAAAAAGTAGTTTAGTCCTGTCAAGTCTTGACAGGACTAAACTACTATAAACTATTTTTAGTTTAGACTAAACGATCTTTAGTTTAGTTTAAAGAGTTTTCGGACAACAGAATTAGAACCAATATCATTTATGTTGTAAACAGTGGTTAAAAGATGGCGTTTGTGTTGACAAGGCTTTGAGAATGGAAATTTCTGTGCGCTATAGTGAAATTTAGATAAAGATACAGTGATTACAGCACTATGGTAGAGCTGTCTTATATGAGAATCATATACGCAATTTGTGGGTGACATTAATTATTGTTACGAAGATTTATTGTCCTTTATTGCATGTGTTCAGATATTCTATAAAAATATGGGTTCATCTTTGTATACTTAAAAAAAAAGTGTAAACATTTTATTTTATTCCATCCGGTCATTATGGGAGTCTTTGAGTCAAACCCTTTGCCCAGGAGTCGACGTCCTATGGCTGTAATGATAATATTTAAAAAAATACCCGCAATGACCTCACTTGCAACTAGCGCCATCTATTAACACTAAGCCCAACTGTAGTGCCTTAGTAGGTAAATAATTTTATAGCGAATAAATCCTACCATAAATAGGAGTGATACGCTGGAACAACATGCCAATCTAATATGTATCGTATAGCACTTGGCATAAAAGTTAGAAATCTTTAACACAATTGGTATCATTTAAACCTCTTTACATTAAATAGAGTTTATTTTTTAGCTCAAGTATTCCTTTTTAAAGGTATTCCATTGTTATTTTAATTTTATATTGTTAGTTTAAGTTTTTAATCGTCTTCCTGATGCAACTCTCTTCCCTTAAGCTTTATTTTAATGTTATTTAAATATTATGTATAGATATAAATATTTTAGTTGTAAGACGAGCATTTATTACGCAATTTGTAACTACTTGATTAATAATCAGTATGCTTCAAAGCTTTGCTCAGCCAAATGACAGCTGTCAGCTGTTATATTTGTCATTTAGATAAATTTGACAGCTAACGTCAAGTGCATTCTTTTGCTAAATATGTTTTAATTTTTTCAAATACATGACATTGGCGAAATTGTGGTTACACTCTACCACAAAGCCATTAACCAAAAGTTGAATAATGTTTTATTTTTTTTTAAATAGAAAACTATAGTTAAACCGCCGTAAGCTTGGCCCTCCTGATGTTTTGGGGTCGCGGGGCGGGGGTGCATTCAAATAATTAGCTAGTGCGTCGCTGTCCGCCGGCAGTGACTGACGTGAAAGCATGGCTGTACGTGTTATTTTTCTTAAGACTGCTACACACGGTATTATTTTGCAACATAGATAATCTGCTGACTCTGCGTCACAAAAAGATTTAAAAACTTGAAGTTCGGCTTACAGAGGTTCTACTGTTAAAGTTCTAATTAAGAATATTTATTATTTTACTTAATTTTTAAAATTGTATCTGAATATAATTTACATGATGAAGATAAGGTGATTTTATTAAAATTATTTTACAGTATTAAATTTTACATTTAATCATAAAAACTTACAATAAATATATATTCGATTAATATTATCGAAATAATAAATTCGATTTTTATTACATCGTGTGTAGATTAAATCTCAAACAAATAAATCTGAAAATATCGAGTTGGTACATCGTGTCATGTATAGCCGAGCGCATCACCCGCCCCGCGTCCCGCAAACCATCAGGAGGGCCAAGCTTACAGCGGTTTAACTATAGTACTGTTGGTTATACATTACTAATTTTCTTGTTAACTCCTCCAATTAAGGTAAATGCTAACCAGCAGGATTAGGAGTAAGTTCTCGTCAGTTGTATAATGGGTAGAGTTCGAACCTGCAACCACTCAATCCCAAGTCTGACGCCATAACTTTTACAGTATCGCTATAATCTATAATTAAGTATTACTTAACAATATTCTTATCAGAAATTTCAAGATTTGCAAGTTAAACAATGGTTGAGCAAAGCAAAAGTATTGCCCACGCGCATATAGCCAAATGTTGCCATATTGTAAAATATTAGCTTGCCAAAGTGAACTGCTTTGGTTTAATGTATATGTACAATAATTGATTTAATATAACAAATATTTTTATTGTTTAATAAATATAGTTATTTATATTCTTAGTTTTTTTTTTACTTACTTTGTCTTCACGACCACCTGATCCCGAACTAGGAAGACAGTGTACTATACTAAACAAATATAAAATATTAATATTATAGATAGACTACGACTACACCCATATATAGAACAAATATTATCTGTCCTATCTGTTCGTCTTCGAACGGGGTCTTCATCTCCCCGGCCCCAATTGGTAGGGTATTATATCTGACTCGAACCGATTAAAACTACAACGTTTCGTCATCAGGTGTTTTGAAGTCCTTTTGAACCCGGACAGACTTGTCCGCCTGCTGAGTAACCCGACTTTACTGAACTCCCTACCTGTGGCTCAGCAATCTGACTTATTAACCACTAGACCTAACAGGCCTGTAAAACTATTGGCAAAACAGTGTGTTAGATCAGACTTATCAACAGCTGTTTATCTTAACTACTTTGCTTAGGTTAGTTAACCGGGTCAACACTTATTATCACTTTTTTTTTTGTAAAGAGACAACTCCCGCATTAGTAATATATCTTGTGTCGTGGGGGACTTTACAAACATACATGAAACGGACACAAAGAACACCCAGACTCAGAACAACAATTTGTGGATCACACAAAGTGTTATTCCATGTGGGGATCGGACCCACAACACAGCGTAGTAGTAAGCGGCGAGGTGACCGCTTAAACCACTACGCCATCCGTGAAGTAAAATCTGTTAAAATATTAGAAATTTGAGTTATATGTCATACTAATTCGCTTTGGATCTCATACCAATGTCTCTCCTTCTCCTAATCGACACGAGATCGATAAACACTAGCCATGACTTCAGATGTCAGCTGTACCTTTTTTTTTCCGTGCGGAAATCCCCTCGGATACCACCTATCGGTGGCATGTCGGACTCGAACCGACTAAAACAGCACGCCGTCTCGGGTACTAATAGCCGGGGAACCAGGTATACCCTAGAAAGGAAGTCCCTGGTGCTGATGTCAGCTGTACCTAAAATATACAACATAACATCTAGAGTTTTGCCAAAAGCTTACTCCTAGAGCAATTTGATATAATAGTACTTATAAACAGTACCTGGTCTAACTCTTACTTCAAGGCCAGGAGAGTTTAATTTTTGTCGAGTCACAGGACTCATGACAAACTGCGATTTGATTACTTAATAATAATCGTCACTCAAATAGACGATATGGAAGTTGCTTAGAGGCAAAACGCGTCTTCTTTGGACCAGGAGAGACAAAGTTGCTGATCTTGGAGCTAGCTGAACTAAAACACCAACACGACTGAGGGGAGAAGATTGAAAGTCGCAACTCATATAATAAAAGTATTCGAGTTTTCGAGTGTTCGAGTCCGACATAATCACTCCACCGGTTGCCCGGTGGTTGGTAACCAAGGGGATTCATCATCATCATCATCAACAGCCTTTAACTGTCTACTGCTGGACATAGGCCTCTCCTTAGAAAGGAGGTTTTGACCTACTATACCACACTGGCCAGACGGGTTGGTATAGGGTTTGTTTCAAGTTTTCCTTCTCTTTGCAGTGCCGTTGTCCTGCGCAGTTTGCTCCCTTAGTCGACTCTTACGACACCCACGGGATGAACAGGGATGGTGACATTCCGTATTCTTAATCCGTCACCACACGGACAGGGCACATTAAAAAAGGGGTACTAACATGACAAGGACAAAGGACGAAAAGACTTTTCGGCAAGGCAGTTATATTACAACTCCTTTTATCTGTTTTTTAACATTATAATATAAACAAATATTGTTTTGTGCTTTCTTGCTGTCATAACAAGTCTGTTCATACGGTAGCCTAATTGATAAAACAAGAAATACATGCTTTTATTACGCCCGTATTTTCAATTTCCAGTCGTTTTACTATCTATACATAAGGTTCAATTTCCCAATGAATCAGATCACCAATGAAATAGTTTGATAACACAGAATAACAGTAAATGCGACTTATTAAATGAATAGTTACTGATAGTTATAATTGGGTTATCAATGTAATTATTCAGTGCGAATTCTCACAATTGCAAAATGGTGAAGCAAACTAGACGTCTCGCGTTAGAAGAAATCTTAAATGAAAAACAAATTCAAATTATTTTGAAGCGATCCTTCGGTGATGATGTTGCGTGTAAAGTTACGGACAGTGAAACAAAACCAGCAATGGACGGTATAGCCGGATTCCTAGGTGATCATTGGAAAGCTGTTTTAAATGTAGATGTTGAAGGAGAAACGAAGAAAATCCATCTGTTTTTGAAGCGTCTTCCCGTGGAGAACAAAGCTAGGAGTGATTTTATTAATGTTAATAATTATTTTAGACGAGAGGAATTGATGTATAAGCTTTTTGAGGAGATCTGTGATGATGGTAAGTGTATTTCATAAACGATTCCGTTTAGATAACACACACTTGGTTATATTGTATACATACTAACACTTTGAAACTCAAATATTAATACACTTTATATATGGTATAGAGGGGCAAACGAACAGGCGGTTCACCTGATGGTTGTGGAGGAACGGGTGTTATGTCCCTCCAACACAAAGGGAGGATCCTCCGACCAGGCGAGGTGATCATGCCTGGTGGACCGCGGCCCAACGGTTGATGTTTTCAAGTTGTATATATGCTAATCGGCGAGAGAATTGTTCATATCGCGATACAGTATTAGCAGTTACTCCATAGTTCGGTGTGTTTTCGTTAGATGGCGCTGTACTATGTTTTTTGTTTCATGTTTTGAAAGTCGCCACAATGGTAAGTGCCTATCGCTGCCCATGGACACCTGCGACTGAAGAGACACAAATGCGTTCCCGTCCTTTAAGTCCCACTCTCTCAATGGGTGTTTGGGCTCCGGTAACCTCACTCACTCGGTGAAAAGGAACCAAAGCTTAACACCGGTTTTCTGTGAGGTCGTGGTATCACTCCAGTCGAACGTCTCCCATTTGTGCGGAAGCATGGCTTTTCCACGTTTATCGAGTGAGTGGGTCCATGGGTGGCGGTAATGACTTACCATCAAGTAGCCCGTCTGTCCGTTTGCCCACTTACCGTAAAAAAAACGTCAACTGGCATCTTGATACCCTATATCATAAAAAAAGACTAACATTCATGCTATATCTCTTCCAGGTCCAAACCGTTTTTGCACAAAAGCCTACGTTTACACGGACTCCATAGTCGTGATGCCAGATCTCACATTAGAAAAATATGCCTGTCACTTTTATCTGCACACTCTGAACCCGGAACAGGTTTTCGTAGCGACAAAATCTATAGCACAATTTCATGCAGCATTCGTTAATTATGAGACCAAAAAAAGTATGAGTCTAAAGCGTTCATACAGCACTTTACAAGAATACGACCATTTGTTGAAAGAACCAATTTTTTGCGACTGTCCATGGCTAAAAGCAGCCGCTAAATTATCTGCAAATCTCTTAAAAACCTTTTCTGGAAAACCCTACCGTAATTGGCTAGATTTAGAGATGAAATTGGCAAAGAAGTATCTTGAAGCGTGTGATACCTTAAAAGAACATAAAAACACTCTGAACGTTTTATTACACAGAGATTTGTGGGTGAACAATATAATGTTTAAGTATGAAAACGATGTTCCAACAAATGCTGTCCTAATTGACTTCCAAAATTTGCGTTACGGACCTCCCGCTTTTGATTTGATGGTATTTATGTACCTCACTACAGATAGCAGTTTCCGACATGCACGGGAAAGTGATGTATTTGATTATTACTACTCCGTCTTTCATAATAACCTAGACGATAGTTCCAAGAAGAGACTTAAAGAATTGGCCTACAATAAAGACAATTTTTTACAGTGGTGTGAAAAGGCAAGAATGTTTGGTATCCTTGAGGCGATAGGCCTCTTCCCATACATTCTTTTAGATCCCAAGACTGCTAAGAAGACATTTGATAAACCTGAGACGCACGAAAGACATTTTAACGTTGACAGATCAGAGCCAGTCCTGGCTCATGCAGGAAAGTGTGAAATATACAAGCAGAGAAATCTGGATGTATGTGAAGAATTTGTCGAAAGATATTTGTTATAGAATTGCTAATAATATTTTCGTTAGTGTGATTTATTGGAGTTTGACTAAAACATGTTATTGTCTAATATTTAAAAATTTCTTTATTTATAAGAAAATAATTAAAATTTTTATTGTTTTTTGAGACAATTTTTGCCCCTGCACAACCAATCTGTGGAACGGGTTATCGTCTGCGGTATTTCCGGATCGATACGACCTTCAAACCTTCAAGAAAAGAGCGTACTCCTTTCTAAAAGGCCGGCAACGCGTTTGTGACTCCTGAGTTGCAGACGTTCATCAGGCGTCGATGGTCACTTACCATCAGGTGACCCGTCTGCTCGTCTGCCCCTTCTAACATAAAAAAAGTAAAAAAAACATTTCTTAAAAGATTATCCTGCTGCTTTCTCACTTGTTCTGCTTCATGGAATCTATGACTTTTATGGTGTAGAGGGCAAAGGAACAGACGGGTCCTTTGATAGTATTTGACAATCTATATCTGGAAGAAGAAAAAAAAAGCCGTGTGGTGTCGTGGGACACCCGATAGGAACGAAGTTGTGACGATCAAGTAAAACTGATTCGACACGATTTTAATTACAACGCCATCTATGAAAGCGGCTATTACCTACATATTTTTCAGTTGGTTTCTAATTAAAACAATTTATACATTGGTAAAATCTCCTTGAGAAATGATTTCCTATCTATTCGATAGATGGCGCTGAATGACTGACAAGTGACAATTCAAAATACTGAGATGAAAAGTAATGATTTCCTATCTATTCGATAGATGGCGCTGAATGACTGACATAAAAGTGTCGTTACAACTTTTCGTGAGATTTTTTTCCGTCTAGAACTTCGTTCCAATACTTTCATATAAAAGCTTACCAGACGAGCATTTCGAGCAAACTGACAGACAAAATCAAGTATTATTTATCGAAGTTAAAGTCAATCCGCCTTTTGTTAATCCCTTGCCTATGTGTGGTTTTGCGCGGTAATCCATTGACTATTTGCGATAAGCATTGAGGTATTAAATACTACTGTGTTAATATTCTGGAACAGCTTCCCTGCTGAACAGTTAGCAGTGAAGCTGACCAAATTATCATAAACAGCCTTTATTAGTCCACTGCTGGATATAGGCCTCTCTTTAGAAAGGACGTTTTGTCCTACTATGGCCTGCGTAGTTTGATCCTTTAGTCTCTCACAACACTTAAGGAATGATTAGACTTGTTGACACTGTATTCTTAATCCGTCACCACACGAACAACCAAAACAAATTGTACAGCTGATCAAAATAAATTGTATGTAAAAATGACTTAAAATAAGTTCCTATTGCAATGAAATTTGTATGTAAGAAGATATCATACTGGTGCTCGTCAAACATACACATTCATGAAACAGATGCCTACAACTAAAGCACTGGCAATTGTGTTTCTATAACACTCGCTGCATTACATCTATGCAATTGGTTTTATCATTCAGTATAAGCATATCAGTGACGGATTAAGAATGCGGAGTGTCACACCCCTATTCAATCCATACTAATATTAATAATGCGAAGTGTCACACCCCTATTCAATCCATACTAATATTAATAATGCGAAGTGTCACACCCCTATTCAATCCATACTAATATTAATAATGCGAAGTGTCACACCCCTATTCAATCCATACTAATATTAATAATGCAATGAAAGTGTGTCAGTCTGTTCACGCTGTGTCTGTGTGTTCTTCACGCTTTAAGCGCTGAAGCTCTTTAGATGCAATTTGGTATAGAGATGTTCGAGCCCCGGGAAGGGACATAGGATAGTAATTAGCCCAGAAATCTATCTTTAAGGGGGTGGAAGTTTGTATGGGGAATCAAAAACCGCTGTACCGATTTAGATAAAATTTGGTAAGGAGATAGTTTGACTGAAGAAGGACTACCAACATATACGCGGGCGGAGCCGAGTGCAAAAGCTATAATTCGATACTAAATTATTTATTGCGTAACAGCCGACTAAAGGAGCTAACTACGCATGACAACAGCACTGCAAAGAGAAGGAAAACTTGACACAAACCCTATACCAACCCGTCTGGCCAGCGTGGTATAGTAGGCCAAAACCTCCTTTCTAAGGAGAGGCCTATGTCCAGCAGTGGACTATTAAAGGCTGTTGATGATGATGATGATGAAGTAATAATATATATCTACTACATCTCTACAGGCTGGTTGGTCTAGTGGTCAGTGGCCATGACTGCTAAGCCGGAGGTCGTGGGTTTGGTTTCCCACCCTGGACAAATATTGTGTGATGAGCACGGTCATTCATTCTGTGTCTGGGTGTAATTTATCTATAATATGTATTTAAAACTATATAAGTATGTTTATCAGCAGTCTGGTTACCATAGCACAGGCTCTGCACAGTTTAGGATCAGACGGCTCTGTGTGAGATGTGTGAGGTATATTATTATCTCTTATCTCTCAAGTGATGCTGATAACCCAATTGTCTTCAACCTTCTGAGGAAGTCGGTGACCTTGGTAGGAAAGGAATATCGCTTATACGGATAATTGGGGAATTCATTCAATTCCCACGCTAAGGCTATCCGGTTACGGTAGCATTTCGCAGAAAAGGCTTCCAAAAGATTGGTTGACAGTTTAGCTGCTGCTTTAAGAAACGGGGGGTTGCGAAAGTCGGATACAAGTAGGTCAGCGTAGGATATCTGTCACTTCGAAAGCCATTTGACTGCAAGGATGTCGTAGTGGTTTAAGCCTGCAGTGAGTGTTGTGAATTTGATCCCCACATGAGACAAAACTTTGTGTGATCCACAAATAAATGTTCTGAGTCTGGGTGTTCTTTGTGTCCGTTTTATGAATGGTTGTAAAGTCCCCCGCGACACAGGATATATTCCTAGTGCAGGAGTTGTTTTTTTTTAACAAATTAAACCCGTACTACCTAGCTGTCTGCCTAAGTGGCATTACTACCTGCAGTTTTGTTATCTAACAATAGTAATTACACAGTATTAACAAAATGTCAGTGAACAATGCATTTCAGATCTCAAACAGTAGCTGCTTTGAGCCCTCAACAAACACTGTATTATATATTTATCATATTCTAGGCATATTTATAGCGACCACATGCCATTATTACTTGATCAGTTTAATTAAAACATTCAGTAAATACAGTTTAAATATAAATTATAAAAGGAATCGATCTGTGTAATACTTTAAAATACAAAATGGTTGGTTGTGGAAAACGTTTAGTCCTTGAAGAAATTTTAACAGAGAAGCAGATTCTTCATATTTTGAATCAAGCTATTGGTGGAGACGGTCCGCGCAAATTGGTAAAGAGTGAAATACGGCCAGCAATGGATGGCATAGCTGGATTTCTTGGCGATCACATGAAGGGAGTGCTGGATGTGGATGTACAAGGAGAACAAAAGAAAGTGTATTTGTTTTTGAAACGCATTTCGGCCAGTAACAAGCCTAAGGCTGAGTTTATTGACAAACATAATTTTTACAGGCGCGAAATGTTAATGTATCGAGTCTTGGACGATATTCGTGATGATGGTAAGAAAAATGTACATTTTTGGGCCAAAAAATATTTTGAATGAGATTTTTTTTTATGGTATAAGGAGGCAAACGAGCAGGCGGGTCACCTGATGGTAAGCAACTACAGCCTCCCATGAACACCTTCACTCAGTGAAAGGCAACGAAAGAATTGCTTAACACCGGTTTTCTGTGACTGTAA